>OZ012740.1:674480209-674810209 GCA_963859935.3 Lathyrus sativus
ATTAATGGACTATCTCCCCTCGCTTGTTCCTTCTCATTTTTCTAGGACAAACAAGCTAGTTAGAAATCCTTTATTTTTTTGGACCAATCGCTCTTTTGATTTTGGAAAAAAATTAGATCTTTATCAATATACTCTTTCTTCTACACATTTATTGCTACCCCATAAAATAATGGGGAATAGCTAATAATTAGGACTCATAATAAAAATCGTTAATCCATCATTCGTAGGAAAAACTTTTTCCACAGCAAGCACTAATTCTTTTTTAACGTATAATTAGATGTGGTAATCATTCAAATCAAAAATGAAAGCTCGTTGCTTTTTGTTTCCCTATAATTGGAGCAGCTAAGCTCTATCCCTTTATTAATTAAACCCAACGGAATTCATTTGTTCGGAGCCAACAATTCAAAGAAAAATATTGGTCGGATCAAATATGAATGAAAAATTTTTAGAATTCACCGTTGATACGACATGCTGCTTTTTCCATTCATTCCTTTCTGGATCAGTCGTGGTCTTACAAACCCTACCGATGGTAGGGATGAACCAATTAGTTCATAGAAATGTGTAAAAAATGGAGTCGCACTTAAAAGCCGAGTACTCTACCATTGAGTTAGCAACCCTAATCCAATTACAAACAAGGATGTCTATATCCAATCGCAATAAAAAAAGATGCAATTCTATAAATAATAGAATCAAATGTTACATATTATGTTACATATTACATTAAATTACAATGAATGACATTAAATTACAATGAAAGAAAAAAAATACAACGAATCCACCATTTGATGAAGTAAAAAACCTATCTGACATGAGTCAATCGATCCATTTATTCACGATCGGATTATATTGGTTTGATACACTGTTGTCAATATTAATAGAAAATACTTCTATTTTAATTCATTATATTCCAAATCAAAAAAGAATAATGAACTAGAAAAAAATCTATCAATCCGAAAGATCCATAGGATTCATTTATAGATACAACAAGTATTCTGTACAGTATTCGGCTCAATCCTTTTAGTAAAAGATTGGGCCGAGTTTAATGGAAATTAATAGAACGAATTATTATTACTGGATTACAAAGTATCCATTGCTGGGAATTCAAATTTGATTTCCTTCCAGACTTCACAAGCAGCAGCTAATTCAGGACTCCATTTGCAAGCTTGACGGATAATTGCATTACCCTCGCGAGCAAGATCACGTCCCTCATTCCGAGCTTGTACACATGCTTCCAGAGCTACTCGATTCGCTACGGCACCAGGTGCATTTCCCCAAGGGTGTCCTAAAGTTCCTCCACCGAATTGGAGTACAGAATCATCTCCAAATATCTCGGTCAGAGCAGGCATATGCCAAACGTGAATACCCCCTGAAGCAACAGGGATAACACCTGGTAAAGAAACCCAATCCTGAGTGAAATAAATACCGCGACTTCGATCTTTTTCAATATAATCATCACGTAGTAAATCAACAAAACCTAAAGTAATCTCCCTTTCTCCTTCAAGTTTACCTACTACAGTACCAGCGTGAATATGATCTCCACCAGACAAACGTAAGGCTTTAGCTAATACACGAAAGTGCATACCATGATTTTTTTGTCTATCGATAACCCTCAACTCCTTGGGGTTATCCTGCACTTGGAAGAAGAACTAGAAAAACGAATCAATATAGTGATAATTTGATTCTTCGTCGCCGTAGTAAATAGTCGAGCGTAAGCGTAGATAAAATAGAATTTGTTTTTTCGTCTTTGCAAAAGAAAATAGCAATTTACTGGGACATTATAGGATTTTCTTTTTTTAGACATTCTATATTTTAGAATTGGAAATATAAGAGAACAAAATTAACTTTTTTAGTTATTATAGGAGGAATAATTAACTATGACACGTTCACGAACAAAAAATCCTTTTGTAGCCAATCATTTATTAAGAAAAATAAAGAAGCTTAACATAAAAGGAGAAAAGGAGTTAATAAAAACTTGGTCCAGAACATCTACCATTATACCTACAATGATTGGGCATACCATTGCTATCCATAATGGAAAAGAGCATTTACCTATTTATATAACAGATCGTATGGTAGGCCATAAATTAGGAGAATTTTCACCTACTCGAAAACTTGGGAGGGTATCCAAAAAATGAGAAAAAATATATTTCTCAATTTACCCTTGGACCTATATTTTTTTACCATATATTTAAAAATACAGGTCACAATCATCATTGAAGTGAATTTTCCCATTCATTTTAGGATACTTTTCGCAATCATCATTGATAAAAATGAACATTATGAGGATTCGGATTAATTAATAAATTACTCAATCTGTTGCAGAATAAAAAGAATTGTATTATTCTGCAACAGAAAAAGAAATAAAGATATAGAAAGTTTAATAAAAAAAAATATAATTATGGATAAACAAAAAGATATCGAGTGGTGGTTATGGGCCAAAAAATACATCCGCTTGTTTTCCGACTTGGTGCAACTCAAAGTCATTATTCTATTTGGTTTGCAAAACCAAAAATGTATTCCGAGAATGTAAAAGAAGATAAAATTATACGATATTGTATCAATAATTTTATACAAAAAATGGTACCCGAATCCTGTGAATTCGAGACCGATATCTCTGGCTATGGAATGGGACGAATAAAGATTCAAAAAAGAATCGATCTGATTAAAGTGATAATCTATATGGGACTTCCAGACTCCTTAAAAGAAAAGGTTAAGGATCTAAGAGTCGAACAATTGAATACTCGAGTGCAAAAAAAAAAGTAACTTGTGGGAACCGAGAACTCGACCTTGAAATTACAAAACTTCCAAGTCCTTATCTTTATAGAGACGCTAAAATTGTTGCAGAATTTTTAAGCGAACTATTACGGAATCGAATTTCGTTTCGTAAAGCAATGCAAAAAGGTATTGAATTAGCTGAATAGGCAGATACAAAAGGAGTTCAAATAAAAATTGCGGGACGTATGGAAGGAAAAGAAATTGCACGTGTCGAATGGACGAGAGAAGGTAGGGTTCCTCTACAAACCATTCGAGCTCCAATGGATTTTTGTTTCGTTCCACTTGTAACTTTGTTTGGGGTATTCGGAGTCAAAATCTGGATATTTCAAAACTTCTAATCAACTTTCCCTTATAACGTTCCATCTTTTTTTAAAACAAAAAATGACAATTTGAAATACTTTACGTTGAAGAAATTACAAAATTTGGAAGATTGAATAAAAAAAAATTAATGAATCATTTTAGAATGAAGGAGTTGCTATTCTTAGTGTGTGACTCGTTGGTTTTTTTTGAGTGTTTCAATTTCTACAAAAATTCGTAGAATTCATTACTATAAAAAACCTACTCATCGCTTCCCATTATCTGGATAGAAAGAACTGCCGAAAATAGAAAATCAAAATAAGGATCTATGTGGTGATATAATTATAGCAACTGAAATAAAAAAATAAAATTATTAGTTGTAAAGCAATAAGAATATACAGATAAATGAAGGGGTGAAAGAAAGCTAGAAAAAGGATATTAATGATATAGAATTCTACTATGTAAAGGTCTATTGGTCATCTCATAAAAAGTAGTGTAATAAAGCATCAATATTCAAAATTCATCCATATATGGATGAATATTAGAATAAACGAATAAAGAGCCACGAATCAAGAAAATTGAGAGGGTTGATTCAACAAAAAAGAATAAAAAAAAACAAAATCTTATTAAAGCAGCTCCATTGTAGAATTTAGACCTAACCATAAATTGAAAAGCGATGGGAACGACGGAACCTGTGAATACAAAAGATTCCATGAAAATTAGAAATCTTACTGATTCATTAGATGGGATGGCGGAAGAAACTAAAAATTCATGGCTTTTTGAGGAGTTGTGGACGAACCCAACATTACATCTTCAATTTATAATCAGAGAGTCAATATTCGCCCGCGAAAATCCCGCGATTCTATTTCATTTTCTATTTTAGAAACAAATATGTATATTAGTGTATATTATTTTAACTATTATTCTTTTTTCGGTTCCAGATTTTTCAATCGATTTATTTGCGAGGAGTCGTATGAGGTGAAAATCTCATGTACGGTTCTGTAATAGAGATGGAATTGAGAAATAACCATCAACTATAACCCAAAAAGAACGAGATTCCGCAAACATCATAGAGGGAAATTAAAAGGAAACGCCTCTCGCGGTAATAAAATTTGCTTCGAAAAATATGCTCTTCAGGCACTTGAGCCCGCTTGGATCACATCTAGACAACTAGAAGCAGGTCGACGGGCAATGTCACGAAATGTTCGTCGGGGTGGACAAATATGGGTCTGCATATTTCTAGACAAACCAGTTACAGTAAGACCTACCGAAACGCGTATGGGTTCGGGAAAAGGATCGCCTGAATATTGGGTAGCTGTTGTTAAACCCGGAAAAATACTTTATGAAATGGGAGGGGTCCCAGAAAATATCGCTAGAAAGGCGATTTCAATAGCGGCATCCAAAATGCCTATACGAACTCAATTCATTTTTTCCAAATAATCATTAGAACGAATGTTAGTATGAAAAAAGGAAATTCTCCGTTTCTTTTTTTTTTGAACACACAATATTTTTTTTATTTCAACTTTTTGACTGAAAGATAAGAAAAAAGGATATGATTCAACCTCAAACCTATTTAAATGTAGCCGATAATAGCGGAGCGCGCGAATTGATGTGTATTAGAATCATAGGAGCTAGTAATCGACGGTATGCTTATATGGGTGACATTATTGTCGCTGTAATAAAAAAAGCAGTGCCAAATTCATCGTTAGAAAGATCTCAAGTCATCAGAGCTGTAATTGTACGTACCTCTAAAGAACTAAAACGTCATAATGGTATAATAATAAAATATGATGATAATGCAACCGTTCTCATTGATAAACAGGGAAATCCAAAAGGAACTCGAATTTTTTCCGCAATAGCCCGAGAATTGAGACAGTTAAATTTTACTAAAATAATTTCACTCGCACCCGAGGTGCTATAATCTGATATAATACGTTATACTTGATATTTGATGGAGTATCCCCATGAATCGGTAGTAGGATTTATATATATATATATTATATAAATATAAAGGGGATCCATACATAAATATCCATGAACAGGATCTATGGTCCATATACACACATAGACCTAAGGATACATACATCAAGGGTTATTTTTTTGGAGATTCCATGTACTAATTCATGATTTAACATGTACAGAATAAAAGCCTTTCATTTGCTTATTTTCGAGAAAAATATTAAAATAAAAATGAAATATATACTCTCTTCAACCGGGTTATTCTACCTCTTATAAATAAAATAAAAAAAACAGCTTCGTTATCTTAGAAAGAAAACCCTATTCTCTTCCACCTAATAGCATAAAAAAACATAATACAGGAGGCTATCATGAACAAAGATATGATCGGAAATATGTTCACATTGTTACGCAATGCGGACATGAATAGAAAAAGAATTATTCCAATACCGTTCACTAAGATGAACGAAAACATTGTTCAAATTCTTTTACGACAGGGTTTTCTTGAAAACGTCAGAAAACATCGAGAAAGCAACAAAAAGTTTTTAGTTTTAACTCTAAAGTATAGAAGAAATAATAAAGGATCATATCCTTTTAAAAGTTGTTTAAATTTTAAACAGATTAGTACGCCCGGTCTACGAATATATTCTAACTATCCCAAAATCCCAAAAGTTTTGGGAGGAATAGGGATTGTAATTCTTTCTACTTCTAGGGGTATAATCACCGATCGACAGGCTCGATTAGAAAAAATAGGAGGTGAGATAATATGCTTAATATGGTAAAATTACTTCTTCCGATTACGAAACACGCAGACGATTTTATGGAAGTCATGAAAAAAGAATTTCAGGACGACGACTCCAAATTTGTAGTTGGAGACCCAGTAGAACCCTCCGCAGAATTCTATTTTATCCGAATGTATTCGCAATATAATCGAAGAGAAACACGATTTTTATTGTATCGCTTTTATTTAGAAGCCCATATGAATATTTTGTTTGGTGCGCTTCTGGATCCCAATTGGGGCCCTTTGGATGTTGTTACTTTGGCTGGTCCTAGTGACAATGACGATCATGGTGGGTACTTCGCTTAATTTTATTGAATCTATCAATTTACCTAAAGCAACCTGCAACGTTGCAGGTTGCTTTAGGTAAATTGAATTTCAAGAGAAAAAAAAACACCCAAGGATATTTCTCTATGATTACCTTACATTTGGTAACGTTCTATATTCCGATTTCGGAACACGCAGACGATTTTCTAGCAGAAATAGACAAAGACCTTAAGTATGAGGGCTTATTTATAAAGGTGAGCTCAGCAGCCACCTCAGATTCATATTTTGTTGTAGGATATATGCAATATGATCGAGAATTTGTACACAGTTTATTGTATCAACATTATTCTCGAAATGCCGGTCGGCAGATTTTGATTTTGGAAGAGATTGATGAAGATTTTGGCCCTATTGATTGATAGGGTTTCTATTCTTGGGGACGTCGATGACGACGACCACCCGACTCTTTTATAACTTGAAAATATTTTTTAGGAGGAACAATTTTAAGTTCGAAATGTAAGGAAACCCCATTTTCTTACAATATATAAATTTGGTATTCAATTGAATTTCTAAGGAGTTAAAAATATGAAAGTAGCGGCCTCTGTTCGTAAAATTTGTGCAAAATGTCGATTGATCCGTAGGCGAGGTCAACTTATAGTAATTTGTTCGAATCCAAAACATAAACAACGACAAGGATAATATTAAATTAATATAAAATATTAAATTAATATAAATTAAGGGCTTTCCATTAATAAGATTTTGAATAGAATTCAAAATCTTATTAATGGAAAGCCCTTTTCTTAAATACTAAATCATACAAATCGAAAAATTTAGATTCTATATTCGAATCTAGTCTATAGTTATAAGTATTCGAATAAATAGAATTGCTTATTGCTTAATATTTGAAAAAAGGGTATTCTATATTAATCGAATTATAGAATACAATAGAATAACTAGTTAGAAAATAGTAAAGAATCCTTTTTGACAGGAAATGGATATATTCATATATTTCGGACTTATCTTTTTTTTTTAAATAAAAAAAATGGCAAAATCTATACCAAAACTTGGTTCACGGAAAACTGGACGTATTGGTTCGCGTAAGCATCCGCGTAAAATACCAAAGAGGGTTATTTATATTCAAGCTAGTTTCAATAATACCACTGTGACTGTTACAGATGTAGGAGGTCGGGTGATTTCTTGGTCCTCCACCGGTTCATGTGGATTCAAGGGTACACGAAGGGGGACACCATTTGCCGCTACAACCGCAACGGGAAATGCTCTTCGAACAGTAGTCGATCAAGGCATGCAACGAGCAGACGTCAGCATAAAGGGTCCCGGTCGAGGAAGAGATGCGGCATTAAGAGTTATTGTTCGAAGTGGGATACTATTAAACGTTATACGGGATGTAACCCCTATACCATATAATGGATGTAGGGCTCCTAAAAAAAGACGTGTGTAAAACTAACAATAAATATGAAATAAAAAGATTTCAAGAGAAATAAACAATTAAATTAAGAGTTTCATAAAATATAGATTACTATGATTCGAGAAAAACTAAAAGTATCTACTAAGACACTACAGTGGAAGTGTGTTGAATCAAGGGTAGACAGTAAGCGTCTTTATTATGGACGTTTTATTCTGTCTCCACTTCTGAAAGGTCAAGCAGATACAATAGGCATTGCAATGCGAAGAATTTTGCTCGGAGAAATAGACGGAACATGTATCACACGTGCAAAATCTGAGAAAATACCACATGAATATTCTACCGTAGTAGGTATTCAAGAATCAATACATGAAATTTTAATGAATTTGAAAGAAATTGTATTGAGAAGTAATCTGTATGGAACTCGGGAGGCGTCTATTTCTTTCAAAGGTCCTGAATATGTAACTGCTCAAGACATCATTTTACCACCTTCGGTGGAAGTCATTGATAAGACACAACATATAGCTAACCTAACGGAACCTATTAATTTGTGTATTGAATTACAAATTGAGAGAAAGCGGGGATATCATATAAAAACACTAAACAACATTCAAGATGGAAGTTATACTATAGATGTTGTATTCATGCCTGTTAGAAATGCAAATTATAGTATTCATAGGAGGATTCTTTGCCATTTGAGGCGTTAATTTACCCACTAAAATATCGCCCGTTTCTACCCAAGATCCCAAATGACAATTCCATTTTTGTCTAAATTTCGGAGTAAATAGCCTTCTAGATGTGGAATTTTATTAGTGATTCTTTCACGACCATCGCTTGTCACATGAGTCTGAATTTCATATTTCCGTATGTGAAAAGAAGTATAAATATCGTCATAGACCAGACGCTCACTAATGAGTACAGCATCTTCAGAATTGTAACCTTCCCATGGCATATAAGCTACTAATACGTTTTTTCCCAAAGCGAGTTCACCACCAACTGTAGCAGCACCATCTGCTAAAATTTGTCTCTTTTTTACGCATTTACCTTTCTGAACCTGGGATTTTTGATGCATGCAAGTATTTTTGTTGGAACGTTTATATATAATTAATGGAATACTTAGAGCATTCCCACTTCCAAATAAAATAATCTTATCAGTATCATTATAAAGGATCTTTCCCTCGTGTTCGGCTATAGCGGGAACTCCCGAATCTAAGGCCACGTGGCGTTCCAATCCAGTTCCAACAATGCACTTTTCGGACCGACAAACTATTTAGTTTATGACTGTTCTCTGGTTGACGAACGTTTTTATTTGCTAACATGAATCAAATAATTAATATAAAAATGTACGTTGGATATATTGTGAGATTTGATGAGATCCATTTTAAATTTTTTGATGAATTGTATGAATATTCGAAAAATATAATTAGGTTATTTAAAAAAATTGTGTAGGTTTTATTTAAAGAATCAAAGTAAGTTAATGAGTGTGGATGTTCTAAAGTTTGTTTTGATCTATTGTTGACTAAATCATTTTGATCCAATTGAGTCGAAAAGGGTATTTAGGAACTAAATGGAATTTTGAAGTCTTGTTGTATGACTTTATTCACTATTCTCACGCCCTAACTCTTTCCAACGTCTCATTCCCTAGACACACTGTCCAAACTTCTTGCCACCAACTTGTAACAACCTCCATCATTCTTCACCAACATCACTTACACATTTTTGCACGAACAAAAAAACCTCCCACAATCTTAACACCTCAATCCCACTTTTCTTTCCAAAATAAACACAAACTCTCACTTCCTCTAACAGCATGCCAAAAGGAAGGAAGAGCAATAACTTTTCATCCAAAAATAAAAAACGAAATCGAAATAAGAGGAATCGAAAAGGAACCGAAACTGATAGAAGTAGAGTTTTGAGAACACTTTAAATAGGAGAATTTGTCACGGATTCGTAATCCCTCTCTTTAATTTTTTAATGTTGTATTTTTTTTTGTCTTTTTAAATTATGTGCATGTATGTTAACCAATGTTAAAGGTTGTTTTTATTTATGCTCGTATCCTTAATTATATTCGTCCTGGTTTGTTTCGTTTGTTTTTGGGTTTTTGCAATGAGCGCGAGCATGCCCCCATTTTTCCACTCCTGTATACAACATTACTTCCAAATAACTTTGAACAAGTAATAAGATGATCCTAAGTTAATGTAGGAGCTGTTTAGAAGCAAAGCAATTTTCTCCTTCTCTTTTCTCTTGGAGAATAATGTCAAAAACTATTATAGAAACGAACATTTCATTGGATTCTGGTGCATCTAACGAAACTATAAACAAAGAGCTGATATCGCTTGCGCTTGCCAATATGAATAGAATCATCGAAGTTATGCACTGTTTGGCTTCACAATTTAAACCCGACAACCAACGCGACCCCGCCGAATTTTTCAACTTATGCAAATCTCTCTCTCAGGAGAGATTGATTATGCACTTGTAAATCATGAAAATTCATCAATAGCTAATGAATTGACCATGTTGATAAAACAGATTTATCACTAAGAGAGTGATGTAGGATCACTAGGAGCTATAATGGTTTTGATGATATCTGTGAAAAATGCCTGTAAAATTGGTTGGTTTTATAAGACAGAGTCTGAAGAAGTTTTAACTATTGTTGATGCCATACAAAGTATCTACAACTCCACAAAAGATGTTCCAAGTAACACATCACCAGCTAGTTCAGCAACATTAATATCAACTATAATGGAAAGATTCTTTCCAGAAGTTAGTTATACTGGGTTCGATAATTGCGTCAATCGAAGCCAAGCAAGGATATGGAACTTCTGTTAAGAATAACTACGAATCATATAAATAATCATGTTTATTGGTGGCAAAAACTGATAACATTGAAACATCTGAATGCCTCATCATCCCTCAGCAAGTTCGTATTCTCTTGAATGGAAAAGGATTTGATACAAGTTGGAATATTGGGCCACTGAAACCTATTTGTGTTAACAGATATATTAAGATATTATAGGGATGAAAGCATGGCCTAATTGGCATTTGAATTTAATTATAAGTCTCCTAGTGTAATTTTGTAAATTACTTTGGAAATTTCACAAATATACCAACCTGAGCCGTAACTGAAAAAGTTTATGATGCAATTGTTAGCTGGGATTTTTAACCAATGAGGAAGACCCAGCAAACAAGGGAAAAGCCTTGGAAGAGCAATGGTTCGACCACACTCCGGGATATAGAGAATTTTTGGTTGTTGAAGTAAGTAGTTCGACACCCGTGGCTTCGACTAGCCGGCCAGTGTCGCAGTAAAATTGGTCAAAGATGCGGTTGTTTAGGCACGATTATGTCACGTTCAAATCTTGATAACTGTTTGGGTTCTTATCTCAAGAGGACATGTGGAGGAAGTTGGAAGGAAAACTACTTGCAGAACTGCACGTGGCGATTCAAAGAGAAAAGAACGTTATAGGGTAGTTATTTTAGACTTGTATATAGAGTAGTTCATTTCATTGAATTAGGTGTGCTCATTTGTATTACAAATCTCACAAAGAAACTCAAAGTATCAGTGTTAAGAGAAACCAGCAAATGACTAAGAGAATGTAAGTGCAGATGAAACATCATGTTTATTGTTCAATGCAATGTTTCCTAATTTATTCAATTTACATTGCTCTTTTTATCTTCATCTTTTTTCCTAGCCTTTACTTTAATTTGAGTACCTTCAACATTGTTATTTTCACTTTACAGCTTCTACAAGAAGTCGAGATACTCATTAAAATTTTATTTTCATACATTCTCTTCGACGTAGTCGAAGTCAATAACCGTAGGATATAAAGAAATCAACAACAAATATGTTCTTAAGCACCATGTCCTATGATTCACTGGTTGATCCTGCAAGTAAATCATATATTTGGAGACCAACGGTTGTTTACCATTTTTCAGAGTAAAAAAATTGGCACACCCGGCAGAACATGTGCTAAGTGTACTTTGTTCATATTATTATTTGTCTTTCTTATGTTTGAAAATTGTGTACTACAATTAAGTTTTTTTTTCTGGGCATTTTGTATGTAATTAAGGAGTGTTGGGGCTTTGTCTAGTATGTCTCTTCCTCCTGTAGATAACGTAATGATGGAAAATTGCGATCTAAACGCAGCGGAAAACAAAAATTTCCTTTAGTGATCCTTACGAATGAACATGGTCAGTGATAGAATCGTTACCTCTTTGTGGCGATTCAGATCTTTGATGCAGCGATCACAAGCGTTGATGAAGTGCAACGCCTCTACTCAGTCCACACGAACAGCTTCCGGTCACAGTGCTAGCTGCTTACGAACGGAATTATTTGAGTGAGAAAAGAGAATCAAAAACGAAATTGCATCAAGTGAAAGCTTCATCACAAGGGTTCCTTTTATAGACTCTCTTGTGGGCTGCGAGCTAAAACCCCAATTCACATGATCCATAATAATATTATATATTATTATAATAACTATTATTATAATAAATATATTTATTTTATTATTATTTTATAACCATTATAAAATAACAATAATTATTATTATATTATCCGAATTTCTATTTTTCACTTAAGTGCACCGTACCTTACGGTGTTCCTTCTATCTCTCATCAAACTGTCCTTATGTGTGTGACCCTGTAGGATTTCGTAACGTTGGTAATTATATTAAATTATATATTTAACATAATAAACAGTAAGCGGTATCTAGCAACACATCACTGCTACCCAAGTCACGAAAATGTCATGTGATCTGACAAAACCTTTTTCGTGATAATATATGTTTGTACAATTACCCTTTTGCCCCTATGTCTATATTGAACACAAGGCATACACTGTGTCATCCTTGTCCAGTTCAATATTGGGCCCTTAGACATTTCTCCTGTTATGCAGGATTGGCAAATTCCATCTAGGACACTCATGTCCCTCAGCATGCTTCGTGGAGTGCCCATCAACTGTCTTTATGATCATCCAGTTACGGATAATGTTTGATCAGCAATAAAGCACCCGACTCTACATCTAGGGTCCATAGTGGTTTCAGGTCGAAGGGTGGTAATACACCATTATCACCATGAGAATAACTTATGACACTTTGCATAACATACTATGTAGTATTCTCATAGCGGGTCAATCCGGTATAAATATTACTCCTAATATTTATACCTATGTCAAGACTTGATAACTCTTTATCCATGATCCATGAGATGTGATCATCAGTCTATCTTCATAATAGTCTCAATGCTTTTAATGTTATCCCACTTTGCAATAAAGTTTGACTACGGATATTTTAAAAATAATGTCTTTATGTTTAATGGGATCTCATGATTAAGTCACACTTAACATTTCATTAAACAGACTAACTATTCTAGGGACTTTATTATTCTGAAAGACAAACATAATAAAGAAATGCCTTTTATTATTAAACGAATAATCCGATACAAGTACCAAAAAGTATTGGCCTCTAGGGCTTACACCAACAATCTCCCACTAGCACTAGAGCCAATTAGGCATACCCTTAATACCCATAGATCTAGTATGACCATCATGCTTCTGTTGCGCAAGAGGCTTTGTTAATGGGTCAGCGATATTGTCAAGTGTAGGTACTCTGCATATCTTCACATCTCCCCGATCGATTATCTCTCGAATGAGGTGATAACGCCTAAGTATGTGTTTGGATCATTGGTGAGATCTAGGCTCCTTAGCTTGTGCGATAGCACCATTGTTATCACAATATAAACCAATGGGGTCCACAATGCTAGGGACTATGCCAAGTTCACTAATGAACTTCTTGATCCAAACAGCTTCCTTTGCTGCATTTGAGGCATCAATATACTCGGCCTCAGTTGTAGAATCAACAACTGTTTCTTGCTTTGAACTTTTCCAGCTCACAGCGCCACCATTGAGACAGAACACATAACCAGATTGTGATCTAAAATCATCCTTATCTGTCTGGAAGCTAGCATCAGTGTAACCAATTACATCAAGCTCTTCCTGACCTCCATATATCAAGAATGAATCCTTAGTCCTTCTCAAGTACTTAAGGATATTCTTGACAGCTACCCAGTGAGCATCACCGGGATCAGATTGGTACCTACTCGTTGCACTTAATGCATACGAGACATCTGGTCGAGTACATAACATGGCATACATGATAGATCCTATTGCAGATGCATATGGAATCTTATTCATGCGATCCCTTTCTTCCTTAGTTGAAGGGGATTGTGTTTTTGATAAACACAGACCATGTTGCATAGGTATGAATCCTTTCTTGGAATCATGCATATTAAAGCGTCTCAACACTTTATCTATGTATGTACTCTGACTTAGGCCAAGCAGTTTTTGTGATCTATCTCTATAGATCCTAAGTCCTAATATATAGGCTGCTTCACCTAGGTCTTTCATAGAAAAACAATTCCCTAACCAAGTCTTCACTTGTTGCAAGGTAGGGACATCGTTTCCAATGAGTAATATGTCATCTACATATAATACCAGAAACACGATCATGCTCCCACTAACCTTCTTGTAGACACAAGGTTCATCTTCATTTTTGATGAATCCATATTGTTTTACGGTTTCATCAAAACAAAGATTCCAGCTTCTGGAAGCTTGCTTCAATCCATAGATTGATCGCTGTAACTTGCATATCTTTTGGGCATCTTGTGGTATGTCAAATCCTTCAGGTTGTGTCATGTACACATCCTCAAGAAGATTCCCATTAAGGAAAGCAGTTTTGACATCCATCTGCCATATTTCATAATCATGATATGCAGCGATGGCAAGTAAAATCCGAACAGATTTAAGCATTGCAACTGGTGAAAAGGTTTCATCATAGTCAACCCCATGAATTTGTTTATAGCCTTTTGCAACCAGTCTTGCTTTATAGGTATGTACCTTACCATCCATGTCAGTCTTCTTCTTGAAGACCCACTTGCATCCTATAGGGTTAACTCCTATAGGAGGTTCTACCAAGGTCCAAACCTGGTTTGTGTACATGGAATCCATTTCAGATTTCATGGCTTCTAGCCACTTCTCAGACTCAGGACCAGTTATGGCCTCTTTATAGGTCACAGGCTCATCTTGATCCATGAGTAATACATCACCCTAATCACTTATGAGATATCCATATCTCTCAGGTTGGTGACGTATCCTGCTTGACCTACGCTGGTCTTGTTCTACTTGAGCAGGTTGCTCTTCCACAACTACTTGTGTTTCCCGCTCTAGTTCCTCCATAGGTGTTTCAATGTTTTGTGATTCTTGAATTTCTTCAAGCTCTATTTTCCTCCCACTGTTTCCTTTGGAAATAAAATCCCTTTCCAGAAAGACTCCAGTTCGAGCGACAAACACTTTGCCCTCAGAAGGATTGTAGAAGTAATATCCTCTTGTTTCTTTAGGATACCCCACAAATAAGCATTTGTCAGATTTGGGCTCAAGCTTGGTTGAAATTTGTCGTTTGACGTAAACTTCGCAACCCCAAATCTTCATGTAAGACATATGTGGTTTCTTACCACTCCATATCTCATATGGTGTCTTATCAACCTTTTTGGATGGAACACGGTTAAGTGTGTAAGCTGCTGTTAATAATGCATGTCCCCAAAAGGAGTTTGGAAGATCGACGTGACTCATCATGGATCGGACCATGTCTAACAAGGTTCGATTTCTTCTCTCAGATACACAATTCCATTGTGGTGTTCCAGGAGGAGTAAGTTGGGATAGAATCCCATACTCTTTTAGATGGTCATCAAATTCTAGGCTTAAATATTCACCGCCTCGATCTGATCGAAGAACTTTAATATTCTTACCTAGTTGGTTTTGTACTTCATTCTTGAATTCCTTGAACTTTTCAAAGGACTCAGATTTGTGTTTCATTAAATACACATATCCGTATCTACTGAAGTCATCAGTAAAAGTGATGAAGTACTGAAAACCTCCTCTGGCTGGTATGTTCAGTGGTCCACATACATCAGTATGTATGAGTGCCAAAAGATCATTAGCCCTTTCACTTTTTCCTGTGAATGGGGACTTTGTCATCTTTCCAATTAAACAAGATCTGCATGTCTCATATGATTCATAATCAAAAGAGTCCAAGAGTCCATCTTTATGGAGTTTGGAAATGCGTTTCTCATTTATGTGGCCTAATCGACAGTGCCAAAGGTAAGTTGGATTCAACTCATTAGGTTTCAACCTTTTAGTATTAATGTTATAAATTGGCATTTCAAGATCAAGGACATATAGTCCATTATTCATTTTTGCAGTAGCATAGAATATATCATTCAAATAAATGGAGCAACAATTGTTCCTTATTATGAATGAAAAACCAAACTTGTCCAAACAAGAAACGGAAATAATATTCCTGCTAATTGCAGGTACATAATAACAGTTCTCTAACTGAATTATTAAACCACTAGGTAAAGTTAAAACATAAGTTCCTACAGCTAAAGCAGCAACCTTTGCTCCATTGCCAACTCGTAGGTCAACTTCACCTTTTGTCAAATCTCTACTCCTTTTTAGCCCCTGCACATTAGTACAAATGTGAGAACCGCATCCAATATCTAATACCCATGATGCAGAAGTAGATAAATTAATTTCAATAACAAAAATACCTGAATTTGAAGTCTCTACTCCATTATTCTTATCTTCCAGGTACTTTGGGCAATTTCTCTTCCAATGTCCGGTCTTACCGCAATGGAAGCAAGTGCCCTCCTTTGCTATTCCTCCACTAGGCTTCAAAACAGGAGGAGTGGGTTTGGGTTTGGCAACTTCCTTGCCTTTCCCTCTACCACCCTGTTTGATGGGCCTCTTGTTCTGTTTCTTTCCATTACTGACCATCAGAACGGATTTCCCTTTTGTCTTCATATTCTGCTCAGCAGTTCTGAACATGCCTAGCAGTTCTGGAAGACTTTTGTCCAAGTCATTCATATTGAAATTCAGGACAAACTGACTGAAGCTCTCTGGCAACGATTGCAAGATCAGATCAATCGCAAGTTCTTTTCCAAGGGGAAACCCTAATCTGTCAAGGTTCTCCACATACCCAATCATCTTGAGTACATGGGGACTTACAGGTGCTCCCTCAACTAACTTGTTGTTAAAAAGGGACTTTGAAACCTGAAACCTCTCATTTCTTGCTTGCTCTTGATAAAGCATTTTCAGATGTCCGATCATATCGAACGCAGACATGTTCTCGTGTTGCTTTTGCAACTCAGAGTTCATGGTAGCAAGCATGAGGCAAGCGGTTTCATTGGCATCATCGAAATGCTTCTTATAAGCATCTCTTTCTGCCTTTGGTGCAGAACTAGGAGGTTCCTCCTCAGGAACTGGTGTCTCCAAGACATACAGCTTCTTATCGTGCTTGAGGACAATCCTCAGATTACGGTGCCAATCCAGGAAATTTGTCCCAAACAATTTTTCCTTATCTAGGATGGATCGCAAAATATTGTTCGATGTGTTTGTTGTCATGGTAATCTACAAGAGAAATATGAAAATATAAGTATCATTAAAACAACATATTTAATTAGGCCTTTAATCAAATATGCTCCCACTATTTTATTCAAAACAAATGACCCTCATCATTTGATTCGGAAAATCCCGTTGGAAGACTTTCTAGTGGGTCGAGATCCATGTTTCACTTTGTTTTAAGTCAGCGTTAGGCTGATTACACAAAACTAAGTTATTTAGGTAGGAACTCCTTCCAATTGTATCTCATACAACTCTCGAATATTTTCAATTGGGTGAATAACTCCTTATTCTGATCCATCACATGAATCATTCTCAATTCTTGCTTCTAAACATATATAATCTTATTATAATTTGTTTAGTTAAGTTTGACCCATTGTTTTAGCAATTGGATATTACAATTATCCCATCACACCTTACTAATATAGAACATGCACCTCACGTAGGCGAAACCTACAATGCTCGATACTAGTCTTGATGAGTGCTAAAAATTGGAAAGCATAAACTTAATATTTAATTTTGAGGGAATTTGTTATTAGTTTGATCTCACCGGCTTAACATGCAAAACGTCTCTCACATGCATCAACATACAATTACATGCATCAACATACATATAAAAAAGATACAATTATGGCCCCTAACGCAATTGTTCTCTCAAGCCAATGAGAGAACCTAAGCTAACCTAATAACGATTTAAGCTTCTCCAAGCATGATCTCCAAGGTTATCCTCCTTTAATATTGAATACTTCCTTTTTTTTTTCTTTTTTTTTCATAACATAATATTACATTACATATAAGAAAACTCGTTTTACATACGAGGGAGTGAGATGAGAAAAGAAGTTACATAAAGAGATTGAGAGAGAGGCACGACACGCAGGCCGTATTCAAAAATCCCAAAACAATAATAAAGGATAAACTAAGGCCATAACTGATCACCACAAATAAATAATAATAAACACACTTTTATTATTAGTTTAAAATTCCAATAATTAAATAAACTAAATTAAATTTCAGCTGATTGATCACACTTTGCAGACTTAGCCGGGGGTTCCGCTGCCCGGTCAGCGGACGGTGCATTTACAACCCCAACCGGAAAAATTTTATGAACACTTCATTGTATTTCACGTCGTTTCCTGCACAACTTTTGTGCATTTACAACCCCAACCGGAAAAGTCTGCGGCAATACAACACTTGTACTGCCATTAATCCTAATGCAACAATTTCATGCCGTCAAACACAACTCGATTGATAACTCAATATGATAGATCAACATGTCATTGCTTCACCATACTAACGTCGGATTCCGAAGCGAATGAAAATGATGATCTTTCAAAAGAATTACAATCCTTATGTGATTGAATGGATGAAATCAAAACAGTATATCCCATATACCATCTTTGCATTAGAATTTCTTATATCTTATATAAAAGTGATCGATCTAATTGTGTAACCTATGGATGATCAATGTATCACACAACTTCACCATACTAATGTCGGTTTCTGAAGCATAATCAACATCAATCATCCAAATCGTACACAACATATGCCAAATTTAATTAATCGTTTATTGTTAAATTCATTCTGTGTTTTAATCGAATCAAATACAGAAAAGACGGAAATTTAACAGCTATCAGATCCATGGTTTCGTAAGTGGCTCTGATACCACTGATGGAAAATTGCAATCTAAACGCAGCGGAAAACAAAAATTTCCTTTAGTGATCCTTACGAATGAGCATGGTCAGTGATAGAATCGTTACCTCTTTGTGGCGATTCAGATCTTTGATGCAACGATCACAAGCGTTGATGAAGTGCAACGCCTCTACTCAGTCCACACGAACAGCTTCCGGTCACAGTGCTAGCTGCTTACGAACGGAATTATTTGAGTGAGAAAAGAGAATCAAATACGAAATTGCATCAAGTGAAAGCTTCATCACAAGGGTTCCTTTTATAGACTCTCTTGTGGGCTGCGGGCTAAAACCCCAATTCACATGATCCATAATAATATTATATATTATTATAATAACTATTATTATAATAAATATATTTATTTTATTATTATTTTATAACCATTATAAAATAACAATAATTATTATTATATTATCCGAATTTCTATTTTTCACTTAAGTGCACCGTACCTTACGGTGTTCCTTCTATCTCTCATCAAACTGTCCTTATGTGTGTGACCCTGTAGGATTCGTAACGTTGGTAATTATATTAAATTATATATTTAACATAATAAACAGTAAGCGGTATCTAGCAACACATCACTGCTACCCAAGTCACGAAAATGTCATGTGATCTGATAAAACCTTTTTCGTGATAATATATGTTTGTACAATTACCCTTTTGCCCCTATGTCTATATTGAACACAAGGCATACACTGTGTCATCCTTGTCCAGTTCAATATTGGGCCCTTAGACATTTCTCCTGTTATGCAGTATTGGCAAATTCCATCTAGGACACTCATGTCCCTCAGCATGCTTCGTGGAGTGCCCATCAACTGTCTTTATGATCATCCAGTTACGGATAATGTTTGATCAGCAATAAAGCACCCGACTCTACATCTAGGGTCCATAGTGGTTTCAGGTCGAAGGGTGGTAATACACCATTATCACCATGAGAATAACTTATGACACTTTGCATAATATACTATGTAGTATTCTCATAGCGGGTCAATCCGGTATAAATATTACTCCTAATATTTATACCTATGTCAAGACTTGATAACTCTTTATCCATGATCCATGAGATGTGATCATCAGTCTATCTTCATAATAGTCTCAATGCTTTTAATGTTATCCCACTTTGCAATAAAGCTTGACTACGGATATTTTAAGAATAATGTCTTTATGTTTAATGGGATCTCATGATTAAGTCACACTTAACATTTCATTAAACAGACTAACTATTCTAGGGACTTTATTATTCTGAAAGACAAACATAATAAAGAAATGCCTTTTATTATTAAACGAATAATCCGATACAAGTACCAAAAAGTATTGGCCTCTAGGGCTTACACCAACACGTAAATCCTCAGAATAATTCCCAAAATACAGTACAATCGTCGGTTGTATCGGCAGTTGAAGAGCTAGTTCTTTTAACAACGAATAGAATGACTGCTTCAGATGCATCAGCGACACCGATCACAATGATGCCATCCCAGGGGAGTACACCCCTTCCGCAGCCAGGAAACACCCTTAACAATCATGCGTTGACGAGACCTTTGTTTGGATTCACAATGCCAACCCTGGTAGAGATTATCCTTATAGTATGCCAACATCTGTGATGGCTAACCTACAACCAAGTGTGTCAACTTAAGGTGACAATGTGATGAACACAACGCCGTTGTATAATCCCTATCATGCCTCGGGGTTGACCATCAATAATATGACACGACCAGGAGAAATAAATTATATCCCCCAAAATACGCTGTCCTTGAATACGACATTTATGATGGCTATGAGGCAACAGATGGACAAAAGTAATCTGGAAATGGTAAACACTCTCACCCAACAAATGGGGACCATCTTTAATCCATTAATTTCTAACACAAACCAAACTTATAAAGTATCGGCAAGTTAGATGGGATGTATTGCTAACTTCTTTGGCACGCACCCAATACAAATTCGACCAACTCCACAGATATCTAACCTTAGAATTGTCATAACCCCTAAGAATACGACAACATATGCCACTTTGGCCCAAAACAAAGGGTTGCAACAAGATTCTCCCTTGAATGGGAAGAAGATAGAACAAAATAACCTCACTCATCTGATAGTTCAAAGAAACCAAAATGCTAATCAGATACTCAGGCAAGTCCAGCAGAATAATTTTGTAGGGAAAAAAAATATAATAAACGTGGTCGAACAAATTCTGGCCCAAAATGGCCTGAATGTGGGACTCAAATCAAATTTTATTTCCCCACTGCCTGAATATATTCGACAGTCGGAAGTACCCAAGGGATTGAAGATCCAAAAGTTCACCAAGTTTGCTGGAGACACTAATGAGTCGATAGTAGAACATGTCGCTAGATATCAAATTGAGGTTGGAGACTTAGCCAATAATGAGAACTTAAAACTAAAATACTTTCCAAGTTCTTTAACCCAAAATTCATTTACTTAGTTTACGACTCTCCCTCCCCAGTTTGTCCAAACATGTGTCAGTTAGAGAGGTTATTCCATGAACAATTCTATATGGGACAGTCATAGATTAGTTTGAAGGAACTAGCAAGCGTTACACGAAGGGTCCCTGAGTCAATAAAGGACTATCTGAATATGTTTAAACTTCTTAAAGCCATATTCTTTACACAAACTCCAGAGCATGAGTTAGTCAAGATGGTCGCGGATGACCTAGACTATGCGATTAGAAAGAAATTAGATACCCACTATCTAAGGGACATGGCGCAACTTGCAGATAGGGTTCGTCAAGTCGAACACCTAAAAGTTGAGAATGCCAAAACTAGTAACTATCACAAGAAAAAGAAAGTCACATACATAGACGCAGACGAGTACGTCTCCGACATATGCGAAGAAGATTTAGATGAAAGTGAAGTCAATGTGGCTAAGTTAAAGATAGGACTACCATACAAGTGAAAACCTTTAAAACCATCCAATGGGAAAAATACTATTGAAACTAACAAGAATGAGAAGTTCACCAATAGAACTTATACCTTTGACGTTACAAAATGTGACAAAATATTTGATTTGTTAGTTAAAGATGGTCAAATATTAGTGCCTCCTGGTTTAAAAACTCCTCCTTTAGAGCAAAGAAAGAAAAGAGATTTTTGAAAATATCATAACTACTTGGGTCATAAGACTTCGCAATGTATTCTTTTCAGGGACTTGGTTCACAAGGCTTTGAATAATGGAAGATTGCAATTTGGCAAGAAGCCAAAATCGACAATGAAAATGGATGTTGACCCCATGCAGATAGAGGAAGCCCACTATGTTGAACCTGTCGAAATCCCGATAGTGGACGCTACTGATGGCTCTAACATGGACAACGACAAGGGAGAGAGGATCCCTGTTATTGATGACATTGACTTCCAAGAAGTTTACCTCAGTCTGAAGAGGGGTTAATCGACTTCCTGGAGCGTTGCAAGATGAATGAGTCTAAAACTATGTTGTGCCCATGATGTAGTGCTTCTTCAACGAAGAGGCTGCAAAGAAAGTGGAAGGATCCTGAAGGACCAATCCCGGTCGTGGACGCGGTGGAGGTCAAACAACAATGTTTGCTCCTAACAATGAGGGTAGGTCCTGCTGAAATGAGGACTCTAGAAGGTAGTTCCAGCAGCCTCGACAGAAGACCTTCAAGTCAATTGCGGGGGCATTAGAAGACAAATGGGTGAAACCTACTAACCAAAAGGGGGCAAGCAACCCAAAGTGGAGAGAGGTTGATCCAAAACCTGGGATGCCAAATTACAATGCCCAGAAGGAGGTGAACAAAAGAAATCATGTCCCTCCACCTTACAAAGGAAAGAATCCTATGACACGAACTCAATGGAGGCGTTATCAGAGAAGGAAAAAAGCAGAAAAGGCGGCCCAAGCTAAATGGCATGGTGCGCTAGTAGAGAAGTGTGAGGTGACTACGGAGACGCCAAATCAAAAGCCCTACTCTAAGAAGATTAACAAAGATGCAAAATCACAATTTGTCCCAAAGATGGCGCACGATTCCCCTATCAAAGAAGGACTTAGGGTGAGGGAGAAAACATTGGAATACTCTCCTCAATCAGAGGATGAGGATGCAGATTATACCCCTCAATTAGACGAGGAGGATCCTCATTACTATGATCTTGAATACTCTCTTGAGGATGAGGATACTTATGTACCATTTCACGCGCCTCGACCAAGGCCTAAAGAACTTGAGTATACCCCTGGGTCGGACGATGAGATGGTTGAAGACAATTTGAGTGAAGAGTCAGAGGGAGATCTCCAGATTAATTGTGGAATATTATCAGTTCTTCCAGTCGAGTATGATCGGGTGCCAAAGGTCTCAGAGGTAGAGGAGGATTTTCCCCAGACGAGGCTATCGACCAAAAGCTTTTATGCTACTATGTCATGAACAATGGAGTAGTCAAGGAGTAACAGACAGTTTTTGAGAGGTTAGGCGCCAACATGATGTATCATTTGAAACCATTTTTCATTAGGGTGAAAGTGGATGCTAAAGCTGTCAACAAGGTATTTATAGATGGTGGCGTAGCAGTCAATCTGATGCCATACTATGTGTTCAAGAAGTTAGGGAATGCTGATGAAGATCTGAGGCCTCACAACATGGTATTATCAAACTATGAGGGTAAGACTAGCAATATCTTAAGGGTGATCCTAGTCGATTTGTCTATGGGATTGACATATAGGCCAACTTTGTTTATGGTTATCAGATCCAACGCAAATTACAACTTATTGTTGGGACATGAATGGATATATGGCATTGGGGCCTTGCCATCGAACCTACACCAAAGGGTAACTATCTAGAGAGAGGACGACATTGTCGAAAATATTGAGGCTGACCAAAGCTACTACAAGGTTGATATAAACAAGTTTGGCAAGAAAGACTTCAATTTGTGTTTGATCAAACCTTGAAGCACGCAGGTTCCTTTGCTGTCAAATTTCCAATTGCATTTCCTTCCTTGATTTGTGGAATCATCTTGGGTCGGCATCCTGGTATTTTGACTAATTCTGATGCAACATGCAAAAGAGAGGTACCTTTGTCTTTGCACTATAAGTTGTTTGAAGGGACACATGTCCTAGATATTTTCATGACATCTGACAAAGGAGTTGTTAGGCCAACTTCAAAAATAGGAGTCTTGGCTGAGTTAAAAGAAACTTGCAAGGAGTTGGATGGGACTATAAGAGCTTGTACTGAAAGAAAAATACAATTTGAACAACTTATTAAAGATTTAACAGAGGAAGGAGCTGAGGGTGACTTGATTGACACAGAGAAGGAAGCAGAAGATAATGACAGAAACACTATTTCCAGTGGAGATGAGAATCCTGAAGACCAGTAGCAACATGTGTTGTTTGGTTGTTATGTTTTTTTGTGGGCTGTGCTCTAAACTACTACTTTTGTGCAATTTATTTGCTGCTGGGATGTAACCTTGACTAAAGTTGCTTACTACTGTCGCTTGCGCGAAAATAAGGCGCCGGCACAACAGAAGAGTCTGCACCTTTCGTTATTTATCCCTCAGAGCGGGAAAAGAAACGATCGGAAAAACCTGACGAAAAAGGGTAAGACCAGGTCGTCGCAACCATTGTCTAGATTTGGGAGTCGGTTACGCAAGGGGAAGGTATTAGCACCCCTCACGTTCGTCGTACTCGACGGGATCCTCGCTTGTTGTGTTTACTTGGACGGGTTGGTTTTATTCTATCTACCTATCAAGGCTGGCTTAAAAAGAAAAGAAAAATGACTCGGCAAAGCGTCACACTTTATGCCTACGTATTCTCATCAGAGAACGAGAAATCAGAGTCAACGTAGTTCGGCCTACGACGGGTTATGGGGGAAGGTAGCTCGCCAATACATCAGTATTGTGCCTACGTACTCTCAACAGGTATGACAGATCAGAGCTCACGTAGTTCGGGAAACTACGGTTTATTTCCTGTCTTTTACGAAAGAAGTGTTTTTTATTGTGTTTGCAATCTCAATCGCACTGGCGACTATGACCTGAGAGTGAGTGCGTCGCATGTCACCTAAATGGTACCATACTAAACATCCAGACTGTGGAAAAGAAACTCTCCCACAACCCTTTCTTAGATAGCTTAAGGCTCGTAACGTACGAAAGAAATCATTCATGATTACTGTATCTTAAACTGTTTTGAGATGAGAAGAGAACATGCCCAACTAGGAGGGAGACTATCAAGTCCTACTGCTGTCATGCCAAGGATTCATCCTATGGTTGAGGTTTGAACAGGGAACTCCTAGAAGTTGTCATGCATAGGTTTCAACCTAAAGTTCTATCATGAATTCCTTATCAAAGGAAATGAGAGTCCTAAGGGATCATGTCAATGATACACCAAAACAGACAAAGCATCAGCTTAACAGTAAACTGCATGCAATGCAAGTGAGGGAGGAAATGTGTGTGGGGCTTCAGCCTCCACAAGCTCATCTCAACCTCAAGCCAGAATGGATAACAGTAATCATACTGAAATAAACAACATGCTATCAAGCAAGAACAGTAAACTGCAATCATACAGAAGGAATGAAATGAAATAAAATGCCATCAGGCAAACAAACCACATGGGCAAGGGAGCTGGGCTCTACCGAATACCCGCAAGCAAAGCCACACAGTAACAATACAAGCAGAGGGAGCAACTCAACCGCTAGTGCAATCATGCTCCTAGATTCTACTTATTCTAGATATGGACTTATTCTAATGCATCAAGCAAGTCAAACAAAACACATCAATACAGTAAAAGAAAAAGAAAAGAAACAGATAAACTCCTCTCTCAACTCCAAGCTTCAGCTCTTCCAACAGCAACTCAGTCTTCAGACTTCCAATTACTCTTGACAAATATCAATTGCTTTTCCAGGTTTCAACCCTTCAACATAAGTTTCAACTTATCTTCTCCCTTAAGCTTCAGCTTCTTGATCATCTCCACCTTCAGGCTTCACTATCAATCATGAGTACCAACTTGGCTCCTTCAGGATCTCCAGGTATCAAAGTAAGTATCAACTTCCTTTGTTCTTCAAGCTTCAGCTTTTCAGAATCAATCTCCATCACTTAGAAGTGTCAACTTCATCCTTCAGTCTTTACTTCATCTTCAGGGGTCTTCAAGTACCAACTTGCTCTTGCTGCTCTTCAAGCTTCAGCTGGAATGGCAATACTCAAGGATTCATCCTCTTCTACACTCTTCATTGAAGTCTTCATCTTCAAACTCAAGCTCAACCCCTCTCAGGATAATCAAACCAGAGAAAATGACTTACTGGATAAGCTGGGAATATTGAACTGCTTATTGACCACCAAAGGTGACCTATAAGGGTTCAACATCAAAGGAATGGTTCCCTCAAAAGTTCTACTTCCTAGGTACAATCACTTATACCTCCAAAGGAGAGAGGTGTATACCATGGAAGGACTTTGAATCATAGGGAGGAATGGAGGTGAAAGATACCATCCATGTTTAAGAAAGAAGTTAACTAGGTCTAAACTCTTCCTAATCCCTAACCCTAAAACAATCAACAAAACAACAGGATCAAGCTCTCAAGCTCCTCAATGCTCCTCAATGCTCCTACTATGCTTCTCAGTGCTACTCCAAGTAATACCAAGCTCTCCAAGCCCACAAAGCACAGCAAACAAAAATTCAAGCCCACAAGGGCAACACAAACAATCATCAACTACAAAAATCATCCAAAAATAGTATACTACTATATTAAAACCTAATATAATTTCTAAGGGATCCTACATACCTACCCTTAATGCCCTATATGTACGATAGTCTAATTTGTCCTAAAAACCCAAAATTTTAGTGTTATTATGGACCTATGTTGAAGTTTGACCTAATTCTACACAACCTAATGTCATCTAATCAAAACTATCCTAAAATTCATCACAAAATTATGGAATAAATCCAGGGGGAGGCTAAAGCATATATCTAACTATCCTAAAAAGAATGGCCTAAAAATGTTAAGGGAACTACCTAAACAAAATTCTACAAATTCATGGGTCAACATAAAAGAAATAAAATGCAATAAAAGTAGAAAATACACAAAAATATCAAAAATGCATGAAATGAAAATATTTTTATTTGATAATTTTCTGGACATTATTATGAAATGGGAGCAAAAATTCCCATTTAAAAATCATTAATTTTCAAATTGATATGATTTTTCCAAGATTGAAATAAAATGGAAGAAAAATAAAATGAAAATATGAAGCTGGGGTGCAGGAAGTAACCAACTATAGTTCATTACGCGCATGGGCCCAGAATGGGGGGTACAAAAAGTAAGGCGCGCTGGGCCCAACTCACTCAGAAAATCAATTAATAAATCATACAGAAAATGAAAAATAAACGGTGCAAATAGTCATGGTTTTCAGTTCAAAGTTCCTTTTAATGAAACGCAACGTTTCATTGTGGGAAGCAATCCAGCCCAAAGTTCCTTTTAATGAAACGCAACGTTTCATTGTGTTTCAGAATTCCCTCCGCCATGAAATTGAATCGTGCCCGTTGGATTGTTTCTCAGGTCAATGGTCAGCTCCCCATCCAATGGTCATGACCTCGTCTTCAACCTCCAGCTAGGGTTCTTAGAACCACCATGGAAATGCAGAACATGAAGCTTCATCTTCCTCCCACACGAACTCCATTAATACCCCACCAAATGCAGCAATTAAAAACCCTAGATTACTCCAAATTTCATCAGGAATCTAGCCATGGCATCAGAATTTATTTCAACATCTCATGACCTCCCTACTAGCCTTAAAACATCATTATAAGCAAGTTTTATGTTGAAGATTTTTCCATTTGAAGCTTGGAAATATGAGATATGGCTTTATGCTTGAAATGACCTATAACCTCCAAATGACCAAAATGCCCTTGCCTTGTCAAAGCCATAAGTTGAGTTCTACAAATCCTATCAAGGACTTCTAGTACTCTATAGAAATCTAAGAAGATGCTCTACAACATTCATGTTGACCAAGAGTTCATAGGAATCATCCTACTAGGGCAAAAGTTGGATGCAAGTTGGGTGACTTTCAAGGACCCAGATTCACATACCTCAGATGACCTGTAATTTGTCAAAGCCATAACTTGAGCTCTACAAATCCTATCAAGGACTTCTAGCACTAAAATTAAAGCTAAGAACAATCTCTACAACATTCATGTTGTGGGGAAGATGAGATGACAATCACATCTTGAGCTAAACTGCCTTGAAGATAGGGATCAAACTAGGGGATTTTACATTGTCCATCCTTAGAAACCCTAGCTTAAAACTTCTCAAAATCCTCAATCATGATGAGTTGGTCTAGGAATAATCCTTATAGCATCTCAATGCATCATTCCATGATCACATGGATCTTGGATTAGGTCTCAACCCTCTCCAAATCATCAGTTGACCTAGGGTTGACCCAGTCAAACCCTAATTCGACCATTCATGGCTGAGTCTTCTGAATTCTTGTACAATGACCTCTCTAGGCTTCGCGATGGCTTTCAAGACATATCATAAGCTTTCTCAAAGCTTAAAGTCCATCCTCATGGTCTCAGAATCATCTGAGGAGCTCCCATAGCTCTCAAGTTATGAGACACACAACCTTGGTCTCAACCAATCTCTCTGAGGATCTCTTGAGTTCTCTGACAAAGGTATCAACCTTTGAACACTTGAACAAACTTCTTGACTTTCTTCAAAGTCTCATACAACTCTTGCTAGGTAATCATACCTCTTGATCTACTGCCCACATATCAATGAGATGCAGATGATGAATACAATGAACCACAAACTTGGTAAATAAATGTTGGTCAAATTTTGGGGTGCAACAACTGCCCCTATTCAAACGGCTTGAACCTGACTGGGTGAGGTGAACGACTCTCAGACAATCAAGGTGCGAGACGGTTGAATACCGATAAACCCGGAAATTTGCCAACTGCATAAGCACACGGTACTCTGGTGGGAACAGATCTTCAAACACTGAAATAATAGTTGCACGGCAACTAGCTGGAGACATACTGATCTGAACCTTGTCGTCAGTTATCCACATTAAATTCCTCTGACATTGTCATCAGACACCGAACATCGCCGTCAGGCATTCATGAAAATAAAGCGTTTGACATCGCCGTCGGACAACCAAAACACCCAACATCGCCGCTGGAGAATCAAATCACCTGACATCGCCGCCAGAAACAAACATCCAACATTGCCGCTGGAGAATCAAACTACCCGACATCACCGTCAGACAAACTTCCAACCTCGCCGCTGGGAAACCAAACTATCTGACATCGCCGCCAGCCCACTATAACTCTGGGAAACACCCGACATCGCCGTCAAGTACTCAAAATAATCTGACTTCGTCGTCAACTCTCAACATCGTCTGACCTCGCCGTCAGGGTGAAGAAAATCCATTAGGGAAATATGAACTTGAATAATAGACTCTGTTGGAGAGAATAATAAGATGAACACGTGTCAATGATCTTGCTGGAGGTCTGGATACCACACACAGGTGAACAATACTCTGGTCGGTAGGAACATCTTCGACACTGAGCATAACAGTTGCACGACAACCCTACTGGGGAATTGGTCACACGGTAACCGGTAATACATAGTCGATCCTGCCGTCAGGCATTCAAAGAACACTATCGGGCATCAACCGGACTTCAACCATCAGGTTGATCATGCCATCAGGCATTCAAAGACATCTGTCGGGCATCAGCCGGACTTCAACCATCGGGTTGATCATGCCATCAGGCATTCAAAGACATCTGTCGGGCATCAGCCAGACTTCATCAGCAAGTCGGGAATAGAATTCTTGGTCAATCATGAGCCAACTGGGAACATCTAAACCTCTGCCATCAGGCACTCCGCATCAGCTGAGAAAACTGCTTCATTAACACGGTCAGACTTTGATCGTGGAGTCTTCAAGGGAGGTTTCAACTTCGCCGTTAGAAACCTGCTGGGGATGACGCTTCGCCGCTGGGGATTCTGGAGAACTATCAAGTAACTCCGCTCCGGGGGGTCCAGAAATCATTCTGAATAAATCAACTCTGCTGAGGACTTCAAGAATCATCTTGGACAAATAACTCCGCCGGGGACTTTCAAGAATCATCTTGAACCGATAACCATTCTGGAGGTTTCAGGAATCATCCTGAGCGAACACTTTGTTGGGGATTCCAGGAATCATCCTGGGCAACCTTTACTGGGGATTCCAAGCATCAGCTTGAGCAACCAACTCTGGAGACTGCACTGGGTACTTAAGAATCATCTTAAGCAAACGACCCTGTTGAGGAATTCAAGAATCATCTTGAACCGAAGGCTTCGCTGGGGATCTCAAGAATCATCTTGAGCAAGCGGCTCCGTTAGGGAGAATTTCAGGAATCATCCTGAGCAACCAATTCTGCGGCGGAACACCTGCAAAACAAGAACGGTAGCAACCTAAATCATGTTTATTATGCATATGCTTTGGCAATGCTCCACACGGTGGAAATGCTATGCGTTTATGATAAATGCTATGCAATCATGCAATGATGTGATCCCGTCATCAAAATAAATGTCGAAGGGAGAATCCTCCTGTCAAGGGGAACGAACTACTCAGATAGAGGAATCATCCTGCTGAGGAGAACAGGGTCACGCCAATCTCAATTGGACTCCGCAGGGGACACAACTTCAGTTGACTGCTGCGGGGGAAACAACTTCAGTTGATTGTTGCAGGGGAACGAAGCTCTACGAGAACTAGGACCTGCTGAGGGAAAACGATGTTAATCGCGGGAATAAGCTGCGTGACCTTCTCGGATACTTCTCTGGAGATACGACCCTAGGGGGAAACAACTTCGGCAGTTCAACCTTCCAGTGGGGAAAACCAATCATGGCTTGAGCAGATTCCAAGGATTCGGCTCTCTTGGGGTGTCTGCAAACTCGGCTGAGGAAGGAGAAATCATTCTACTTCACTGGAGAGAGTACAACTCTGCGGGGAATTTCAATTCCGTTGGAGAAGAAGGAATCATCCGACTTCGGGGGAGGGTACAACCCTGGTGGGGAATTTCAATTCCGCTGGAGACTTCAGTCTGGCACCATCAGTTGCTGCATACTTCGGCGTACGAATAGTTTCCTACGAAACCTGCACTTGTGACCCGGTGCTAGGGGGTGAACACGTGCTTCGGCGCCTGACTCAGCTGAGGAGGTGACGTTCCTTCAGGATACATCTGATTGGGGAGAGAATCATCTCTGCCTGGGGAGACATATCAATGCTCACGATCTCGCGTTCAGACTCTGCGGGGAGAGGCTACTGAACTCTGCTGGAGAAAGAGGAATCATCCTGCTTCGGGATGCGCACGGCGCGCTGTCTGGAATATGCTACACCTGTAACAACACAAACAAACAGGCAAGATACCCTTTTCAAAGGGACCTATCAAGGTTATTATCTCGTGACAATATTTAAGCAATTAATTGCTTCAACAATCAGTGGCCTAGGCCAGTAAGTTTATGTATGCGCATTTTATCAAAAACATCGGCGTTCTTTTTCGCAAACAAAACAGATAAATGCTAAACAGGCAAACAGAATTGCTGAATAGTATGCATTTTATTGATAACGAACCCCTGAATGGGTAAAAAATGTTTTACAACAGATGCAAGCTCCTGGGATGAGGAAGCCGCGCAAAAATAAAACATAAATATACATCAGTATATACAAATGTCGGCAACGAGGCGTAGACGAACACCATGAGTTGATCCCTCTATGACCCACTCGACTTCGATACTTCTTCGACGCTTCAGCTTCGGAAGAGATTGATTCAGATAAACGGCCCTCAGGTCCTCCGAACCACTAAACAATGAAAGTCCACACGCGGAACGCAGTCATTTGCTTTTTCAAATCCCTAACTTTTGCGTGAACCGCCCTTTACGGGTTTTCAGTTCACCGGGATACCCTTTTTTGCCGAAGCCGCCCAGTGTAGGTTTTCGACTTCGCGGGTGTACCTTTTTTCAATTTATATCCCTAATTTTTGCCCAAACCTTTTATTTTGTTTTTGGTTCGCCGGGATGCCCCATTTTTGCCTGGACTCTCTTTTTTTTGTCCAGCGGGTCACTTTCAAGCAAAGTATTTTTTAACTGCGTCCGCGTTCACCGGGGATGCAAAATCTTCACCATCCATCGTGGATAACAACAAAGCTCCTCCCGAGAAGACCTTACTGACGACATACGGACCTTCGTAATTCGGAGTCCACTTGCCCCGGTGATCGGAGTGTGGCGGAAGAATCTTCTTCAAGACGAGATCACCCGTCTGAAAGCTTCTAGGACGCACCTTCTTATCATAAGCTTTCTTCATTCGGCTTTGGTACAGACGACCAAACGCAATCGATGCTAACCTCTTCTCGTCCATCAGGCTGAGTTGGTTCAGTCGGTTCGTAATCCATTCTGCCTCGTCGAGTTTCACATCAACCAAAACTCGCAAAGATGGGATCTCCACTTCTAACGGTAGGACAACTTCCATACCGTACACCAAGGAGAAAGGAGTTGCCCCGGTCGATGTACGTACCGTCGTACGATAACCGTGCAGTGCAAACGGCAGCATCTCGTGCCAGTCTTTGTAGGTCACAACCATCTTCTGAACAATCTTCTTTATGTTCTTGTTGGCCGCTTCAACGGCGCCATTCATCTTCGGCCGGTAAGGAGATGAGTTGTGATGTTCAATCTTGAAACTTTGGCACAGCTCGTTCATCATCTTGTTATTCAGATTCGAACTATTATCAGTAATGATCTGCTCGGGAATTCCGTAACGACAGATGATGTCCCTCTTTATGAATTTAGCCACTACCTGCTTGGTCACATTAGCATATGAGGCTGCCTCCACCCACTTGGTGAAGTAGTCGATAGCTACTAGAATGAAGCGATGACCGTTAGATGCAGTGGGCTCGATCTTGCCTATCATGTCAATGCCCCACATGGAGAACGGCCACGGGGAGGACATGACATTTAACGGGCACGACGGCACATGAACTTTATCAGCATAAATCTGGCATTTATGACATCTCTTCGCGAATCTGAAGCAATCCGACTCCATTGTCAGCCAGTAGTATCCTGCTCTCAGGATCTTTCTTGTCATAGCATGCCCGCCGGCGTGCGTACCAAATGTGCCTTCATGGACTTCTTCCATGAGCATACTCGCCTCTTTCTCATCTACACATCTGAGTAGCACGAGATCATGGTTTCTTTTATACAACACTCCATCAGGATTGAGATAAAACCTTTCAGACAGCCTCCTCAGAGTCTTCTTATCCTGGGTTGACGCGCCCGCAGGATACTCCTTAGTCATAAGGAAAGTATGGATGTCATGGAACCATGGCTTTCCGTCGGCGGCTTCCTCGATTGCAAAGACAAATGCCGGTCTATCAAGACGCGAAAGCACAATTCTTGGAGCCTCATTCCAAAAATTGACTTTATACATTGAAGCCAACGTGGCTAAGGCATCAGCCATCTGATTTTCAGCCCTGGGCACATGATGGAGTTCCACTCGATCAAAGAACGGAAGTAGCCTTCTGGCATAATTCATGTATGGCACCAAATTCGATTGACGAGTCTCCCACTCCCCTTTAATTTGGTTGATCACAAGCGCCGAGTCACCATATACGTCTAGGTTCTTGATTCTCAAATCAATTGCCTCTTCTAGACCCATGATGCATGCTTCGTACTCCGCCTCATTATTGGTGACTGGAAACGTCAGTCTCGCAGTAAACGGGATGTGGGATCCGTGGGGAGTCGTGATGATAGCCCCGACGCCACTTCCATAGGAATTAACCGCCCCATCGAATATCAATTTCCACTGGGATTTCCTATCTGGCCCCTCGTCGGGCAACGGTTCATCGCAATCCTTCGCTTTGAGAAACATAATATCCTCGTCAGGGAATTCAAATTTCATCGGCTGGTAGTCCTCGATAGGCTGTTCGGAAAGGTAATCAGACAATACGCTTCCCTTGATGGCTTTCTGGGATACGTACTGAATATCATATTCCGTTAACACCATTTGCCATCTGGCAATCCTGCCCGAAAGAGCCTGCTTCTCGAAGACGTACTTGATCGGATCCATCTTCGAAATTAGCATGGTGGTGTGATTGAGCATGTACTGTCGTAAACGTTTGGCAACCCAGGCTAGTGCACAACACGTCTTCTCCAGCATCGAGTAGCGAGATTCACAGTCCGTGAACTTTTTACTCAAGTAGTAAATGGCATGCTCCTTTCTACCCGTCTCGTCGTGCTGACCGAGGACGCACCCCATACTATTCTCAAGAACTGTCAAGTACATGATTAATGGCCGTCCAGCCACTGGGGGTATCAAGATTGGAGGTTCTTGAAGATACTGCTTTATCTTGTCGAATGCCTTCTGGCAATCCTCATTCCAGATAATCGCCTGATCTTTCTTTAAAAGCTTGAACATCGGTTCACATGTGGCCGTGAGCTGAGAGATAAACCTTGCAATGTAGTTTATTCTGCCCAAGAAACCACGAACTTCTTTTTCTGTTTTCGGCGCTGGCATTTCTTGAATGGCTTTTATTTTTGCAGGATCAACCTCGATGCCTCGTTCGCTCACAATAAACCCCAATAACTTTCCGGACCGCACTCCGAAAGTGCATTTGTTAGGATTCAGCCTCAACCTGAACTTCCTAAGCCTCTCAAAAAGCTTCAATAAGTTGACCAGATGCTCTTCCTCCGTTTGGGACTTCGCAATCATGTCATCAACATAGACCTCGATCTCATGATGAATCATGTCATGAAACAAAGTTACCATTGCTCGTTGGTAAGTGGCCCCTGCGTTCTTCAGACCGAAGGGCATTACCTTATAGCAAAATGTTCCCCAGGGGGTGATAAACGTCGTTTTCTCCATGTCCTCCGGCGCCATCTTGATCTGATTGTAACCGGAGAAGCCATCCATGAACGAAAACACGGAGAACTGGGCTGTGTTGTCGACCAACACATCGATATGAGGCAACGGGAAATCATCTTTAGGGCTCGCCCTATTCAAATCCCGATAATCGACGCACATGCGTACCTTACCGTCCTTCTTCGGTACAGGCACTATGTTGGCGACCCACGGAGGGTAAGTGGTGACCGCTAAGAAGCCAGCATCAAGCTATTTCTGCACTTCTTCTTTGATCTTAACGGCCATATCTGGTCTCGTCCTCCTAAGCTTCTGCTTAACGGGAGGGCAATCTTCTCGTAGCGGCAAGTGGTGGACCACGATGTCCGTGTCAAGTCCGGGCATATCTTCGTATGACCAAGCAAAGACGTCACTATACTCTCGAAGCATCTCGACCAATCTCTGCTTGACATCACTTTGCAATGCAGCCCCTATCCTGACATTTCTGACGAGCTCTTCAGAACCCAGGTTCACGATTTCGATCTCCTCCTCATGAGGCAGAATAACCTTTTCCTCTTGTTTCAACAAGCGGGCCAACTCTTCAGGAAGGTCTTCGTCTTCATCAATATCTTCTTCGGCTTGATAGATCGGGCAGTCGAAGTCGAAGTGAGCCGTAGAGGGTCCAGAGTCGATGTCATCTGTTATGTGAATCCTGCAATAACAAGGGTTAAGTTTAAAATAAGGATGCGCAGGTTCGCACAAACCCCATTGCCATTTTACTGTTTTTCAAAACAAATATAAAAACAGGAATAACAGAGATCACAATATTTGAATACGAAGAAAACGCCTTTGATTTATTAACAAAATGCATGTACATAATCCAACGAGGCCCTGACAATAAAACCACTATGCCCCGGGTAGGACATAGGGTTGTACAATGATTGGAAAAAGTAAATCATTACTCTTCACTTGTCAGCTGGATGATATCCTTGATGGTCCAATTGTTGAGGCCCTCGCCTGGCTTGCTTGGCTGAATCCAAGAGTCGAGATCACAATCGCTATCCCCGTTGTCTTCAGACACCGCGTTGATGCTTTCGAAGATCACTCCGCCACTGGTAAATAGGATCGGCCCCTTACCCCGTGACGCACTGCTAGACGAAGAAGAAGAAGCTTCAGCTCCGGGAGAATACCCCAATCCAAACTTATCCTGCTTGTTGGGTATCTCCAAAATACGCCCCTAGCCTGGGGTAGATCCAGCTTGGACAACGGCCCGAGCTTCTTTGAATGAGGAGAGATTCATCTCTGGCCTCCCTGTGACTACAGGAGCTACCTCTTTCACTTTGACAACTTTGAATGCTTGACAAAGAGTCTCATGGATTTCGCCATCCATTTCAACATACTTGAAGGATGACAAATGGCTCACCATTATGTCCTCCTCACCGCACACGGTTACTATGCTTCCTCCGACAACATATTTGAGATTTTGGTGCAGCGTGGAGGTCACGGCACCAGCAGCATGGATCCATGGCCGGCCCAAGAGACAACTGTAGGCAGGCATGATGTCCATGATATAAAAGACCGCGTCGAACGTTTCCGGACCGACTTGGATCGGCAGGGTCACCTCCCCGAAAACGTGGCGTTTAGTTTCGTCGAACGCCTTTACCACCAGATCACTGGGTGTGCAGAGCAATCCGCGAGTGTCCAACTTCATTAATGCCTTCTTCGGAAGAACATTCAGCGACGAACCTGTGTCTACCAGCACGTGCGACATGATTGTGCCCCTACACTCTATCGAGATGTGCAGGGTGCTATTGTGATTTCTCCCTTTTGGTGTCAGCTCCAAGTCTGTGAAACCTAGCCCATTTCCAGCATTAACGTGGGCTACCACCTCTTCTAGCTGATTCACTGATATCTCTTGCGGTACGTAGGCAGCGTTCAATACCTTCAGTAGCGCGTTGCGGTGTGCTTCAGAACACAGCAACGGGTTGAGAATAGAAATCTTCGAGGGCGTCTGATAGAGATGGTCTACAATCTTGTAGTCGCTCTTCTTGATCAACCGCATAAACTCCTCGGCATCTTTGACAAGCAAGTCTTTCTCTACCCCACACGGGACCTCTTCGACGACTTTGCTTTTACCCTTATCGGCCGCATCAGCTCTGACCGCTTTCTCTGCCACGACCTCCGGCGGTGCAAACACTCTTCTGCTACGGGTAATACCACTGATTCCTGCGAGATTCTCCACATTCGACCCATACGGCTCCAGCTCCAACTTCTGTCCGTTGCAATAGACTTCAGCCCCATAATGCCACGGAACGGCGTTAGTGCTCTCGAATGGTATCGGCCCAGCTTTGGTAATAGTAATTGTAGGCGGTCTGGGCGCAGAAATGGTTATTGGCCGGCGAGGGATGGTGATGGTGGCGACTTCGTCGGCCTGCTTCAACACTACCTCTCCTGATACACTTTCAGCCCTCCGGCTAAACTGCAGAATCCCCTCAGTCATCAGACTTTGAATTCCTTCAACCAACTGCTCACATCCATCAGAATGTGTAGCACAGTCCATGCATAGCTCTCTGCATCCTGGAAAGAACCCTTTCTTCAGCAACTTAGCTTTAACGAAGCTAAGCGGTGTCTTTAGGTCTCTGACATCAGTCAACAGATCTGCACTCTCTTCTTCGATAATGGCGTTTACTCCGCCTCCCCTATGATTCGACATAGGATTCTTCGTAACATTGGGCACATTATCGGAGAAGTTAATGATCTTGGCATCTACCATGTCCTGCACCTTGTGCTTAAAGGCTTTGCAGTTCTCGATTGTGTGGCCAGGTGCCCCTGAGTGGAAATTGCAAGTGGCATTTGCGTCGTACCCTGGTGGAGGTGCCCCTGTCAAGGGAGCCATCGTCCTCTTCTGAACCAACTGAAGTTGAAGCAAAGTCTGCAAGAGTTGCGCGTACGACATGGGTGGTGCCTCGAAGTGACGGTTTGCCAAAGGTGCCCGATTCTGGTATTTTCTATATCCTTGTTGATTCGGTTGCTGCTGCTGCTGCGGCTGCTGCTGCTGTGGTTGCGGAGCCGCTGGGATATTTATACTGGCTACCTGCTGCTGAGGGCCTTTACCCTTCCTTCGAGCGTTGGTCACAACGCTCGCATCTCCTTCTCGCCTTTTACCAGCATAAGGTTTCTTTCCACCTCCTCCCGCTGAGGATGACTCACCTTGAATTTTCCCGATCTTGATTCCATTCTCGACGTGCTCACCCATGATAATGAGAGATGAGAACGTCCCAGACATACCGCTGACTAACTTTTCATAGTAGACCCCCGGGAGGGTGGCAACAAACATCTGCACGAGCTCGCGTTCAACCATCAGCGGCTGAACCCGGGCTGCCAACTCACGCCACCGCTGGGCGTACTCCTTAAATCCTTCATTATTCCTCTGTGACAGGTTCTGCAGCTGGACTCGGTTCGGGGCCAAGTCGCTATTGTACTGGTAATGGTGGACAAACGCTTCAGCGAGGTCCTTCCATGTACGCACGCTAGTGGGCTCCAGACCCATGTACCACTCGAGGGATGGCCCGAAAAGACTGTCTTGGAAGAAGTGCATCAGCAACTTCTCGTCTTCGGAATAAGCAGACATCTTCCTGCAGTACGATCTAAGGTGGACACGAGGGCAAGTGGTGCCCTTATACTTCTCAAAGTCAGGTACCCTGAACTTAGGAGGTACCTTGAAATCAGCAATTAATCCCAGCTTGGACATATCAACACCCAAAGTATTCTGATTCTCGATATCTCTCATTTTATCTTCAAGTGCTTTGAATCTGAGCTGCGCTTCAGCATTCAGCTCCCCTTCAGCACCTCTTTGAGAGAACACATCATCTTGATGATCCTCAAGCCATGGTTGAGGCACCAACAGATTCCCGACGCCTGCATTGCCGTTGCCCGGCCCGATATTGACATTAGCTCCCAGACTCCCATTGCCGACACCCGTCGTATTGAGTCCGATATTGGCCATCACATTGCCATTAGCACTGCCATTGCCCCCGGCCACGGGGACACCATTCTGTGGAGTATCAACTGGTGGAGGAGTAGGCACGGTCCCACCGTGGAGTATGTCGTTGCTATCAACCCTGGAGATCAAAGGCTGAACCAAAGTCCTGAGCTGGTCCTGGGCATTGGCGACCACTTGCATAAGTTCCATGAAGCGATCCATCCTCTCGCGGAGCTCCTGAACATCTGTTTGCACTTGATCCATGATCCTGGTCTGATTAGCTCTAGTTGGATAATGGTGAATTAGTCTTTGATCAATCCTGGAGTCACCGGGAACAGCCTGGGACACCTGTAAACCTGAAAAAACCTGTAAACACTAAAAGATTAGGAAAAACAACAAAATGCTTGTCATGCAAATGCTTCATGCAAATGCATGCGTGTATTTGTGTGTTTGGGAGATTTCCCACGATCCTAGTGCCTGAGTTCCAGTGCTGATAATAATAAGAAGAAGAAGTCCGAGTCCAATCATGGAAACATCAATCTCATATATAAAGAAAGCCTATCAAGGCAGTACATAGCATCAGCGAGTACAAGACGAATCAACGGCGCGACCTCAGCCAACAAGCCTGGTGATGGTCATCATACAACAACGATCAAAACAAAAGGAACACAAATAGTCAAGTACGGCCACGGGCGCGATACTCTTCTAACAACTCCTTCGTCTCTGGATGATCTGGCAGAGTGAGCAAGCCCTCGACGAGTAACTCCCTTTGTACAATGGTATACTGAAGTCCTTCGATCGAACCTTCCCATGCTCCTTCGCCGAAGCAATCTTCTAATTTCCGCTTTTTGGACTCAAACGTCAGCTTGCACTCCTTCAGGTTAGCGAGAGCTTTGTTGAGCTGGCCTTCAGCGGCGTATCTGCGGGCGGTTTCTTCATCAAACCTCTGCTCACTGTCCTTCACCTGGGCTTCCAGCTTAGAGATCTGCAGCATCAGCTTATCCTCCTGCTCTTTCCTGGTGGCCAGGGAAGCCTTCCAGTGTTGGTTGAACTTGGATATCCTCCGATATGCCTCGTCCAAGTGCTGCTTCTTCGTAGCCAGTACGTCATTGACAGCTTTGAAGTCTTGTCCCATGCGTTCACGCTCGGCTATCTGCTCAGTCAGGTCTGTACCTAGCTGGTTCACCAACTCGGTTTGCCTTTTGAAAGAATGAACGGCTTCGTTCCTCTCGCTTCGGAGCTGAGCCAATTCCTTCTCCAGTTCTTCGTTCGCCCGCTTCAATTCATCCCGCTCAGCCAACACCTGATTATGCTGCTGAATGGGCACAGTAGTAGGCTCTTCAATCATGGGAGGGCTTTCTGGATTGGCATGAGGAAACGGCATCCCTATAGCATATGCCCTGGCTCTGATCCAAGTCAAATACGAAGGGTAGGCTTGATTGTTGCTTTTTCCCAGCAATGGCTTTCCTCGCTTACTGATACCATTCCACGCGTGCTGAAGCTTGGACAACAGATCCCCTTCTAGAATACCAGTGAGGTACAGAGATTCCTGTACCTCTTCCTCCTTCGGCGGAGTTCTCAAAGCATACGCGAACTGTCGAACCAGTAATGAGGGATTGTAGTTTATACAGCCCTTCCTACCTACCAAAGGCACATTAGGAAACCCGCTGCAACTGAAGATCACCTCAGTACCCAACCTATCTTTGTCGAACCAGTCAATATCCTCTGCAGATAAACTCATCAGACGCTCAGGCCACTCAGCTGTGGCTGCAGACAAGACAAAAGGACCCCTCTTGGGCAGATGACTATCAAGCCATTTGTACAGCAAGGGTACGCAGCATGAGACATTCTTCCCCCTCCTGTTCTCGTTTTTGTAATGGACTGAATGATAGACATCTCCTATCAAGGTAGGGATTGGATTCCCTGAAGCAAAGATGTGAAACGCATCAAAGTCTACAAAATCGGGCATATTAGGGAACAAAATAATGCCATATATGCATAAAGCGAGGATGGCATTGAACACGCCCCAACATTCGTCCTTGGCACACTGCTGAGCCTTAACCACTAGAAACTGCAAGGAGAACCCAGGAACCTTGTTCCAACTAGTCAATACTAATTCGGAGGCGTCCAAATGAAGTGAAGGAGCTAAACCAGCCAGATCAGGCTCAGCATCCATGTGAACAAAAGGCATCTGCCTCTTGATAGGCACACCTAGCAAATCAGCATACTCTTCCAGCGTAGGTGCGAGAACAAAGTCCTGAAAAGTGAAACATCTCAGCGGAGGGTCGTAGAACTGCAGCAGAGCGTGCAACCCATTCACCTCGAACACAGAAGGCTTACAAACCAAACTGAGCAACCTGCCATAAGATTTTCTGAACTCGTCCCTTACAGAATCATCTGCTAGAGCTATCAAACCAATCAGCTTAACCACATCGGGGGTCGGGAACTTGTAAGCCACGGTCTTCCTCAAAGAGCCCATAACAATACAATAGGAGGCAAGAAATCCTGGATCGGGGAAAACGGTACCTGCAACACAGACACACGTTAATGAAATGCAAATGAATATGCAAACTAATGCAAAATGCAATCATGCAATAAGAGGTCCGGGTAACTGGTGCCGTGGAGATTCTGTATCAACAAAACCATAATCTTGCTCTATCAAGAACAACCACTGCATCTGATAAAAAGAGAACCCCGGTGTAGGACCACAAATCTGATCTGTCAAGACCAACCATCTGATAGGACCATATACATAAGATCATGATTCTTCTCTGTCAAGAACCAATGTCTGATAATAAGGACCTCTGATGTAGGATCAAGAAGTATCTGCTGATGAGATCTTCAGACCCCAAAAATCTGCTCTATCAAGAACAAACAACATCTGCTGATGAGATCCTCAGACCCCACTCAAAAATCTGCTCTATCAAGAACAAACATACAGTTGCTGATGAGATCTTCAGACCCCACTCAAAAATATGCTCTATCAAGAATAAACAACATCTGCTGATGAGATCTTCAGACCCCAATCAAAAATATGCTCTATCAAGAACAAACAACATCTGCCGATGAGATCTTCAGACCCCAATCAAAAATCTGCTCTATCAAGAACAAACAACATCTGCCGATGAGATCTTCAGACCAAAATAAAAAATCTGCTCTATCAAGAACAAACAACATCTGCCGATGAGATCTTCAGACCCCAATCAAAAATCTGCTCTATCAAGAACAAACAACATCTGCTGATGAGATCTTCAGACCAAAACCTGCTCTATCAAGAACAGGAATACACCTGATGATAAGATCCTCTGATCAAAACCTGCTCTATCAAGAACAGACAAATCTGCAACTGAGAAACCTTGGTACCAACAAAACTGATTCACTGTCAAGAAAACCAGGTAGTCTGAAAGTCAAGGTTTCCTGCAATAAACCCAACCCTGCTTACAGGTATGGACCTAAACTGACTCAAGCTCGGCATCCTATGCGTTCATCAGCGTCACAGACATTCAAGAGGGGTGATACGATACCCAGAAGGTGTGGCATCACCAACTCATGAAGCGGCCTCACTCGGCTGAATCACAAATGATCGGTCCCCAGAGTCGACAATCCACCAAACCAGCAACCGTCTCAACCCAAAGGGTTGAAAGAGAAGCCAACCGGATGAACCTCGTCTGAGCGTGGATTTCATGAGACACTAGTGCCTGCAAAGCAAGCACGCGCCCACTAATTTCCACTCTAAGTCTACAGTGCACTCAAGCCTGGGTCTGGCTTCTCACTCATCAGAACTCCCATCCCGCAACAGCACAGATAATCATATTATACTGAAAATAAAATGCGGGAAATAAAGTGCGAGAAGTAAAATGCGATAAATAAACGCAACCCAACAAGTAAACATACAAGCGTTAGGATTGACTCTCGCAGGGAACCGTTGAAGTCCCCAGCAGAGTCGCCGGCTGCTGGGGATGACCCAGCCAGCTAGGAAGAAAATCCAAGGCGAGACTCGCATATGGAACCATTTAGAGTCCCCAGCAGAGTCGCCAGCTGCTGGGGATGACCCAGACAGCTAGGAAGAAAATCCAAGGTGAGACTCGCATAGGGAACCATTGAGAGTCCCCAGTGAAGTCGCCAGCTGTCGCTTGCGCGAAAATAAGGTGCCGGCACAACAGAAGAGTCGCCACCTTTCGTTATTTATCCTTCAGAGTGGTAAAGGAAACAATCGGAAAAACCTGACGAAAAAGGGTAAGACCAGGTCGTCGCAACCATTGTCTGGATTCGGGAGTCGGTTACGCAAGGGGAAGGTATTAGCACCCCTCACGTCCGTCGTACTCGACGGGATCCTCGCTTGTTGTGTTTACTTGGACGGGTTGGTTTTATTCTATCTACCTATCAAGGCTGGCTTAAAAAGAAAAGAAAAATGACTCGGCAAAGCGTCACACTTTATGCCTACGTATTCTCATCAGAGAACGAGAAATCAGAGTCAACGTAGTTCGGCCTACGACGGGTTATGGGGGAAGGTAGCTCGCCAATACATCAGTATTGTGCCTACGTACTCTCAACAGGTATGACAGATCAGAGCTCACGTAGTTCGGGAAACTACGGTTTATTTCCTGTCTTTTACGAAAGAAGTGTTTTTTATTGTGTTTGCAATCTCAATCGCACTGGAGACTATAACCTGAGAGTGAGTGTGTCGCATGTCACCCAAAGGGTACCATACTAAACATCCAGACTGTGGAAAAGAAACTCTCCCACAACCCTTTCTCAGATAGCTTAAGGCTCGTAACGTACGAAAGAAATCATTCATGATTACTGTATCTTAAACTGTTTTGAGATGAGAAGAGAACATGCCCAACTAGGAGGGAGACTATCAAGTCCTACTGCTGTCATGCCAAGGATTCATCCTATGGTTGAGGTTTGAACAGGGAACTCCTAGAAGTTGTCATGCATAGGTTTCAACCTAAAGTTCTATCATGAATTCCTTATCAAAGGAAATGAGAGTCCTAAGGGATCATGTCAATGATACACCAAAACAGACAAAGCATCAGCTTAACAGTAAACTGCATGCAATGCAAGTGAGGGAGGAAATGTGTGTGGGGCTTCAGCCTCCACAAGCTCATCTCAACCTCAAGCCAGAATGGATAACAGTAATCATACTGAAATAAACAACATGCTATCAAGCAAGAACAGTAAACTGCAATCATACAGAAGGAATGAAATGAAATAAAATGCCATCAGGCAAACAAACCACATGGGCAAGGGAGCTGGGCTCTACCGAATACCCGCAAGCAAAGCCACACAGTAACAATACAAGCAGAGGGAGCAACTCAACCGCTAGTGCAATCATGCTCCTAGATTCTACTTATTCTAGATATGGACTTATTCTAATGCATCAAGCAAGTCAAACAAAACACATCAATACAGTAAAAGAAAAAGAAAAGAAACAGATAAACTCCTCTCTCAACTCCAAGCTTCAGCTCTTCCAACAGCAACTCAGTCTTCAGACTTCCAATTACTCTTGACAAATATCAATTGCTTTTCCAGGTTTCAACCCTTCAACATAAGTTTCAACTTATCTTCTCCCTTAAGCTTCAGCTTCTTGATCATCTCCACCTTCAGGCTTCACTATCAATCATGAGTACCAACTTGGCTCCTTCAGGATCTCCAGGTATCAAAGTAAGTATCAACTTCCTTTGTTCTTCAAGCTTCAGCTTTTCAGAATCAATCTCCATCACTTAGAAGTGTCAACTTCATCCTTCAGTCTTTACTTCATCTTCAGGGGTCTTCAAGTACCAACTTGCTCTTGCTGCTCTTCAAGCTTCAGCTGGAATGGCAATACTCAAGGATTCATCCTCTTCTACACTCTTCATTGAAGTCTTCATCTTCAAACTCAAGCTCAACCCCTCTCAGGATAATCAAACCAGAGAAAATGACTTACTGGATAAGCTGGGAATATTGAACTGCTTATTGACCACCAAAGGTGACCTATAAGGGTTCAACATCAAAGGAATGGTTCCCTCAAAAGTTCTACTTCCTAGGTACAATCACTTATACCTCCAAAGGAGAGAGGTGTATACCATGGAAGGACTTTGAATCATAGGGAGGAATGGAGGTGAAAGATACCATCCATGTTTAAGAAAGAAGTTAACTAGGTCTAAACTCTTCCTAATCCCTAACCCTAAAACAATCAACAAAACAACAGGATCAAGCTCTCAAGCTCCTCAATGCTCCTCAATGCTCCTACTATGCTTCTCAGTGCTACTCCAAGTAATACCAAGCTCTCCAAGCCCACAAAGCACAGCAAACAAAAATTCAAGCCCACAAGGGCAACACAAACAATCATCAACTACAAAAATCATCCAAAAATAGTATACTACTATATTAAAACCTAATATAATTTCTAAGGGATCCTACATACCTACCCTTAATGCCCTATATGTACGATAGTCTAATTTGTCCTAAAAACCCAAAATTTTAGTGTTATTATGGACCTATGTTGAAGTTTGACCTAATTCTACACAACCTAATGTCATCTAATCAAAACTATCCTAAAATTCATCACAAAATTATGGAATAAATCCAGGGGGAGGCTAAAGCATATATCTAACTATCCTAAAAAGAATGGCCTAAAAATGTTAAGGGAACTACCTAAACAAAATTCTACAAATTCATGGGTCAACATAAAAGAAATAAAATGCAATAAAAGTAGAAAATACACAAAAATATCAAAAATGCATGAAATGAAAATATTTTTATTTGATAATTTTCTGGACATTATTATGAAATGGGAGCAAAAATTCCCATTTAAAAATCATTAATTTTCAAATTGATATGATTTTTCCAAGATTGAAATAAAATGGAAGAAAAATAAAATGAAAATATGAAGCTGGGGTGCAGGAAGTAACCAACTATAGTTCATTACGCGCATGGGCCCAGAATGGGGGGTACAAAAAGTAAGGCGCGCTGGGCCCAACTCACTCAGAAAATCAATTAATAAATCATACAGAAAATGAAAAATAAACGGTGCAAATAGTCATGGTTTTCAGTTCAAAATTGATTGGGCCTCGTGAAGGGGGTGTGGGAAGCAATCCAGCCCAAAGTTCCTTTTAATGAAACGCAACGTTTCATTGTGTTTCAGAATTCCCTCCTAAATGAAATTGAATCGTGCCCGTTGGATTGTTTCTCAGGTCAATGGTCAGCTCCCCATCCAATGGTCATGACCTCGTCTTCAACCTCCAGCTAGGGTTCTTGGAACCACCATGGAAATGCAGAACATGAAGCTTCATCTTCCTCCCACACGAACTCCATTAATACCCCACCAAATGCAGCAATTAAAAACCCTAGATTACTCCAAATTTCATCAGGAATCTAGCCATGGCATCAGAATTTATTGAAACCTTTTCAAACCTAGAACCCGATAGCAACTTCCAATAATTGATCAAGAACCAATCTTAACAATTCTCAAAATTAAAGGTCCTAATCGCATCCTCATGCTTCCCTGAACATTTCTTGCTATTGAACTAAGCTTATCTCTCAATATTCAGCAAGATACAAGGTCAAACAGAAATGGGGTCCATAGTTCAATCTTCACCAATTGATCCCTAACTCTCCAAAATCCATCTCTTATTGGTCTCTAACATTTCTACACTAACAAATTAACCTAATTATGCCTAAAACATGGTGTAGGGAAGAATTTGCAAACCTGGTTAATCTTGATGAACAGATGATGAAATCCACCAATTCAGACCTTGAAACTCTTCAGAAAGTTTCCCTAGATGCCAATCTTGCTACTGTTTGCAACAATTTTGATGGAGGAAGCCTCAATCTCAGAATTCGATTCTGACTTTCTACCTTGAAAGTTCAATCACCAACTCTTCAATTCACCATGGATTTGATCTCAATTCAATCTGCACAGCTTCACTATGATGTATGGAATGTGTTTGAATGGAAAGAATGAATGGAAATGAAGAAGAATGAAGAAATGAAACTTGACTTGCAATGGAAGATTCTTGATCTCACTCTCTCTTCTCTGCACCAATTCTCACCAACCTTGCATCTGAGCAAGTTATACATGTTATATAGAGTGGTTTAGAATCATCTAGAACCATCTAGGACCATCCAATGAGTATTTGAACTTCTCATGTCATGACATTTTGATTTCAATTCTCCTTATGTGCTATCTCATGCCAAGCCTCTTGTGACCTTTGTAACTGACTTGAAATTATCCCCACATGAGATTTATGATGTGTTACAATGCATAACCAACTTGTTTATTGAGTTTTCTTGAGTTTTGCTTTGGTACCTTAAGATGCAAGTAAGCCATTTCCAAAGCAGCCCTATGATCTAAGCCCCAAATCAAAATTGTGGCTGAACCATTGTTCTTAGAATTTCATTTGGAGTCAAAATGACCTATTATATGACATGGTTTAGATGTATAACTTGTGATTTCCAATTTTCAATTTCAACTTATTTAACTTATGCCTCCATTTTAGGCCATTTTTATCACTTTTTGATACAAGCCTTTTCAACATCTCATGACCTCCCTACTAGCCTTAAAACATCATTATAAGCAAGTTTTATGTTGAAGATTTTTCCATTTGAAGCTTGGAAATATGAGATATGGCTTTATGCTTGAAATGACCTATAACCTCCAAATGACCAAAATGCCCTTGCCTTGTCAAAGCCATAAGTTGAGTTCTACAAATCCTATCAAGGACTTCTAGTACTCTATAGAAATCTAAGAAGATGCTCTACAACATTCATGTTGACCAAGAGTTCATAGGAATCATCCTACTAGGGCAAAAGTTGGATGCAAGTTGGGTGACTTTCAAGGACCCAGATTCACATACCTCAGATGACCTGTAATTTGTCAAAGCCATAACTTGAGCTCTACAAATCCTATCAAGGACTTCTAGCACTAAAATTAAAGCTAAGAACAATCTCTACAACATTCATGTTGTGGGGAAGATGAGATGACAATCACATCTTGAGCTAAACTGCCTTGAAGATAGGGATCAAACTAGGGGATTTTACACTGTCCATCCTTAGAAACCCTAGCTTAAAACTTCTCAAACTCCTCAATCATGATGAGTTGGTCTAGGAATAATCCTTATAGCATCTCAATGCATCATTCCATGATCACATGGCTCTTGGATTAGGTCTCAACCCTCTCCAAATCATCAGTTGACCTAGGGTTGACCCAGTCAAACCCTAATTCGACCATTCATGGCTGAGTCTTCTGAATTCTTGTACAATGACCTCTCTAGGCTTCGTGATGGCTTTCAAGACATATCATAAGCTTTATCAAAGCTTAAAGTCCATCCTCATGGTCTCAGAATCATCTGAGGAGCTCCCACAGCTCTCAAGTTATGAGACACACAACCTTGGTCTCAACCAATCTCTCTGAGGATCTCTTGAGTTCTCTGACAAAGGTATCAACCTTTGAACACTTGAACAAACTTCTTGACTTTCTTCAAATTCTCATACAACTCTTGCTAGGTAATCATACCTCTTGATCTACTGCCCACATATCAATGAGATGCAGATGATGAATACAATGAACCACAAACTTGGTAAATAAATGTTGGTCAAATTTCGGGGTGCAACAACTACTTCTTGACCTATCTTTTTCTTTACTTGTGACTGGTTCTTTCTATGTGATTGCTAGTAGTTTTTCTTCGGATAACTTCTGCTCATAGGATTTCTTGATTTGTTTAGCATTTGTCTAATTTATGGCTAAAAAGGGGGAGTAATGTGAATTCTTGAGATGTGTTTGAATTTGGATGATGAGGAGTAATAATGCTAACTGGGAGTTGTGTGGTTGTGTTCTTAAGGGGAGCTTTGTGACAAAGGGAGTTCTGCTACTGATTCTGTGATGTCAAACAAGATGTATTGTTGAATTGATGTCTATGCAATTCAGGGGGAGTTCTTGTTGTTTTGTGATGAAGTTTTTTTTTGGTCTAGCTATGAGGTTTTTTTTCCCGCTGTGTGTGCCTCTGATTTGTTCTAGTGTGCTTCTGGTTATCTTGTGTTTTTTCGTTATTCATGCAAAGGTTGTTTTAGCCAAAATTTGCCAAAGGGGGAGATTGTAAGTTTTGTGGTTTTGGATTGGCAGAAAATTTGTTAAAACAGTTTACAGCAAGATGTTGAGATAGATGTCGTGACAAGTTAGTCAAACAACATGATCAATGTGATATTGGGACATGTGGCAGGACATGTTATACCAGAAGTTTAGGGCTGAGACGATTTGGTATTTAAAGTGTGGAGTTTGATAGTATTTTAATTCACACAGTGTCGCAATCTAATGAGGGATATTTTAGGAACTTCTGTCTTGACAATTTTTCTTGTATTTCTTAAAAAGAGTTTTGAAGCCTTTTTAGGAAACTTTATATTCAATTCTTATTTATGTGTAAAAGATCTTGCAGAAGATTTGAAGCTGATTTGTGTTTTATTTAAATTGAAGAGCCCAAACTCATGCTGATATAAAGGTCATTTAAAGAGGAGTTTTAAACCTAATAAAGAAGCAAAGCTGTGTATTGAAAGAAATGGTATTAAAGTTTAGTGTGTATTTGTTATTTGTGATCCTCTCTTATGTCTTTTGGCATCTGAGTTGGATTGTGTTGTTTGTGCATTTGTGAGTCATTCATGTACTCTTTAGGTACTTAAGTTGAATGAGTTTTGAGTTGTAATCACTCATAAACTTTTAAGCAAAGAGTGGATTTTGTGTCATTGGAAGTGTGACTTCTATTATTCATTATTGTTGAGTTTGTCACTGTTGTGTGATTGGTGGGAAGTGGGAGGGGTTTCATATCTAGGATTTCCTAGGTAGAAGTTAGCATGAGTAGTGATTAGGTGAGAAGCTTGTAAATCTGTTAGTGTTTGCTGTGGCTTTGAACTAATACTATTATAGTGGATTTTCTTCCTGGCTTGGATGCCCCTAGATGTAGGTGATGTTGCACCAAAGTAGGTTAAGAATTGACTGTGTTATTGTTTACATTCAAGCTTTTATTTTTCTGCATAAGTGTTGGTTGCTGTCTTGATTCTAGTGTCCTGACATCTGTCTTGACATCTGGTATCTGTGTGCCAAAATTTCAATGCGTGAGATGAATAACGAGTTTCAGGATGCTAGAAAATCATTAATTAGTATAAGGTAAGTTTCAGATACAACATAAGATTGCATATGATTATTTCCAAACTCAATTTACTAGGTTATATTTTCAAAGAGGGGTTAGCTAGTGAAATAAGCAATCGACATTAGATATAATAAACTCAACTAGATGAAAAAAGAAAAAGAAAATAACACCAAACAGAACATCTAGAACAACAACATCAATAAACAACAACAATATCAATAACAATAACGTCAATAAACAACCTCTAGGGTTTAAGGTCTAAACAACAAGAATAACAACATCGACAAAATTAACATCAATAACAACAACAACAAAATAACAACAAAAACTCCAGGGTTCCGAATCTCAACAACAACAACAACAATAGCAGCAACAACAACAACAACAACAATAATAACAACAACAAAAATCTGACAAAAATATTAGTAGTCATGTTTGACGTTCTAGATCTCTGCAGAAGAAGTAAAAGAAAATGATTTGGATCTCTGAAGAAGAAAAGAGAGCCCTAAACACATAACATCTTCATATTGAAGATGTTACGTGTTTATGATTCCTGTTGTTTAGGGCTCTTCGTTAGGGTCCTGTTTGTGTTGTTTAGACAAATGAAACTGAATGCTACAATATATATATATATATATATATATATATATATATATATATATATATATATATATATATATATATATATATATATATATATATATATATATATATATATATATATATATATATATATATATATATATATATATATATATATATATATATATATATATATATATATATATATATATATATATATATATATATATATATATATATATATATATATATATATATATATATATATATATATATATATATATATATATATCAAAGAAACATATTCAGCTTGGTTGGTAAGAAAATCGAGGAGTAAAGTAATGTACTTTTAAATTAAAAACAAAATATTCAAGAATGTGTCACTTTTAATGAGATAAAAACATAAACTAAAGCTGTTGAGATTCGAATCATGTACACTATATATGTTTACCCATCGGTTTTTCAAATAACCAACAAAATTATATTGTATATTTAAAAAAACAAAACAGAGTGCGTTCAGGTATTTAACCTCTGTTTTTTCATTACGTGAGGTGAAATCATCGTCATGAAATGTATTATATGTAGTAGTATTTGGAAAGAATGTCAAGTATGATCATTTAAGTGTCTTTGGTTTTAAGACTTTTGTGCATATCCAAAGGATGAAAGATCCAAGTTGGATGCAAAGTCAAAACAATATATCTTCATCGGCTATGGGAAAGATGAGTTTGGTTACAGGTGGTATGATCTTGTAGAGAAGAAGCTTATTCGAAGCTGCAATGTGGTGTTTATGGAAGACCAAACTATTGAATACCTTGATAAGATAGAGACGACTACACCTAAGAAAGATATTTGTTTGTCTAATGTATTCCAATTCGGTTACGTAGTCATAATCTGGATGCTATTGGTGGTGATGATTACAATGGTGAGCCATATGATTATGTTGATGATCAACAACTTGGAGATGGGGTAAATATTCCAACTAATGATGGTGAATAAGAGAGCGATATGTCACACGATGAGAATCTTGGTGAAGCTCTAGAGTCATCTCAAGTTCACCTTAGGAGGTCTAACAGGCAGAGACAACCTTCTACAAGATATAATTCTAATGAGTATGTGACCTTGACCGATGAGGGTGAATCCGAGTGTTTTCAAGAGGCCATAGAAAGTGATGAAAATCAAAAGTGGTTGGATGCAATGAATGATGAGATGAAATCATTGCATGATAATCACACTTATGATTTTGTGAAGTTGCCTAAAGGAAAAAGAGCTTTGGAAAATAGGTGGATTTATTGAGTTAAACATGAGAGCAACTCTAAGTCTCCAAGATATAAAGTCAGATTAGTGGTGAAAGGTTTTTGTCAAAGAAAAAGTGTTTATTTTAATGATATTTTCTCACCTATTATAAAGATGTCATCAATTAGGAACATGTTGAGTTTGTCTGCTACTCTTAATTTAGAGGTTGAGCAAATGGATGTGAAAACGACTTTCCTTCACGGTAATTTAGAGGAAGAGATCTACATGAAACAATCAGATGGTTTTCAAGTTAAAGGCAAAAAAGATAATGTGTGTAGATTGAGAAATAGTTTATATGAGTTGAAGCAAATTCCAAGGCAGTGGTACAAGAAGTTCGAGAAGAGCGTCAGAGAATCATGTTGGTTCAACACCATACCGCCTTTTTACAAAAAAAAAAAGCTTTGCTACACAAACCACACTTCTAAGCCCTAAAAGTCTATGACCCACCACAAAGGTACTTGTGGAAGCATTCAAATTTTCGCATAAATCGAAATTTGCTAACATTATAGAGATAAAGTATATTTAACCCTTATTATTATTATTATTATTATTATTATTATTATTATTATTATTATTATTATTATTATTAATTTACGCTTTTTAATATGAAATTCAATTTTAATTAATTTATATTATAAATTCTAATTATTTGTACAATATTTTTATTTTTGATGAAATTCAATACTTTTATTTTACCTTGCGGTATTTGCTAGTTTATAAAAATAATATGCATTAAAATTTAATTATACTAAAATATACTAAAATACTATTTAACAAGAAAATTGTAGATTTTATGATTAAAAAAAGATAAATTTAATTAAATTATCTCTCAGAAGTTAATAATATAATTATAAAAAAATTTGAATAAAAGAATGGAAGAATATATATTTTAATATAAGAAAACATGGTAATAAGTTTAAAAATATCTCAAAAAAGAAAAGTGTAATTTTTCTTTTGCAATTTACTCATCATTATATTAACAAATGAAATATATGATAGCTATAGATTATAATATTAAAAAAAATATAATTTATTATTTAAACACAAAAATAAAAATACATATGTTTTCCCATAAAGTGTAATAAAAGGTCACTTAAAAAAAACTTAAGAAAAAGTTATAAGAGGAAACATGTAAGTGAAAATTATAATCATATTTATGGCCAAGTTAAAAGAATTGAATTTGAAAGAGTGACTTCTAGAAAATGGATTTGGGACCCACCAAAAGTGTAACAAGGAATAGAAGAGAAGAGAAGAGAATATAAGAGAAAGGGTGCATGGACAAGAAGAACGTGATTCACTGTTTTACGGTAACACAACAACATCACCACCATTCATCGTATCAGGTTCTTCTTTCTAACTTCTCTGTTTTTTCATTAATGCTATTTCCCTCTTTCTTCTCTTTCTAAGCTATCATTCATTCAGTTCAGCATAATCAATCGAACGTTTTCGTTGCTTTCAACTTATGTTTGATTTTGAATTTCCATTTTACTGTGCTATCTTTTTCATTTTCATGCATAATTCAGTAGCTTTTACAACAATCTTTATGTTTATCACTTTCTATCATACTTATCATCTATAAAACACGGACATCATAAACATCTGACACTTTGAAACCGGTAATAATTTGAAAAAATGAGTAAATTAAATGTAATTGTAAGTGTCTGTGTTGGTTTTAGACACGAATATCACACGGACATGCTTCTTTTCCTGATATATGGGTGATATAGAGCTTATAATGTATGGGATATCATGAACTTCTCTTAAATTGATAGGGAAAGATTGATGTGTAAATGAATAAGGGCAGTGATTGAGGTCATGCACTACCATCATTGAGAAATTGGTTATATTCTTGATTTTCCTTATTTTTTAGTGAGAGTCATGGGATGGTATAGAGCTGCTGCTTCTGGCATACTGAAGCATTCAATTAGGAGAAACCTCCATCGATGTGGATCGTCGTGTTATGCGACAAGGAACATAGTCCTTTCATCAACAAGTAGGAACTTTCAGACAACAGTTTTCAAATCCAAAGCACAAGCTGCATCTGTACCTCGTGCCGTGCCCCTTTCTAGGTTAACCGACAACTTCTTAGATGGTACGAGCAGCGTGTATTTGGAGGAGCTTCAAAGAGCTTGGGAAGCTGATCCAAACAGTGTAGACGAGTCTTGGGACAATTTCTTCAGGAACTTTGTAGGTCGGGCTTCTACTTTCCCGGGAATTTCTGGCCAAACGATTCAGGAGAGTATGCGATTGCTGCTGCTGGTGAGAGCATATCAGGTTAACGGCCACATGAAAGCCAAGCTAGATCCTTTGGGTTTGGAAGAACGTAAAATCCCCGATGAGTTAGATCTCACCCTTCATGGGTTCACCGAGGCTGATCTTGATCGAGAATTCTTTTTAGGGGTGTGGAATATGTCCGGATTTTTATCTGAGAATCGTCCGGTGCAAACCCTTAGGTCTATTTTGACACGGCTCGAGCAAGCTTATTGCGGAAGCATTGGGTATGAGTACATGCATATACCGGATCGTGACAAATGTAATTGGCTTAGGGAGAAGATTGAAACCCCTGCAGCCACTCAATTTAGTCGGGAGCGTCGTGAGGCTATTTTTGATAGGCTTGCTTGGAGTACACTTTTTGAAAACTTCTTGGCCACCAAGTGGACATCAGCAAAGAGGTTTGGGCTTGAAGGGGGAGAGACTCTTATTCCTGGAATGAAAGAAATGTTTGACCGAGCATCCGATCTTGGAGTCGAGAACATAGTTATGGGAATGGCACATAGAGGAAGATTGAATGTTTTGGGTAACGTAGTTCGGAAGCCACTTCGTCAAATATTTTGCGAGTTTAGTGGTGGTGGTTTACCCGTGGATGAAGCCGGTCTCTACACAGGAACAGGTGATGTTAAATATCATTTGGGAACTTCTTATGATCGGCCAACCAGGGGCGGGAGGAGACTACATTTGTCTTTGGTGGCAAATCCTAGTCACTTAGAAGCAGTTAATCCACTCGTTATTGGAAAAACTCGAGCAAAGCAGTATTACTCAAATGACGCCGAAAGAATGAAAAACATGGGTGTTTTGATTCATGGAGATGGTAGTTTTGCTGGACAAGGTGTAGTCTATGAAACCCTTCATCTTAGCGCTCTTCCGAGTTATACTACAGGTGGAACTATACACATCGTATTCAACAATCAAGTTGCGTTTACAACTGATCCAAAGTCAGGAAGATCTTCACAATATTCCACTGATGTCGCCAAAGCAATATCTGCTCCAATCTTTCATGTGAATGGTGATGACGTGGAAGCAGTTATTCATGTGTGCGAACTTGCTGCAGAATGGCGTCAGACTTTTCATTCAGACGTGGTTGTTGACTTAGTATGTTACCGTCGCTTTGGTCACAACGAGATAGATGAACCTTCTTTCACACAGCCTAAAATGTATAAGGTTGTCTCTTTTGTTTATTATTGTCTTATTCTTATTCTATTCGTATTGCTTTTGATAAGTTACTTATATTTTCAACTTTCGGGATCATGTATAGGTCATCCGAAACCATCCATCAGCACTTGAGATTTATCAGAAGAAACTTTTGGAATTAGGAGATTTAACTAAAGAAGACATTGATAAGATACACAAGAAGGTAACATCAATTCTAAATGATGAGTTTCTGGCCAGCAAAGATTATGTTCCGAAAAGGAGAGATTGGCTTTCAGCGTATTGGTCTGGTTTCAAGTCACCTGAGCAGCTTTCACGTATTCGGAACACCGGGTATATTTAATTTAATGTAAATGTTGTTTGAGTCTTTCAGTTTGTGGTATAACAGATGAAATCTATGATCAATCGTGTGCAGGGTGAAACCGGAGATTTTGAAAAATGTTGGGAAAGCAATCACTGCCTTACCTGAAAATTTTACTCCTCATAAAGCAGTGAAGAGGATTTATGAACAACGTGCCCAAATGATCGAAAAAGGGGAAGATATTGACTGGGGTTTTGCAGAGGCACTTGCTTTCGCAACATTGATAGTGGAAGGCAACCATGTTCGTTTAAGCGGCCAGGACGTTGAAAGAGGAACGTTTAGTCACCGTCATGCAGTAGTTCATGATCAAGCAACTTGGAAGAAATATTGCCCCTTTGACCATGTTGTAATGAACCAAAGTGAAGAGATGTTCACTGTTAGCAATAGGTAATTTTCTTCCTTAACATTTGAAACATGAATTCACAACCAAGTAACAATTTGATATGCTATGCAGCTCGCTTTCTGAGTTTGGTGTTCTTGGGTTTGAATTGGGTTACTCAATGGAAAATCCTAATTCATTGGTGATCTGGGAGGCACAATTTGGTGATTTTGCCAACGGTGCTCAAGTCATATTCGACAATTTCTTGAGTTGTGGTGAGTCTAAATGGCTCCGTCAGGCCGGTCTTGTTGTGTTACTTCCACATGGTTATGATGGCCAAGGCCCGGAGCATTCAAGTGCGAGATTGGAACGCTTTCTTCAGGTGCTATACTATAAATCTATGTTCTGATTTTCTCGAACTTCTTTAAAGCATTTAATCTTTCTGCGTTCATCTTTCAATTTTACGTGTTGTAGTAATCAAATGGCGTGTGTCTGTTGCTTTCTTTGCAGATGGCTGATGATCATCCTTATGTTATTCCTGAGATGGATCCTACTCTTCGAAAACAAATTCAAGAATGTAATTGGCAGATTGTGAATGTTACAACTCCTGCAAATTTTTTCCATGTTTTACGGCGGCAGGTTTGTAATTAGTATAATAATCAATTAATGTTAGCTTTGTCACTTGAAGTTTTATCGTCGAATTTTCTCATTGTTGTTTTGTGTTTTGTCGCAGATACATAGAGAATTCCGTAAACCTCTCATTGTAATGTCCCCTAAGAATCTGCTTCGCAGTAAGGTTTGCAGATCAAATTTATCTGAGTTTGATGATGTCCAAGGACATCCAGGTTTTGATAAACAAGGAACCAGATTTAAGCGCCTCATAAAAGACCAAAACAACCACGCAAATGTCGAGGAGGGTATCAGACGTCTAATACTATGTTCTGGAAAGGTTTACTACGAACTTGATGATCAACGAGCAAAGGTAGATGCAAAAGATGTTGCAATATGTAGGGTGGAACAGCTTTGTCCTTTCCCTTATGACCTTGTCCAACGAGAACTCAAACGATATCCAAGTATGTCTGTTCAAATTGTTCTTAAGCATCATTGAATTTTTTATGACTGGACATTAATCATGTTAAGTCTTCTGTGCTAAATATTTTACTTTGTTTTGTTTGTGCAAGACGCTGAGATTGTTTGGTGTCAAGAAGAACCAATGAACATGGGTGGATACACTTATGTTTTACCGCGACTTATAACTTCAATGAAGTCATTAGGTAGGGGAGGTTATGATGATATCAAATATGTCGGTCGGGATCCGTCTGCAGCCACAGCTACTGGTTTCCTCAAGGTTCACCATAAGGAGCAGACTGAGCTAGTTGAGAAAGCCCTTCAAAGTGAACCAATCAACTTCCCTTACTAAGGTTCTGTGCATGTTTGTTATTCCTTTGGAGAAGAATGAAGCACTTGATTTGGAGGGTAGCTAAAATTCTGATTTTTTATATAGTTCTTAAATACACTTTTATTGATTTGATGTAAGAATATTTAATAATTAAATAAATAAAATGACTCGTATAAAGAGGTATTATTTAAATAACACGAAGAGATGTTATTTAAATAAATATGAAAAGGTGTTATTCAAATAACATGAAAGAGTGTTATTTAAATAATAGTGTATATTGGTATATTTGTAAAGAATACACAAAAGGCGACATAGGGTTCACCAAAATCGGAGTTACTAGCTGTCCACCTATTGCCGCTGCTCCGGTCGGGGTGATGAAGAGATCAATCTGGCGCTCTCATCTGGATTTTCCGCGGTCTCGAGGAGGGACTATCCTAGTGCCCACTTCTGATGTTGAGATTCTTGGAAATATACAAAGGGCGTCATGCACTCTAAGCGCTTCAACTCATGTCTTTTTTACTCGGCCGGAACAAATAGAATCCAATAGAATGGAAAAGATAATCCGTGTGAATATTTATGTATTCTAGAAGGATCCTTCTGAAATTATATAAAGTCCGAAAGAATCCTTCGATTAAATGATAAAACCGACATAAAAGGTATTTGGAAAATAGATGGAAGTGGATTAAAAATTTATCTTTTTATTCTATTAACAAAGCAATTAATAAAACTTGCAGATGAGATAAAGTTTAACATTCGTATAATATGCAGAGAAATTAGGTAGTTTGTCATTAAGCAGTGTGACTAGTTTGTTAACTCCCTAATAGTTTTATTATCTATACTAAACTCTCAAAAGCTAATAAATACTGTGATTTGGTAACTTGCAACAATCCAAAATCCATACAATTTTCAAAATTGACCTTAATTTGAGCATGAATTCATTTGCAAAATGGAATATTATGCACATAGTTAAACCTTAATGCTCTGTTTTCCTCATACATACTTGAAACTCTTTCTTTTAAGAACTATTCTAAGCATTTCTTCACTTCTACTACTACCATTACTATTTACAATTAAGTCACACTCTGTAACGAATTGTTATGCAGTGACCCAAGCTACCTTCATTTTCACAAGAACATCTATCATTGTTGCTTTTCAAATACATTCCACTATTTCCTGCGAACTTCAACTTCTTCAGTACAGCTCCTCCACATGTGACAGTGATTCTACCACTCAAATTGTTGTTCTCCAAGTTGATCTCATCAGCAAACATCAAAAGTAGCCAAAATTCCGTAGGAATAGGACCATCAAGGTTGTTGTTATTAAGCCCAAGATAAGATAGACTTTCCAAATAAACACCCATTGAAGCTGGGATTTCACCAACCAAACCCATTTTAGAGAATCCTATTTTTTCAACACCACCAAGTTTTTCCCATATTTCCGGAATTCTTACCGGAGAGTGTATTCCCACTTAAATAAACTTCCTTCATTTTGGAAAATTCTCCTAAGAACAAAGGGACACCAAACTTAGCAAAACTGTTAAAGCTTAAATCAAAATAGTCCAAGTTTTTCAAGTGAATAAAACTCTCGGGTATTTTACAATGAACACTATAAAAAAAATTGCATTTAGGTAGGGGTTTAACCCCTCACTAAAACAAAAAATCCATCACAAAACATCAGTTTGCGAGGGGATATGATCCCTAGCTAATCAGGACATCGCAAATTAGTTGCTAGAGGATAAGTCTCTCGTAAATTACAATGAAAAAATTCCAACTTGCTACGCTGCATACAATAGACACATACTAGTGTATAACTAGACATGTCAGATATTTGTTAGGGGATAAACCCCTAGCTAAATCACCTGCGTTATGCATTTAGTGAGGGGTTAAACCCCTAGTCGTTTGTGTCAGGCTTTTGTGAGGGGTTTAACCTCCTCATCTTCCTCGTCTGTTTCTCCAACACCTTGATTCATATGCGAAATCACAAATTGTTCAAATTTCAGCGTGTACTCATTTGCAATTCGCATTGCTTTCTCATACTCCGTTGTTTTCCTCCTCAATTCTTCCTCCATCTCTGCTTGTCTTCTCCTAATTTCCTCCATCTCTACTTGTCTAGTTGCTGCTTCGCGTGCTGCCTTGGTCTGCGTCAAATTTCTCACAGTTTCAAGCATATTAGCGGTTAATATAGGTAGATGTGATGCAATAACATACAACCTCACAGTATCAAACTCATTATCATAAAACAACATACAACATCTAACGCAACAATCAATCTTTTTCACTTTTAGTCCCAACTTCAACACTATTCTCTTCGAATCATAATAACTTGTAGGCATGTTTTTTTTCACAGGAGTCGCATCTAAAATTATTTTTGTAAAAAATTTCAAATACTGATCAGGAACATTCTAATTTGACTTAACAACCAAGAGTCTCACACACATGGATAACATGGAGTCAAAAGACCTCTCAAACAGTGGTATATTTATTTCTTTCAACAATTGATAAAACTTTTGTGCTTCCTCATTCGGGAGCTCATCTGCAACAAAATCTTGAGGTTCATCATAAGTCACATTTATCCCTAATGCATCACCAACCAAATCATCTATGAGATTAAATTGTTCCTGGTTTTACAAATGTGGTTGACTGCTTGATGCCTCTCTACCTATCTCAACTCCAACATGTATTTGACTGCTTGATGCCTCTCTATTCATCTCTGATAGTATTTCTCCATTAGAATAACACACCCAATAATTTGGCCTAAAACCATCTTTTTCCAAGTGGCGTTTCACTTCATTTGGGTCACTAATTATATTTCTTCAACCACACCTTAAACACGGACATCTTACCCCTCTTTCCCTTCGACAACATTCTTCAGCAAACGCATATGTAAGAAACGCATCAACTCCTTCTTTAAAATGTGGTTTAACCCCACGTCTTCTTGGATACGTTCTATCATACATCCAACTACGATAGAACTGATAATATTTCATACTGCACATGTGTATTATTATTCATGTTTAAATTTAAATTTAAGAAAAGGAAAATTGATCTATTGACAAACATATGACTATATTAATTGATCTAATTAACATATCATATAAATCTAAGACATACTTTTTTTATAAAAAAATCTATATTTTTTAAAACAATACATTATTAATGTTTTCAAAATAGAATAACTTACAAATTATATACATAAATTCATATTTTTAATAAATATATTACCAAAATATATTACATACTTTCTAAATAAAAAAATATATGAATATATATAACCTATTCTTTTATAAAAATATATAATATATTTCTTAAATTAATTTTATAAATTTATAAACAATAAAATATACAACAATATTATATATTCTGTCTCTATAAATTTATATACTTTATAACATATTTTAACTTACAAATTGTATACATAAATATTATATAATATGTTTCTACAAAAATGTATGCTTTTTAAATAAAAGTGTATATTTTCTAAAAAAATATATACTTTCATAAAGTATTATATAATATGTTTCTACAAATATATTACTATAAAATATATTAATATTTTAAAAAATATATACTTTCTAAATAAAAATATATATTTTTTAAATAAATATTGTATATATTACAAACTATATACTTTATATAAAAAGTGTATATTACTTAAATATATTTCAAAATATATATTTTTATAATTTAACTCATACTTTTTAAATAAAAGTGTATATTAATATATAATCAATTCTTTTATAAAAAATATATATAATATGTTTTCAAAATTAATTATATAAATACTCTTTTATAAAAATATCTAATATATACGATCAACATTTTAATCATTTATTAATATAAAAATATTAAGTTTTTTAATATAAAAATATTTTGTTTTTTAAACAAAACTTAATATACAATACTATTTACAATAATATGTTTAATATATAATCTATTTTTTAAATAATATTTTTTATAAATATATTACTAAAATCTGTTTTTAAAATATTATTTAATATATAATCTGATTTTAAAATCTGTTTTTAAAATATTATATAATATATATTTCGACTTTTAAAATCATTTTTATAAATATTTTAATAAACTTGTTTTATAATATATTTTAAGAATCTGTTTTACAAATATTAATATATAATCTGTTTTATAAATATATTTAATATATAATTTATTTAATACATACTATATAATCAGTTTTTTTAATAATATACACCAGCATCACACCAAAATCAAGTATATAAGTATCAATTACACCTAATTTTGAGAAAAAAATAATAAATGTGTACCTAATGCTCCCTAAAATTTAAAGCTCATTCTAAACCAAAAATTATATCTTTGATGTAGAATAAATTGAAATGGTAGGAGGGTGGAAGAAGGAGGGTGGAAGAAGAAGGGTGGAGAAGACAAAGCGAGCAAGGAGCAAGGAAGAGAGAAAGAACAAGAAATCTGTAATAATGAGACAAATTTTGAGAATTTAATGGGTGGTGTTTGCGAGGGGAACTCAACGATTGGTCTAACGGTCATATTTAGTGAGGGGCAGCCCTTAGCTAAATATTGATGTGTCAGATGCTTTGTTGCATCGGAGACGCATGGAGACAACTACTGGCGACGGAGTACCCCACGCAGAAAATGAAAATCACATTAGCGAGGGATTGTCCCTAACCATTGATAATGTGTGGCAGTCCCTCTTCTGTTATGTAGCAGCAAGAATAAATGCTTTTCAGAGTGATTTGATTAAAGTAATTAACATGATAAGGGGATACCCCTCGCAAAATGTGTATCTTAAATTGGTGAAGAGCTGACCCCTTGTAAAATGTGTATCTTAAATTGGTGAAGGGCTGACCCCTCGCAAATTGTGACCATTGCCAATATTTTTGGCACTGTCCCTTACCAAGTGTAACTTTTAAAATTCAATTTTTTTTTACAAAGGATATTTTCTAGATATTATTTTATATTATTTTTTCTTATTTTTTATGCAGTTAAGCTTCAAACTATTCAATTTTTTTTAGTGAGTGGTTTTACTCCTAGCCAATGCCTTTAGTTTGCGGAGGTAGGGGAAAGAGGTGAAGAGGAGAGGGTTGAGAGTGGCGTTTGGGGAATAGGGTGGGATAGGGGTTTGATGGGAAAGGTAACTGAAGTTGAGTTCGGCAATGTGTGATTGTTGACGATGAGGTTCGCAAAGGACGAAGGATGGGGTTGAGATGCAGAGGTCATTGGGGAAGAGGGTGGTCTAAGGAATGGTTGGGTTGAGGGAGTTGAGAAGATGGTAGAGTGCATTTTGTTGAAGTGGGTCAATGGAAGGTTGGTTTTCAGGGATCAAGATTGGGAGTATGAAGACGACCCATATCATTGCAAATGTTGTCATGGAGTCGTCCATTGGAAGAGAAATGGTGGTTGGTTGTTGAGAAAAGTGTTGTTTGTTATTTATGCCGAGTGAGTGTGAGTAGAGTACTAGTAGTGGTGGGGGCGCAGAGAAGAAGCGGAAAATATGGGATAGGTGGAAGAAAAAGACGAGTGTGTGATATTGTTGTGAGTGTGTGCGAAAGATGTCACAGAAATTAAATTTGTCGTTTTGTGTGCAATCCATTGCAAGAGGGATGACACTATCGATCGTTCACAGTGCAGTGCAACTGCAACAAATATCCCTTTCCCCTCCCTTTCTAATTATTTTCAAGTATTACGTAGGCAAATCAAGAGGTGGTAAAGGTTATTATATATGGTAGCTTTTATAGATAATTTTTCTATATGTTAAAATTTACTTTATTTATTAAGGTATAAATATGAAGAGTTTGATATAATTTTTTAAAAATCTTACCTGTCATCAAACTGAATGAGACTATTGAGATTCTATTATTCGAATTACTTAATCATTAATTAAATTGTACGACTAAATCAAATAATCCGGTTAAATAAATATCAAAATTTAAAATATTATAATTTTATAAATTAATTATTTAAATTCAAATTCTAAACATAAAATCTTTTTCTAACATGAATTAAATAATACAAAATATTACAAAATAAAAATTCAAATAGTACAACATATAAATAAATTTCAGACAAATTTTATTTTCAACATATACTAAAGTCATCTCGAATTCATGATTTTTATAGTACAAAATACAACATAACTGAAATTTTGAACAAAGTTTATTTTCACCAAAACTAAATAACAAAATTTAATTTCAAGAAAAGTTGTTCTAAAAAATGCTAGAAAGAGAGAGTGTATTTTAAAAAATAATAAAAACAATTTCTTAAACTTTTATTGTTTTCCAAATCAAACACCAGCTCAGTCCAACAAACACTTGAAAGTTGAACCTCATCTTCAGCGGCTGCTATATAAAATCCCTTTTACTATTACCAATTATTTGATTCGGAACTTAATTAATTATATCCAAATTCGACCTTGAAAGTTAATTTTTTAAACATAATAAATTGTTGGTAACAACTACCTTGAATTAAGTAAATAAATAAATCATCCATTAGCCTATAGTGATAACAGTCATGCATTGCTTACAATACAACATTTAGTCTAGTCAAAACAAAAGCAAGTTCAACACATACACCAAATTATGGATCATATTATATCTAAATAATTTCGTATTTGCTTGCGTCACACCAAATCACAAGTTTAGTGTGAAACTAGTTGTTCACACATATTACACACTCTTACATATTTTCAACAATAAAACCACCCTTTATTATAAATATATCATATCCTCAGTTTCACAACTCTCATACACTTCCAATATTAATACACACCTTTCTAATTTCTTGTTCAAAAATTTCATTACTAGTGATGAAGAGAGAAAGAGAAAGTGATCATAACAATACTAATAGTATAACCATGGCTAAGTATTTGATGTATCTTTCTGGTGGAGCTCAACAATTTGATCAAATGAGTTACTCTTCAAATTTCAACAACCGCGTGTTCGAGTGCAAGACATGTAAACGACAGTTTTCGTCGTTTCAAGCGTTGGGAGGACACCGTGCGAGTCACAAGAAACCGAGGTTGATGGAGATGAATAGTGATGGCGACGGTGGAATATTTACAACAACAACAAAGGCTAAAACACATGAATGCTCAATTTGTGGATTGGAGTTTTCAATAGGTCAAGCTTTGGGTGGTCACATGAGAAGACACAGAAGACTTTTGAATACTACAAATGGAAATACGCACGCTTTTATCGATAATACTGCAACCAATAGTAATAATAACAGTGATTGCAGTACCGTTGATAATAGTACTGATACTAATTTAGCGAAGAGGAAGAAGTTGAACACGAAGAAATTTTTGTCTCTGGATTTGAATTTGACACCTTTAGAGAATGATTTGAAGATTTTGAAGATTGGACAATCAACTCCTAATTTGGTGGATTGTTTCAATTGAATTAACTAATTACTATATTAGTCTACCATATATATTTAGGTGGTTAAGTATTTTTGTTCCATTTTGTATTTTACTTTACTGCACGTAAGTAAATTGTTATGTTCTTGGATATACATAAGAAATTCTTGCTATTGTTCTCTATTTTTTTTTATCAAACTCAATTTCATGTTATTGTGACAATTTAGTTAATACTACTACAAGTTGTTGGTGGCTGAAATACGTTATTATATATATCTAGAAGTAGAAAAATAAGTCATTTTCTTAATCTAAAACGTGGAAAAGTGATTTTACATTGAATATGATACTACAAAGTCTCTGAACATGTAAAGTCTATTAATAGTATTATGAGTATACTTCACTGTCATCATCGTTGGAGTTTCTTTCACAATAGCAATTTCCTTTATTTTGTTTAGTCAAGTCACATTACAGACTTTGCATCAATACCACAATTTTAGTACTTATATGATCGAATTGCACATGATCTTTTACCAAAATTTACAACTTTTCAAGAAAACTCTTGTGTTTTATTCTAGACCTTGTTTTTTTGGCATGATTTTGATTATTAGATATCTTGACAAACAAGCTTTAATAAAAAGTAAAATCATTTGAACATTCTCTGGAAGGGATAACGAATGTGTGCACGCCACTGAAACATGTTTGAGGTAATTAAAATGTAAATGGATTTCTAGAAATACTGATTAGTCTGGTCTTTATAAACTGCAACTTGATGTATTTTATTTCTTGGTCAAACCTTAGAAGACATTAACCATCTACACATGTTTCACACACACACACAACTACTTAAATTTTTGAAGGAGGGGGTATTCTAGTAATTATATTATAATTATATACAAATTATATAAGCTATGTGTTAATTTAGATAACAAAAATATGAAAGCAGAAATGATATATTTGTTAACATGCAATCTATTTTCAACTGGTTTGTTGGTAAAGTAATTTTTTATTGTTCAGTTTTCCATCACTATTATATGAATATATAGGTGTTTTGAGGTGGTATATATGTACGTAATTGATGAGCAAATCTGAACACAATATTCCTAGCAATTGTAGTCTTGGCAAATGACACAGCACACGTAGTACTATTATATTATTTATAGTATTACCATATTCATAATGATAATTATAACTTGTGCTCAACTTTCTACAAAATATCAGTGGAAATTATATCTGTTTTCTATTGTCATCATTTGCTTTAACATGATTCTTATATCTATTAAGTAACTTATGGCTAACCACATCATGGGTGTGAACCAACCCACATTTTGATTCTAGTTTATAATCCAAATTTTGTTTTTATAAAATGGATTTATCTTTGTGAAATGATTTCATATCCATTCAAACCTAATTTAAAATTGTATTTTTTAATTAAAAATCGGTTTATATATTTGCTCAGGAGTTATATTTCATAAATTCAGATTAGTATTGTCATACCCAAATTTTGACCTCTAGATTCCATTATCATTTTAGGTGCATCAAGCATATGTTATTTAACTCTAACCTCTTTCAAGTTAGTCTTTGTCAAGATGAAGATGAATTAGGGTTTCACACTTTTAAAATTAAGAATCATGTGAACTGATCAGTCAAGGTTTTGGATTGATCTTCTACACATCAAGTCTTCACATCATCAAGAGGTTCATATCTTACCAAGAACAAGTGCTATTTGAGGTTGTTACCAAGAGAATTGAAACAGTACTGTGCAAAACCCTGATTAGGGTTTCCAGTTGAAAAAGTCAACTGTAGTTTGACTTTTGGTCTAAATGGGTTTCCAAAGCTTGGATTATGGTCCATGATGTTTCTGTGACTTATTGAAGTCCCCTCAAGAAGTATGAAAGGTTCAAAAAACCCTAGAACACTAAGGATCGATCCTGAAGATTTCAACTGTTCGGTTTGTTTGTTTGGAAAGTCAACTATTTGACTTTTAGTGTTTTGACCCTTAATTGAATCAATCAAGATTTCCAACATCATTTTCTACCTAACTAGTGAGTTTGGTGAAGATTTAATCAAGAATTGATGGACAACTTATGAATCAAGAAATTAGGGTTTATGAAAAACTAATTACAAGCTTATTTGGAATGGTCATAACTCTCAAACCACACATCCAAATTGAGTGATCCAAAGCTGGTTGGAAAGCTCTTGAGAAATACTACAAAATTCCTCTAGAGGATTGATGTCTAAAAATGCATAGATTTTGAGTTATGAGCTCATCAAGTTGTGAAGGATTTCCACACTTAGAGAAATTTCTTGTTGTTTGACTTGTAAGTCAAGTTTTGCAGCCAACTTCATGAAGATTTTTGACCTAATTCCTTTTTCGAATATGAACTTTGGGCAAACATAAACATTGTAGATCATATTTTGGGATTTTTAAAAAGTAAAAGAGCATTTTCACAGCCTTTATGGTTATGGAGAATCGAAGAGAGCAAGTTAGGGATTTTTCACGTCACAAATCCAAGTTCAGCACTTGTATTTTGATGCATAAACCACTCAAACCTCTTCTAATCACTTACTTAACTCATTCTATGATGTTTAGGGGCTTAATTGATGAGGCTATAATGGATTACCACGAGCAAAAACCAGAAATTGGATTATTGGATTTGTTTATTCAAGCAAGTGGATGCAAGTGGCAAGGAGAGAGAAACTTTTTGCATTTTCTACTACACCTCAGCTACTACATCAGCTACTCTCTTTTCTTCACTTCATGTCAACTATTTGCAGGCTATTGATGATGTTGAAACACATATGAAGGTTGCTAAAAGAAATCCCAAGTTGGATTTGCTCATTTTGCCTCTAAAAGGGGCAAACTTGACATGTTTGCACAATCTGCCCATACCTCTCATTCTCCAAGCTTGCCTATAAATAGAACACACTCCTAACATCCAAAAAAACCAGAATCAACTAGAGACCAATTTGAATCTCTCTCATTTCTCTGATCACCATTTTCTTGCAAGTGGTAGAAGTTGTTTCCTTGTGAAGAAAAAACTGCCTTGCAAAAACTCTGCCGCAACTCAATACAACCACCAAACACTTGAACTAACACCTCAAACACATCACATATGATGCATTGAAGTTGTCCAAACCCTCACATTCACCAGAAAACCTCATATTCCAAAAGTCAACTCTCATACCTTGAAATTTTGATTTTTCTGCATCTTCATAGACCAGAACCAAACCAGCCATTTTCCAATAATTCTAACACTTCAAAAACTCTCCATATAAGTTATTTAAATTGTCTATGGCATCACAAAACTTCTGTAACACCATTTCCTAGAGTTTCACTTTGAAGCTCTTGGTGTTTTCTTGCATAAAAAAGCATTTTGCCAAGACAATGATCTTGGAGGAGTTCTCATTATTTGAACACCTTATTTGGAGCATATTGGAGTTGCTTGGATCATCATCCATCAACTGGTTTTCTTATTTGGTGCATTGACTTGAAAAAGCTACAAGAGGTAAGTGTTCAAACTTGCTACTTTTAAGATCATGTTGAATATTGATGTACACTGATTATGAACATGCTAGATACACTTTATAGGTCATGTTTGAACCATTTCTCGCTCATAAACTTGGGTATTCATGAATGTCCCTTTGGTTTGGCTTGTTAGCTTACTCTAAGTGTCATTTAAATATGCAATTTGTTGATTCTGGTTAGGCATAAATAATTGGTGTTTGTAAACATCATTTATAGGTCAGATGTGACATGTTTGATCATTTGGTTGATGCTGAATTGGTACATTTCTGTCTGTTACTTTGCTCTTGCACAAACTTGTTATTTTTTCCACTACACATGTCATCTGTTAAATTAGCTTGTCTATTGATTTATGATGCTTGTAAACACTCTCTATATGTCTCATATGTTGTATTTGAATCATTACTTGCTGCTTAGAACATGTACATTGGACTGTCACATTGCTCTTGCACATAACATGCCTTTTTCAATGATGCTATCTAGTTTTTTACATAGTGCATGATCTGAGAAAACCACCACCACCATTTAATTCCTTGTGAAAAAATACACAATTTTCTTTTTTATTTCATCCGATTTGGTTAAGTTTTGAGTGAGTTATGACCCTTCTTGCAAAAATTTGCCTTGCCTTGGTCAAGTTGCTTTGTTTTTTGCCCAGGTTTTGTGCCTAGTTTTCAAATGTGCATAACTTCTTTGATTTTTATTATTTTGATACCACTCTTTTTTCACTATGCTCCTTAATATGTCTAGTTTCAATGTGTTAAGAAAGAATTCAAAAAAAAATTTGAAACACTTTGATCCACTTGAATGACATGGTCCTTTTTAGGGTTTTCTTTGGTTTTCATGAACTTTCTTGACATAGTACTTGATTTTTCTTGTAAGATTGATCTTGGATGAATCATTGTTAAATGTATAACATGCTTATATGTTTGAAAACATTTGGATCTTTTGCTTTACCATGATTATACTTGCTTTGGTGAATGCGTGAATGTGAAAAGTATGCCTTGAAACTTCTTTGTGAACCATGATATGTTTCTTGATATTGTAACCTCATGAACATGATCCTTCACCCCCATCTTACTTGCTTATGTGTCTTGTTAGAACCATAACATGTTTAGGGTTGTTTCTTGCCTTGAATGTTACCATGAATCTTGTTTATCTTTCCCTTTGTGAAGTTTGAATCCATGCTTGAATTGTTGTTACTTTTCTTGCCTATCCATGATTGAGTCATCAATATGTCTTGAATATAATTAAATGTGTTACATTTATCTTTAATGTATTCATATACCATGTTTGATTCAAGTTGTAACTTGTTTTCATGAGTTTTGTTTGAATATCATTGATGAAAATGTTGTTGTTACACATGTTTCATGCTTGCCCTTGTTGGTTGTTACCTTCACGATCTTTGAACATTGTAATGTTAAATCATAAAACCTTGGTTATTACCATGATTTTTGTGTTCAATTTGTTAATTGATCCTACTTGTTTATATTTATCCTTATCAAGTTTGTTTCCCTAGTGTTGGAACTTGCCAGTTCTCATCAAGTTGCCTTGTTATCATCTTTGCTTAATGTTGTCACAGGCTTGCCCTTATCTTTCTTGGTTGTTACCATAACTTTATATCTTCATCATGTTTGAATAAATGCATATGTGTGTTTAGGCTTTGTTAAGTTTCCCCAAGTGATGTAACTTGTTAGCTCTCATCCAGTTGCCTTGTTATCCCTTATTCCAAAGGAAAGTCTCTTTATTGACTTCAATGTCATAGATAGCTCATTACCCCTCCCCTTGACTTGGTTAAGTTATTAGGTCCTTTAACTTAGTTAAGTTAGAACCTATATCCATTAGAATTTGCTTTAAGTCTAAAGACCTACCCCTTATTAGGAGTATCCTTCAATTAGAACTTTAAGATAGAGTTTGTTAACTCTATGTAAGGATCATTGTCATGATTACTTACTCCCCTCTTGGCTTTTGTCAAAGTCAATCCTCTTAAGTGTTAAAATTAGATCTAGAGAGTTTTTTCAAACTCTATATAAACATTGTTATGTTTGTTCCCCATTGGAGTCTTGACCATATTCAAGTATTCCTCAACCTTAGTGAGGAGAACTACGGTTGCTTTGATTCCATCCTAGTAAAGATACGTAGGCATAAGATGTGATATCTTTGCGAGCAAACTTAGAACTATCCTTAGGTCTTTACCTCAAACTTTACCTTAACCTTGATCCTATGACCCTAGCAAACAACAACTCAGATAACTTAGCATACATATACTAAAAAGGTTCCTATAGAGTGCTACAGATGTTTAGGATGTGAATAACTACCCTAGGCATAACCAACCCCCACCCCCGAAACTCTAGCGTTGTTGTTACATCGCGCAAAAGGTTTTTATTTCTTTAACCTTTCCTTTGGATAAATTAAAGCTCGGTGGTGAATTTCAATGAATTAAGATTCAAGTTAATCAATAGCTTGACATTCAATTCTCACCGCAACAAGTATAATTTTTTTCAGTTAATCAATCTTATCGTGAATATAGTATGAATCTATTAGCTCCCAAATTTGACTCCTAATTTTAATTAATGGAAACAATAAAGGGAGTTACATGAAGTTGGAAAGACCAATGGTTGCTTACTAATTTTTACAATAAACAGAATCAAGAGAGGTGACTATTGAGAAATTATACATGCATGTTGGATTATTGTAGTTCATGAAACACATGATGAGAAAGAAGTGAAGTATTTTAACGAATGGTATTTATGCACTAACATTTGATAATCCTTGTGTGCAACTGAGGAGATTCTTCTTCAATTAGAAAACACAGTGACCATTTTTTTTTTTGAAAACGATCTCTGAGTTCCTTCTAAATCTCTGCAACATTTGTAGCATTAAAGAAACTATTAGAGATCTCTTTGAAAATTGAATTGAGCAGCCAAGATGAAACGATGTTGTTGTTGCGCTTCCAAGAACAATATTGAGGAGAGTGATCTTCTGGTTTTGGAAGTGTCTCATCCACAAAACCAGTCTTGTTCTTACCATTTAGAGCCATTAATATGGCACTACACCAAGAGTTGAAATTATTGTCGGTGAAAGGTTGTGAAACAAGAACAAACTCGAGATGATCAGATGAATGAAGATAGTATGGATCATCGTGATTTTCCATTTAAAGGAGGAGCAAAAGATCACGAGATCATGAGATGAAGAATGAAGACGAAGGTGTAGAAGCAAGAAAAATCACAAAATTACTTATGATACCATATTGTAGTTCATGAAACACGGGAAGAGAAAGTAGTGAAGTATCAAATTGAATGGTATCTTTGCATACAAAGAACATTTTACACCTATATGAAAAATGAAAGTTTGAAAAGTAGTTAAACAAAATAACTAACTTTCAATTAGTTAGTTAGTTACAACGACCAATAACTGTTAGAACAAGATTTGTTCATTCCCTTAAAAGGTTTTGATGATACCAAAGTATTGAAATAACAATAGGGTTTACTAATGGTTATTTGAGTGTGCAGGATCAAAAAACATTAACCTTGATATGAATCAAGTTAATCACTTAGAAGAACCATTAAAAAAGGATAGAGTTATTCTGAATCTAAAGAATTAGAACCCAAGCTTTCAGAATTTGAGAGAGTCGACTCAAGTATTTCAAATGTTGAACCTAAGCTTAACTTGGAATACAAAGATCAGCTTAACTCTGAAGACCAGAACCATTTGAAGCAAGCAGAGTCTATTATAAGGAACGGCTCGGCATCTTCTGAATAAATTGCATCAGCAATACTGAAGACATTACTTCAAAGGAATTCATATATGTCAAGTCATCAACTCTTCAAGTGACTATCTAGATTAGTTCTGATCAAGACTCTGATGAAGGCAAGACTCAGAACCTGTGAACTCAAGACTCTAAAGTTTCATTCCGACCAGGTTCTAAAGACATACTTTAGCTTCTAATCATTCTTTAATTAATTCTATAAAAAGCCTCTGAATTAGAAAGTAAAGTATAAAGGATAACAACGAATATGAGAAAGCTTCAATAAACGTCTACAAGAAGACTCCAGTAAGAAGTTATCCAAGGAAGATCACGTGACAAGGGTACACTACTTTATGTCAAATATGGTGATAGTGACGTCATCAAGATCTCCTCTCTCCAATTGTTCAAAACTTTGCTTTGCTACTCTCAACGTCTTTATACTAGCTAAATTTTTAGATCATTCTATTGTCCATCAGCTAAAGACCTTCAACAACTACTTGTACTATGATAGCTTCAACGACTATCTGTACCATGGTAATTTCAATCTTCAACCGGTCTATTCTTAGTATATATTTAAAGAAAAAGATTGAAAACTTCAGATGTTGATGTGCTGAATTGGTGCAATTCTTGGAACATCTCTCTCTGAGCTGAACCTCTACCTTGCAAGAGAATGGATGTGCGTTGATGATTTTGCGATTGTGTTCACAAGGATGTGATACGAGTTCACTAAAATGAATTGAGAGAAACACACTTCAAAATAAAATATAACCATAAGGGTTAAGTGTGTGAGAGCAAAGTGAAACATGTTCACATATATTCTGAAGATAGAATATGTGAATATGTTCATTAGAACAGCAAGGCACAACAAGATGAAAATTTGTGCAAGGAGAGAAGAAGAATGAAACCTTCCTTCTTCTACACTCAGGAGAAATCAACTCAAATATGATTAAGAGTGTAAACCTTTGTGTATCTGCTTATCCAAGAAAAAATATATATGAACACAAGGTTGATATCAAATTCCTCTGTTATGAGAATCTGAAGACTCTAGTCTCTGTGCTCAGAGTAAAGTCTTTTTCTAATGATTGAACAAGAAGTCCCGAACTATATGTTTAGTCATTGAATTCTCTTGCTTACGATCAAAGTAAGGAAGTCTCGATCAGTGGATTGAGCAGGAAGTCTCATGCTTGAGGGCTTGAGCAGGAAGTTCTGAACGGGTAGTTCAGGCAAAGAAGTCTCGATCTGGGTGATTGATGAGGAAGTCTTGAATAGGGAGTTTGGTAAAGAAAGTCTCATGATTACGGGCATGAGTGGAAGTCTCTTTCCATGGGATTGAGCAGGAAGTCTTGAGCCGCTAGCTTAAGCAATTGTAATCAGTCTGATTATAGTTAAAAGCTCTTGTGCTACAAGGGGACTGAACTACTCTCAATTGAGAGAAACCAAGATATATTGTGTGTCTCTTAATTTACTTCTGCATTTATATTTCGTTGTGAAAACATACTCTGTAGTCAGAATCTGATCTGATTCAGTCACTTACCTACATTAAAATCTGAGCTTGACACCTCATGTTCTGAAGCAGACTCAAGAAAAAGGAGGTAAAATTTTCACTACTGTTCTCATTCTGATATTAGACTTTGAACATGGTTCAGAATCTGATAGTTCAGAAATAGTTAGTGAAAAGAATTTTCAATATTTAACATACACAATTCAACCCTCATTCTTGTGTATTTTTCTCACATTCAATAACTACCAATAACAAACTTTCCACATTAAGTTCATAACACTCCCCCTCACGTTGGGAGGTATATATTACAAATTACCAACTTGGTTCATGATACTTGGATGGAATGTTGATCAATTTAATGACGTTTGTGAAAACAGGCTCTCGAATGAAATGATGATCAATGTCAATGTGTTTAGCTCTTTCTTGACTCATATGATTGCTTTCCATTTGGATTGTTGATGTGCTATAATAGAAGACCTTGCAGGATGGAACATCAATGTTAAATTTCCTTAAGAGTTGTTTCATCCATAGGAATTCAGATGTTGTAGAAGGAAAAGCTCTATATTCTACTTAAGCTGATGATCTTGACATCGTCGCTTGCTTCTTAGATCTCAAAGCTACCAAGGATTCACCAATGAAAATGCAAAATAATGTAGCAGATTCCTTGTTGTGATGCAACTCTTCCAATCTATATCTAAATAAGCAGAGATGGGAATATATGGATTAGCAAAAAAAACATTATTCCTTGACCTGGTGTGCCCTTCAGGTATTGTAACACATAATGAATTTCATTCAAGGTTGTCTTGGTTTGGCCATGTAGTGGCCGAACTTATTTATTGCAAAAGAAATTATTGGTTTGAAAATGGTTAGATACAATAATCTACCAATTGTTCTTCTATATTGATAAACATCTTCAAGCAATGGTCCATCTTTATCATTGAAGCTGACACTAGGATCCATAGGGAGAGAAAGAGGTTTGATATTGATGAAACTTGTGTCTATGAGACGTTGCAGGGTATATTCTCTTTGGTATAAGTGAATTCATTTACTTGGCTTTGAAATTTCTAAGCCAGGAAAATATTTGAGATCTCTTAGAAGCTTTAACTTGAACATACTTTGGATTAATGTATGAGTTTCTTGGATTAAATTGGAATTTGGACTAGTAAGCACTATGTCATCAACATACACAAAGAGAGCCACAAGGGAGTTTCCTGTTCCTTTTGTGAATAATGAGTGATCTGTTGATGATTGGTTGAAGCCATGTTGCATGATTGTTGTGGAAAATTTATTGTACCATTTCCTTGAAGCATGTTTTAGACCATATAATGATTTGTGCACTTTACATATCATGTTATCCCCCTCACTTGGATAACCAAGTAGAAGGTCCATGTAAATCTCTTCAAAGAGATGACCATTTAAGAAATTGTTGATGTCCAACTGAGTCAGCTTCCAGTTGTAAGCAACGACTAGGCGGAGAATGGCTTTGACTAAAGTGCTCTTTGTAACTGTAGAGAAAGTACCTATGAAGTCAAGATCGGGTTTTTGAGTGTATCCCTTAGTAATTAGTCGAGCCTTGTGTTTGTTCAAAGAGTCGTTAACATTATAAAAAAAGATTTGTAAATCCATTTGTTTTCTTTCCAGGAGGTGGAGGTTGGACTATCCAAGTGTGATTGGCCTCAAGGGCTGCTATTTATTCATACATTTCCTAACACCATTCAAGGATACTAGCTGCTTGATAGTAATATTATAGTTCATAGGTTGATGACACACTCATAACATAATTTTTGTATGGACCGGACAACTTATCATATGAAAATGAGGGAGTGAGAGGATAAGAAGTGTGACACATATAATCTTGCATAATAGTTGGAGTCCTGTGTGTTCTATTTAATCTTCTAAGTGTTGGAATAATAGACACATGTTGAGGTGAGGTTGGTGTTCTGGACTAGGACTGTGGCTGACCCAACATCGAACACAACCTAATCCAGTTCCACATCGAGGATGAAGGTGAGAAAATACTTAGAAGGGGGGTTGAATAAGTATGAAAGATTAAGACTAAAAAATAATCACACAATTATTTTTATCCTGGTTCGTTTAAACAACTACTCCAGTTCACCCTTCCTAGAGTGATTTGCCTTTCTCAACAAGGACTTAATCCACTATTAAATCAAACTGATTACAATAGTAACACCTAAGAACAACTGTTCTTAGTCTTCTCAAGAGCTACTGATTCCAACTGAATCCTCTTAAGGAATAACCTTTACAATCAATGTAAATTAAATACAAGAGTATTAATGCTTCTATAAAGCTTTTATCACAACAGTGATTTTTCTCTTAAGTTTAAGTACAAAAGATTCTAAGAAGAATATGAAATAATGAGAGCTTAGAATAATATGATTTCTTTTCAGCAAATTATGTAACTGAAGAATGTGGTGAAGTTCTCCTTTTATAGGCAGCTGATTCAAGGATGCTGAGCGTTGAAAAGAGAGTCCCAAAAAGGTCTGAGCCTTTTTGTCTTCACATCAAGGGACCTTTCCTAGAAGTGGATAGCACAGAAAAATCCTTTTTGTCTGTGTAAGCGTGTCTAGCACAAATGAGGAAAGAGACGTTGAATAACTCCAACGGATATATTCTTGAATATTTCTTCTTCAGTTTTCAGCAAGTTCTTCAGAGTCTGAATGGATCAGAGTCTTCTAATGATATTCAGAACTTTGTTGTATCAGAGTCTTCTGCAGCATGTGTGCTTTCAGCGTGTTGATCATCAGAGCATATTTGACACAGAATTTCAGTACTTGGCAGCGTTGGTACTTTCAGAAACTTCTGTAGACTTATGCTTTGAGAAACTCTTCAAACAATATTGTTCTTTGCTTCAGATGCTTCAGCTTCAGATGCTTCTGATTATCTTCAGATGCTTCTGACTCAGAATGTTCTGGAGCTTCTTGCTTCAGATCCTTCTGGAGACTACGCTCAGGATCTTCTGTAAAGAGCAATCAGATTCTTCTGTAAGATGCATCTGGCGCTTCAGAGTCAGGATAACTTCTTGTATACAACAGACTTGCTTCTAGAGAGTTAATTTCATTTGAATCTGCAGTAAAACTCTCAAACAAATTTTAGAGTATATAATTCTTAAATATAAAATTTCCTAACAGTTATCATCAAAATAAAGAGTTATTATTAAGAACCAATCTGTGTTCTAACAGAGGACGGCCCAGAGTGTTGGCTCAACCCCTTAAGGCTAGTGGAAGACATGTTCTCCATGTTCTCCTGACCCGAGGAAACGCCACCAACTGGTCTGCACGCCTCGTGGAACCATTCTTCCCTGCGTAACGGGCAAGTCCATCCATAATCCATGGAATGCAGAGCAGTTAAGCCAGGACGATGAGCACGAGCTGCTCATCCTTGCCTCCACGTAGGAATCCTGGCAGTAAACCGTTGTGGGCTTGAACACTCAGCCCATAACGGAGACCATTGGCCCAGCACTAGGGGCTCACTATAAAAACCGTCCTCTGTAGAAGGGTCTGGTATTCTATTTCTTTATCCTTTCTTGCTCACCTCGTCACCCAAACCGACTTAAGCATCAGAGTGTCTGCAGGTACCCCCTTTTCTCCATCGACCATTCAAGTCCACTAACGTGCCGCTGTCCACCTACTTATTCTGATCGACGTGTTAGATCAGTTGGCATAGGTAAAAAAAAATTTAATATTTGGAACAAGAAAAACAAGTTCAGGATCAACTTGTATGGTGATAAGTGTTGGAATAAAATTGGTTTACGTCATATCATGTAGGTTTTAATAATAACAAAGTATTTAAAGAACATTTGAGTATACTAATATTTGTTCAAGTGTGTATGATCATAGACTAAAATTTCACGAATAATCTAAGTATTGGTTATGACCAAGAACATCTTAAGAGAAGCTTAAAGACCAGAATCTGATGGATCGGAAAATGAAGACCTGAATCTGAAGAAGTAAACTTCTAAAGAGACCAACTTATGAAGGTCAAAGTCTAAAGAAGTCAACCTCTAAAGATCAGACTTTAAAGAAGTCTGCTTTTGAAGATTAGAACATGAAGACTAGTCAAAGTGCAAGGACCAAGGTGACTCAGATAGGTCAGTGTCAACCTCTGAGTCTACTTTGTAATGTGAAGACCTAACAACTTTTCTTTATAGAGTCAGTTGGGACAATTGATAGTTTCTCTTGTAGAAAAAGAGTTTGAAACAAGCTTTCAACGATATTAACTCATTGAAGAAACATCTCAACATCTCAATTCAAGCTTTTTAAGGACTCTCTTGTGTTGTATCTTCAATGACTCTTTTCCTTCTCTATTTTAGGAGTTGAAGACTTGAAGAAAAATAACCAATGAACCATTGACATTAAAAGAACAATTACTCTATCAAAACATAAGTACAAGTTTAACTTAAGATTTCTTACCTTTGCATATTTTAGAAATCCATAAGTTTTAAAGAATTCTTCCTGAGACCAGATATCTACGTGAGAAACAAGAATAATTAATTATAACCATTAGTTTTTGATCCATTGAAATTAATGGACTAGATTAATTTCTCTTTTCGAGATCCTCTTTCTTTGTAACTCATTTAGTCCAAAATTTAATTCATGTTATATTTTAAGAAAAGAATATATTCATTGCATTTTAAAAAGTATGATAACCAATTAAATTATTTTTATAGATTTTTTTAGGCAAGGCGCTAAAAATGTTATCAAAACATGGCACATGGCACATACCAAGAATCAAACCTTGGTCTACTTGATTGCCAAACAAGCTTCTTTGCCACTGCACCAATTCCATCTTAATAATTAGTTAATTTTACAAATTAAATATATCATCATGTTCTAATGCATCATGAACAATAATTTAAGGCTATTATTATTATTATTATTATTATTATTATTATTTTATTATTATTATTATTATTATTATTATTATTATTATTATTATTATTGTTATTAATAATAATAATAATAATGATAATAATAATAATAATAATAATAATAATATCTGATTTGTAAAACTATTAAAATAATAATAATAAAAATAATAATAATAAAAATAATAATAATAATAATAATAATAATAATAATAATAATAATATCTGATTTGTAAAACTATCATAATAATAATAATAAAAATAAAAATAATTAAAATAATTAAAATAATAAGAATAATAATAATAATGATGATAATAATAATAATAATTATAATAATAATAATAATAATAATAATAATAATAATAATAATAACAATAATAATAAAAATAATAATAATAATAATAATAGCCTTAAATTATTTTTCAGGATGCATTAGAACATGATGATATATTTAATTTGTAAAACTAACTAATCATTACGATGGAATTGGTGCAGTGGCAAAGAAGCTTGTTTGGCAACCAAGTAGACCAAGGATATGCCACAACAGAGCCACACGGAAAGGACTAATTTGAAAGGATCAAATTGGAACTTTTTAAAGATAAAGGACCAATTTGAAAGGATTAAATTGGAACTTTTTAAAGATAAAGGACCAAAATGGATTCCGAGGTAAAGTGAAAATCATATTACAGTAAAAATCATATTACAGTGTTTCACTGTTATTGGGAAGCTAACCACTGTACAGATGCATTAGCAAATGTGTGATGTTATCTAGAGTAAATGTGTGATGTTACCTAAAGTATTCGCTGACCATTGTGCAGATGCATTAGCAAATATGTGATGTTATCTAGAGTATTCGTTGACCACCTTTGAAGATTGTCCATCTCAAATGAAAAAGATTTATCATTCTGACATTATAGAGATTACTATCCCTAAGTTAATTGTTGTGTAGTTTTTTTTTTCTTTGGACTTAGACCTCGCTTTTATAAAAATAAAAAAAAACCTATGAAAATATATTTTAGATTAATATATTACTATATTATCGATTTTAAATAATATATTCATTGCTATTTTTTATTATATTAATTTTATATATTTTTTAACATAAAATAATTTCATCTATGGTGTTTTGCTATTTTTTAACATAAAATAATTTTAAATCAAAGCGACATGATGAGTTAGAAGAAGCTCAATTAAAAGAAATTGAACATTTGTTGGAGATTGATGAGATCATTACTGATAAAGGTGAAAATCAAATTGGTACTTTGAGGAATTATGGATTTTTTTTATATTATAGAAATTTATTACCAACACATTTTATTATATGAAAAAAATCCATTGTTTTTAAAAATTCATTGAGGAATATGTGTGAAGTAACTTGTCGTGTTTTAAAAATATTATCAAAGGAAAGAACAAATTATGCTACACGTGAAAATGATGATAGTGGTTACAATTATTTGAAGGAATTTGAATTTATATTGATCTTGCATTTGATGAAAGAAATTATGGGAATAACATATGTGCTTTGTCAAGATTTATAACAACAATCTCAGGATGTGGTTAATGCTATGATTTTAGTTCATGCAACAAAAACTCTTATTCAAGAACGGAGAGAAAATGGTTGGGATAAGTTGTATGCTAATGTGACGTCTTATTGTGTGAGACATGATATTAAGATTCTTAATCTTGATTATACTCATTCAACAACATGATATAGACGCACTCGTCTTGTAGAGAATTAGGTCACACTAGAACATTACTTTAAAGTTGAAATATTGCTTTGTTATTATTGACCAACAATTACAAGAGTTGAATAGTAGATTTCGTGAGCAAGCAATGGATTTGTTAACTCTAAGTTGTGCTTTGAATTCTAAGGGTAGTTATAAAGTTATTAACATTGATATTATTTGCACTCTAGTTGAAAAATATTATCCTATGAATTTTAATGTGCAAGAAAAAATTACTTTGCAATTTCAGATTTGACAATTTCTTGTTGATGTCTGTCAATCAACATATTTGAAAAATTTATCAACTATTTAAAAATTATGCTCGTGTTTGGTTGCAACTAACAGGAATAAAATTTACTTCTTGATTGATAGACTACTTCGTCATATCTTGACTCTTACAGTTTCTACTGCCATAATTGAGAGATTATCTTCGACAATAAAAATTATCAATACTAAGTTGCGAAACAAGATGAGATGTCGGTTTCTAACCGATAGCATGACCGTTTACATTAAAAGAGAAATTAATATATGTATTAGTTCAAATTCTATTATTAATGATTTCAAATCACTCAATATACGTAAAATATTATTATTTTAAGATACGTAATTCATTTATTTAGTAATCAACTTTGCAATTGTTACAATTTAAATATTAGTGGCTTATCCAAAAAAAAATTTTGGTTCCCCCACTCTTATATACCAAATAATTACTCTTTACATACTTTTCAAACATAAAAGTCTATGTTAGTTATGAGTAACTAACTATCTAAACACCTCAAAGTTTGAATTAAACTCATCATGGAGAAGGAGGAAACACTTGATTTGGAGGGTAGCTTATAATTCACATAATTCCAAATTACAACTTTAATATTTTTGTGACTTGTGCTAGAAGGCTTTAAAATAGTGTAGCCTCCTCCAGAATGGTCAATATGAAGGATGTGGTTGTTTGTCACTTGCCTTAGTTACATGGCTTTGACCATCATATTCAAATGCAATCTACTTGTTAATTTAAAAGTGATTATCTCATGACTTAATAGATAGTTATGGATACTAAATACTTGTTTTAAAATAATGAAAACAATTTGTTATACTTTCTACTTTCCAAATGAAATACCAGCTCAGTCCAACACATACACCAAATTATGGATCACATTATATCTAAATAATTTCGTATTTGCTTGCGTCATACCAAATCACAAGTTTAGTGTGTAACCATTTGTTCACACATTATGCATTTCTACATATATATTGCCAACAACAAAACCACCATTTCTTATAAATATATCACATCCTTTATTTCATAAATCTCATACACACACCTTTCTAATTTCTTGTTCAATATTTTCATTACTAGTGATGAAGAGAGAAAGAGAAAGTGATCATAATAATACTAACAGCATAACCATGGCTAACTATTTGATGTATCTTTCTGGTGGAGCTCAACAGTTTGATCAAATGAGTTACTCTTCAAATTTCAACAACCGTGTGTTCGAGTGCAAGACATGTAAACGACAGTTTTCGTCGTTTCAAGCGTTGGGAGGACACCGTGCGAGTCACAAGAAACCGAGGTTGATGGAGATGAATAGTGATGGCGATGGTGGAATATTTACAACAACAACAAAGGTTAAAACACATGAATGCTCAATTTGTGGATTGGAGTTTTCAATAGGTCAAGCTTTGGGTGGTCACATGAAAAGACACAGAAGAGTTTTGAATACTACAAATAGAAATACGCACGCTTTTATCGATAATACTGCAACCAATAATAATAATAATAATAGTGATTGCAGTACCGTTGATAATAGTACTAATTTAGCGAAGAGGAAGACGGTGAATATCAAGAGATATTTGTTTCTGGATTTGAATTTAACACCATTAGAGAATAATTTGAAGATTGGACAATAACTCTAATTTAGTGGAATGTTTCAATTGAATTAACTAATAAGTATATTAGTCTACCGTATATATCTAGGTGGATAATTACTTTTTGTTCCATTTTGTATTTTACTTTAATGTATGTAAGTAAATTGTTATTTCATGTTATTGTTCTCTTTTTTTTCTTGCAAACTCATATTCATGTTATTGTTCTCTAGTATTTTTTTTTTCAAACTCAAATTCATGTTATTATAATTAATGTGTAAAAAAACATGTAAAAATTTTCTGAAGTATTTATATTTTTTTTTTCAAACTAAATGGAAAATAGTCAAATACATGTTCAATCTTCAATTAAAGATTCATCAATGGCTTAACCTATCCAATTTGAAATAATTAATAGATGATTATTAATATTACATTTTTCTTAGTCATACAATCTAGAAGTTGTCCATAGAGTTAGAATTTGTGACAATGTAGATAATACTACAAAGTTGTTGGTTGCTGAAATACGTTATTATATATATCTAGAAGTAGAAAAATAAGTCATATATTGAATCTAAAACGTGGAAAAGTGATTTTCTGAAATAACTTGAACAGTAGTACTTCTCTGGAAGGGGTGACGAACGTGTGCATGTCATTGATACGTGTTTGAGGTAAATAGATGTAAATGGATTTCTAGAAATACTAGTGTTTGACCAGATACTGTTATTAGTTTGGTTATTTCTTGGTCAAAACTTCCACACAAGTTTCATACACACATACACAACCACTTCAGTTTTTGAAGGATTAGGGTATTTTAATAATTATTTTATAACTATATAAGCTATATGTTAATTTAGACAACAAAAATATGAAAGCATAAATGATATACTTGTTAACACGCCATCTATTTTCAATTCGTTTCTTGGTAAAGTAATTTTTTATTCTTGTGATTTCCATCACTATTATAACAACATGTATGTGTTTTGAGGTATATATACGTAATCGATGAGCAAATATGAACACACAAGTGACACAATACATGTAGTACTATTAATATTATACTATAAATATACCATATTCATAATAATATTAATATAACTTGTGCTGAATCTTCTACAAAATACAGTGGAAATTATATCTGTTTTCTATTATCGTCATTTGCTTTAACATAATTCTTATCTATTAAATAACTTATGGCTAACCACATCATGTGAATAACCCACTTTTTGATTCTCGTTTATTATCCAAATCAATTTTTTTATAAAATGGGTTTATCTTTGTGAAATGGTTTCATATCCATTTTAACCTGCAAATTTGGTTTTCTATTTTAAAATTAAAATCCAGTTTATACATTTGCTCATAAATTTAGATTAGTATAATTTTCTTTAGCTGATTGAGAAGAAAGCTACGATTGAGAAACTGTACGTGCAATTGTTAGATTGATTATATAATTAAGAATGTTCATGTTATATCAACCGCATTAAATCGAGTTATATTTACATTTGATTCAGTTTATAGTATTCATTATAATAAAAATTCAGTTAATTTTTAAAATAGTTTCAATTTAATTTAAAATTAATTTATATTTATAAATTAATTTATAATCAATTTACAATTTTAAATCAATTATATATTTTAAACTCTTTTAAATCTAATTTTTTCGTATTTTTGAAAAAATTCGATTTTTTTTATATTTCTAAAAAAACTCAATTTTTTTATATTTTCGAAAAAAAATTTGTTATAGCATTTTTCAAAATCTCTATAAATTCAATTTTTTAATAGTAAATATTATATATATATATATATATATATATATATATATATATATATATATATATATATATATATATATATATATATATATATATATATATATATATATATATATATATATATATATATATATATATATATATATATATATATATATATATATATATATATATATATTTATTGCCGCTGATCCATTTCTTTGTATTTTTTTTTTCATTATATCTATTTATTGAAATTGAATAAGTGATGATCTAGCAGTTCTTACTCAGGGAATTCTTGGACTTCGATTAAAGGTTTTTTTTGGAAATCATCGTGTTTCTGGTATGAATCTCAGGTTTTCCATTGATTCTATAAGGTCTTAACAAGAAAATTCTTATCAATAAAAAAAAAACAGAAGTCAAATCTTATTACATACACAATACAAAAAAAATGAAGTAAATAATAGAATATTCAAGAGGCCGGTAAGGATCAAGAGAAAAGACGAGTGAGTCGACTTGAAATTTTGGCATTATAAACACTAAGAATATCTTGTAGATTTCTATTTTTTGGATCTTCAAAAAAGACTGGAATCATAGGATTAACTTCAGAAGTTTCAAACTTTCTATTACACATATCTGTTTTCCAAATAACCAGTATTTGAGTCTTTTTGTTTGAGTCGTACGAGATGAAATTTTCATATACGGTTCGAAGGGGGGTCCCTTGGTTTACCTATCTCAATAAAGTCTATGATTGGTTCGAAGAACGTCTTGAGATTCAGGCCATTGCCGATGATATAACTAGTAAATATGTCCTTCCTCATGTAAATATATTTTATTGTTTAGGAGGAATTACACTTACTTGTTTTTTAGTCAAAGTAGCGACGGGTTTTGCTATGACTTTTTATTATCGTCCAACTGTTACGGAGGCTTTTGCTTCTGTTCAATATATAATGACTGAGGCTAACTTTGGTTGGTTAATCCGATCAGTTCATCGATGGTCAGCAAGTATGATGGTATTAATGATGATCTTGCACGTATTTCGCGTGTATCTCACTGGTGGTTTTAAAAAACCTCGCGAATTGACTTGGGTTACAGGTGTAATTTTGGGTGTATTGACTGCATCCTTTGGTGTAACTGGTTATTCTTTACCTTGGGACCAAATTGGTTATTGGGCAGTCAAAATTGTAACAGGTGTACCCGATGCTATTCCTGTAATAGGATCCTCGGTGGTAGAGTTATTGCGCGACAGCGGTAGTGTGGGACAATCTACCTTGACTCGTTTTTATAGTTTACATACTTTTGTATTACCTCTACTTACTGTCGTATTCATGTTAATGCACTTTCCAATGATACGTAAGCAAAGAATTTTCGGTCCTTTATAGAGAATATGAATCATAGATATTTGTAATAAATCATTTGGGGAGGAGTAATAGTATTTCATTGCTACAAATATGCATTATTTTTTTTGAATAAGACATGTATTTGGATATTTCCCTTCCACTTAACAAAATAAATTGGATTCTTTATTTGACATACACGAATAGTGGAAGGGAACTCTCCGAAAAAAGAATGGATTATGAGAGTGTATGACTTGAACTATTGATTGGGACATGCAGATATATGACTTCATCTTATCTGCCACATTTGAATTCACAATTAAATGTGTCTTTGTTCCAACCACGGCGCCAGTCCTCTACAGAGGATAGTCCAACGGTATAAACATTCATTCCAGTATAAATAGTTATTATCTGTTCTTCCACAGTAATAGGAGATGATTGGGATTGTTTAAGCAACTCGCGCAATCGTTGACCTCTTGCCAATTGATTTTGCGTAGTTTTCTCAAGATCGGTAGAGAATTGTGCAAAAGCTTCTAATTCTGCGAATTGTGATAATTCCAATTTTAATTTACCAGCGACTTGTTTCATGGCTTTTATTTGAGTCGTCGATCCAACTCTGGAAACGGAAAGACCCACATTAATTACGGGTCTGATCCCAGCATTGAATAAATCGGCAGATAAGAATATTTGACCATCTGTAATGGAAATGACATTCGTAGGAATATAAGCTGAAACATCTCCGGCTTGGGTCTCAACTATTGGTAAAGCAGTACTTCCTTCACCTAACTGACAACTTAATTTCGCGGCTCTTTCCAAAAGACGCGAATGTAAATAAAAAACATCTCTGGGATAAGCTTCGCGACCTGGTGGTCTTCGTAATAGAAGAGACATTTGGCGATAAGCCTGTGCTTGTTTGGAGGGATCATCATAAATGATTAAAGTGTGACGTTCACGGTACATAAAATATTCAGCCAGAGCTGCGCCTGTATAAGGCGCGAGGTATTGTAATGTAGCTGGGGAATTTGCTGTTTCAGCCACTATAATAGTGTATTCCATTGCTCCTCTTTCTTGTAAAGTAGTTACTACTTGAGCCACAGAAGATGTTTTTTGACCAATAGCTAACATAAACACATACTACATTTTGTCCCTGTTGATTGAGAATCGTATCTGTAGCTACTGTTGTTTTACCTGTTTGTCTGTCCCCAATAATCAATTCTCGTTGGCCACGCCCTATAGGGATCATAGAATCAATAGCAATAAGTCCCGTTTGAAGAGGCTCATACACGGAACGTCTGGAAATAATACCGGGAGCGGGAGATTCAATTAACCAAGATTCCGAAGCTGAAATTTCTCCTCGACCGTCAATAGGTTTAGCTAGGGCATTTACAACACGACCCAAATAACCCTCACTTACTGGTATCTGAGCAATTATTCCTGTTGCTTTTACGGAACTTCCCTCTTGTATCATCAAACCATCACCCATTAATACAACACCAACATTTTTGGATTCCAAATTCAAAGCAATGCCTATTGTACCCTCTTTAAATTCTACTAATTCACCTGCCATTACTTCATCAAGACCATAAATACGAGCAATGCCATCGCCTACTTGAAGTACGGTACCTGTATTTACAATTTTTACTTCGGTATTATATTGCTCAATCCGTTCACGGATAATTTGACTAATTTCATCTGCACGAATGGGTACCATGAATATTTTTATTAATTGGATTCTTTTTCGAAGAAAAACAAAAATAGGGCCTCTCCATACTCTCTATTATAGTAGAACCACTAATTAGTTATTTTTTTCTTTGATCTCCCCAAACATACCAATATTAGCAGCGATCATACGTAAATGTAACTCGTTGTTTAAGCACCTATTCAGAGTTCCCAGAGCTCCTTGTAATGCTTGTTGTAAAACCCTTTGTTGGACTTGATTAATCGCTCTTTGTTGTTCAAAATGAATGGTTTCATTTTTGTAATTTTCGAATTGTTCCAAAGTTGTATAAATGGAATTAATTAAATTCCATTTTTCTCGTTCTATCTCGGAATAACCATTCACTCGAAACCGATCTGCTTCCATTTCTACTTTCCTGAAACGGGCCCGGGCTTTTTCCAGCTGTTCAATGGCTATTTCCCGTAGTTCTTCTGAATTTCGAATAGTTCTCAAGATTCTCTGTTTTCGATTATCTAATAAATCACTTAATGAAAGTAGATTCTCTTTCCATTCATTTCCAAATGTCTATGATCTCTTCCCGAACCAAACATGAATCTTTCAATTCATTTGGCTCTCACACTCAATTCCTTATAGGAAATTCCCCCCTATTTATTAGGGAATGAGCCTATCCTCTTTTCTCTATTTCTAAAAATCTTGAAAATGATTATCAATACAAGACCCAAATATTTGGAGGACTCTTCTGAACAAACAAATAATTGTCAGCAAAGTTGTTTTTTTTTCTTAAAATCCAAAGAATTATGATTAATTTATATGTAGGTCATCAATTCCGCATTATAGAAAAGTAGAAACTGAGGCGTTAAACAAAACACATTTTTTCCTATTTTTCATCATACAGAGAATTCAAGTCATTTTATCGACATGAGTGTTATATATATATATATATATATATATATATATATATATATATATATATATATATATATATATATATATATATATATATATATATATATATATATATATATATATATATATATATATATCGCCGCTTATCCATTTCTTTGTATTTTTTTTTTATTATATCTATTTATTGAAATTGAATAAGTGATGATCTAGCAGTTCTTACTCAGAGAATTCTTGGACTTCGATTAAAGGTTTTTTCGGAAATCATCGTGGTTCTGGTATGAATCAAATAGCTTTTGTGAAAAAAACTAAAAACTAAAAACTCCTTCAAATAGCTTTTTCACAAAAGCTATTTTAATCATCGTGGTTCTGGGAATTATCCTTATTATTTCAATCAAATAGCTTTTGTGAAAAAAACTAAAAACTAATTAAAAAATCATAACCTAAAAGATAAAAGATAAAAGACAGTTATCAAATAAATTCTTTTAATTAAAGTGAGCTGAAAAACTAAAACTTAAAAACTAAAAGGTCTTTTTCTTATCTTACCAAATAGACTCTCAGTTCTTAAACTTATCTTTGAATTCATATTTCATTTGTGATCCATCTCTAAATTCTTAAACTCATTGGCTATTGTTACTATTTAGCGGACTTGCAATCCTAGTATTATTTATGCTATTTAATTGTTGATGAATGTATATTTGCATTCATGTGAAAATTGATTTTTAACCACAACTTTCAAAACTCTATTTAATTTAGCTGTTCAATCAATCCTTGCTTTAAACATATTTAAATAATCGATTGAGAGCAGGAATTAACGTTTAATTAAACCTCTTTTGATTAAAAACCCAACTAAGATATTAGAGGATTGTAATCAAAAAAGAGTTATGAGCTAAGAAATTGATCATTGGTAATGTTAATTCAACGTTGTATTAGAGAAATAAATTTTAAGAATAGACACAAATATCAAATAGTAACCGATAATTGATTAAAACAAGGTCGGGTCGTTTTAATCACAGTTAAGTTTAATCTAGTTTATCTTCCTATTTGCAAACCAAACCCTTATACAAAACCCCCAACATACGTAATATGATAATAGTAACGTTTAGTCGAAATTGAAACAAATCTCATAGACAAGAACTTCAAATTAATTCCTTGACGACAATCTAGTAGACTAGTTAAATTGTTAAATTGAATGGGAAACCAGTTCTAAACTAAATTGTGAGATATATATAGCATTAGAACCAAATTTGCAGCAAAAGTTGCATATAAGTTGGAGCAAAAGCTCCTGTTATTACACAATAACAATGTCCAAGAAAAGATCAAGTTTCTGTTGAATTGGCTTGAACAAATGTGTTGAAAAAATTCAAAAGCACTAATCACTAGTAGTTCTAAGGTTATATAACATCAACAAGTTGTGTTGTGTTTCTAAGCAGTGAACTAGTGAATAAGAGGCACATTGCCCCTATATGATCGGCTTATTTTGCAGCTTAATATAGTGCTTATACTATAAGCACTTAGTAATAAGCCATTTGTACAACAATATAGAATAAAGAGTATATAATAAAATGATATGCAGGTGAAAGCAAGAGAAGAGAGAAAGCAAGAATTACATGAAGATGATATGCAGGTGAAAACAAGGAAGTTGTGAATTTACAAAGAGTATGTAATAAAATGTTAGGGTTTGAAAAAAAGAAAGAAAACAACATACAATAGCCATAGAATTATGAGGATTGAGTAGCAGAAGTATCATTATTATTGGGGGTTTGATCATCGATGTTGGGGAACTTTTGCTTGAATGAATCTTGGCGCTGTAACCACATCATGTGTCCCTGAAAATGGAATAGCAACGATGGATGAGGAAGCGAGGGAGGAGAGGGAGAGAGAAGATAATAGATTAGGGTTTTACCTGGAGAGCTGCAGCCCAAGTGATAAGGAAAGATGCAAACCAGAATTTCTTGTCCTTTATCACTTTTTTCAATTCCATTTTCTCACTCAACTCCCACAACAAGCTCCAACAACTCACCGCCGTTTCTCGCTCACAACATCACACCTCACACCACCTTGCTTCTAATTCGATTGGGCTTATAAAAAAGCCCAATACTGCTATTCTGGATTATATGAAACAAGGATTATATCGAGAAATTTTGTCTATCACCCCCACTCAGTGCTTTTACCATTATGCTCTTGTCGGTTTTTTTTTTTTAATTAATTTATGTGTATTACGGATTTTTCTATATAATGCCGGAATTTTTTTTTGTGCGATTTTACATTTGTTTATACTGAACTTTTGCTAAGAATAAGAACAATTGAGTTTATGAGTTTATACGAAGAATACTAGATATTTCATAAAAACAATCGGAAAAAATGCATTGTTTTTTTTAAAAGTGCGAAGAAATTTTGAAATTTTAAAAGATCCGATGCGTGTGTACTGGAAATTTAAAAAAATTTGGTGTTGGACAATTCTTTTGTTACAAAGTTGTTTTCGTAATTATTGGATTTTTCAAAAATTCGATAACCTATACTTAGATATTGGATATGTTGAAAAATCTGGTTCATACTAAATTTTTTGTATTTTTAAAAATTTCAGTAGACATTGAGAGTTTTTAAATGCTTATGTTTTTTAAACTAAGATTTTGACATTTTAAAAAAAACAGTATGATAATATTAACATATCAAAAGTAATCTTATTGAGATCAGAAGAATAATTAAAGTGAACTTTAAATCATCGGTGGTGGAGAAGAGGAGGGGGTATATATATGTAAGACACTATGATGCCAAAGTGAAGTTCAGAGTGAAAGAGAGAGAACAAATACAGAAAGTGAGTATAATTAGAATACGTAACACTTTTGTGGAGGAGAGTATTTATAATGTGTCATCAGCGCTGAGCCAACGGTCATCTACTGCGCACTAGATCGCTCGACCCACAACAGATGACTGTCAGGATGCTACGTGGAAATAGGAAAGATCAGCACGTGGTCTTCGTCTTGGGTCAACTGCTCCGCAAAATTAAGGAAGTGAACGACTTGCTCTCGAGGCAAAAGCGTCCGCGAAAGGTGTGGGTTCAGTTGGTCACGTGTTCCAGCGTGGGGAGCACGTGGAGAACGTGACCTCCAACGGCTATGGAGAATTGAGCCTGTCTTAGGCCCTCCTCGACGCGGAGCTCGATTGGGTTGTGCCCGACAATGGGCCAGGCCCAGATCAGAGCAGGAGCCCCCCTAAGTCGTTGCTCCCAGTTAATGGAGTAATGACTTAGAGCCAGTTCGCATGTCGACGAGGGATGAAGGAAATCCACGCGACAAGAGCGTTTGTTCGAATTTGTAGTTGTGAGCTCGTGGAGTCACGCTCGCAAGAAGCCTGGAAGTTGCTCCTTGTCCTCGAAGGCAAGTCTCGCGACTATATCGAGGCCATGTTTTCGCGAGGGGGGCAAGGTCGTTAGTTGTGCTCGACAACATAGCTTTATTTAAACCTTCAAGTTTTTCTGCTCTCTCCAACACTCGCTCGTCGTTGTTGTCGTCGCCGCATGTTTTTCTTCCGCCACTGTAGATTTCCAAGATCTCCTTCATACACGTAAGTTTCCTCTGTCTTTTCCAGCTAGTATGGTAGCAGTTAGCTCTAGAACGTAGCTTTAGGAGCACGTGTTCTCGGATGCTCATGAACTTCGCGATTAAGTTACTCGTTTCCGACAATTGCTATGAATTTTTCGGCTGTGTTCTTGAACTTCTTGAGAACTTCATGAGGTTCCGATAAAGATCCAGGGGAACTCATGAAGTTTCCGACGAAGATTCTGGGGAACTCATGAAGTTTTTGATGAAGATCCCGAGAAACTCATGAAGATTTCGGGGAACTCATGAAGTTTTTGATGAAGATTCCAAGGAACTCATGAAGTTTTTGATGAATATCTCGGGGATCTCATGAGGCTTTCGCATATTTGTTGGGCTTGAAGCAGAGGAAACTTTCTCCTCGCGCAAGTATAGGATTTCTCGTGTCGAGGGGCTTCCTCCCTGCAAGGGGCTTTCTCCTTGTCGAAGTCTGGGGATTCCTGTGTCGAGGATCCTACAACTTCTGCGCTTGCCATTCATACAAAGGGATTTTGGTCATGAGTATGCATTTGTGTCCCTCCTCACCATTTCACTTGATCTGCATTGGAATAGTGGATTTGATCTTAACGTCGAATTCACTATTTTCCTCTGCTTTTCAGGTTGAATGGCTCGACCGAACGAGGTCGTGGTCGACGCGAAGGCTGAACCCAGCTTTGATTAGGTCGGGCAGGAGCCTTGGGAAATTATCTTGTGTTTCACTTATGACGATTCAGATGCTTGTACCATCATCGAGGACGTAGAAGAATGAGCCTCTGCAAACTGGGAGACATACAAGCCTAAAAGGAAGGGCCGAATTTGTTCTTCATATGAAGGGAAGTGATTCCCTATGTACGGTTTTGCTTTTCAAGAGGCGGGGCTGCGCCTGCCCTTCAGTGACTTCTAAAAGTGGATTTTTCAATGGTTGGAGTTGGCACCCTCTCAGCTTCACCCAAACGTGATTGTGTTCGTGCGGGCGTTCAAGCTCGTCTGTTGACACCTACAGATTGGCGCTACTCTCCCACTATTCTTCCGTGTTTTCCACCTTCAACGAAAATATGTGCATGGGCAGCACAACTGGGTGTCTTTTAAGTAGTCGAGGAAGTTGTTCAGGACATACCTGGACTTTGTCTGGGTCTTTAAAGACATATACTATCTCGTGGAGCTTGTGTCGGAGATCGACGTTGACTCTGTGTTTGAACGTGTGGTCTAACTCTATGTTGGGAAGGAGGTGGAGAAGCTAGAGTCGAAGTTTCCCCTCGAATGGAAGATGGTCCATTTTGACAAGGGACTGGCCACTACATCATGAAGTCCAACGAGCTAGGCGCCAAGGTCCAGCTCGCCTAAGAGAAGCTCGTGGCGTTCGTCGACAGCTTCATCCCCGCCAAGTGCGTGAATAAAGATGGGAGCTTTATCCTTAATAAGGATGGGAAGGTCGCTTTTGAGGCCCGGCTGATCAACACCAAGGCGCTCCTCGAGTGTGGTTCTGCCGAGGAAGCCTTAAGGCTTTTAGGTAGCAAACATGTTTTCAACTTGTGTGTCCGTTTATTTTTCCTTGTAATATTAACTCGCGTTCTTTCTTTTGTTGCATTCCAATAGAGGCTCAGGAAGTCGAGGAAAAAGAGCACCTCCAAGCGAGGGTCACCGAGCTGGAGACTGATGCGGCGCCCTCCGTGGACGAGTCTGACGAGGAGAAACCTTGTCAACCCAAGGTGAGCTGGTGTCCCGAATCCGGGAGCTTGAGCAAGACTACTTAGGTACCTTCAAGCTGAGTTTCAATAACGTGTTAGAGCAACTCTAAGTCGCCAACCTTGGGATTCAGCTCGTCACCAAGGGGATCAGGCCTTTTCACCAGGTGGTCGACAGCCAGATAATCGCTCCAGCAGGTCTCCGCGGCAATGTCGATCAAGCAGGCGATGAGTTCTAGCTCGAAGAGGAGTGCGATCACGCTTCTGGGTAATCGCAGGTTGTGGCCTCTCTAGCCGTGGGTGACATCCTGGTTGTCGCGGGGAGAGGCTTTAAGACTCATCCTGTTGTTGTCTCCGCAGGGAAGAGCATAGACGAGAATCTCGTTGTCGTGGGAACGGGCTGCAAGATTCAGATCGTCAGTGTCTCCGTTGGGGAGAGCGTAATTGACGGCTTTTCTCCAACATTTCAATCTGTTCGTTCTGTTGGAAAATCATATAGTTAGTTTGCTTGATGGCTGCGAGCAGGGCCACCGTTGTAGGGTCGGCTTCCGGTGGTACGGGAATTGGTTGAAAAACTCTCGGATTTTCAAGGTGTTATGCGGCGTTGTAGGCTGCATCGTCGGAGGAAGGAGAGGCGGTGAGTGCGCCTATTGGGTTACCCTCTTTAAAAACGATCGTCCCATTGTTTTTATGGTCACTGCTGGTAGAGAAAGGTGGTGAAGGCAGCTTCGTGAACGTTGTCGTCGGCGTGTTGATCGGCCATGATGATAGGTAGGTTTTTGGAAGTGTGCTTTGGTATTTAGGTTTTGTAGAAAGAAAAGACAAGGGAGAAAAAGGTTCCCACAGAAAGCGCCAATGATCTTATCAGGGTCAAAAGAATATCCAGTGGCTAGCAACACGTCGTGAGCTCCAAGATCCACGGTGGTGGAGAAGAGGAGGGGGTGTACCTGCAAGACACTCCGAAGGCAAAGTGAGACTCAGAGTGAAAGAGAGAGAGCAAGTGCAGAAAGTGTGTATGAATTAGAATACCTGACCCTCCTGTGGAGGAGGGTACTTATAATGTGCCTCAAGTGTTGAGCCAACGGTCATCTGCAGTGGGCTGGATCGTTAGTTTCACAACATATGACTGTCAAGATCCTACATGGAAGTAGGGAAGACCAACACGTGGTATTCATCCTGGGTCAAATGCCCCACGAAATCAGGAAGTGGATGACTTGTTCTCGAGGCGAAAGCATTCTATGAAAGGCGTGGATTCAGTTGGTCATGTGTTCCCGCGTGGAAAGCACATGCAAAACGTGTGGAGGACGTGGCCTCCAACGGCTATGGAGAATTGGGTATGTGTTAGGCCCTCATCGACGCGGAGTTGGACTGAGCAATGCCCGACAGTGGGCCAGCTCTAAGCCCAGTCCAGAACAATGAAGTTTATGAGTTTATATGAAGAATGGGGTAAAAATACATTGTTTTTTTTGAAGTAAGAAGAAATTCTGAATTTTTAAAAGATCTTAAGCATGTGTATTGGAATTTTCAAAAAAATTTAGTGTTGAACAATTATTTTGTTACAAAGTTGTTTGCGTAACTATTGAATTTTCAAAAATTCAATAACATATATTAGGTATTGAATATATTAAAAATTTTGACACATTATCAAATTTTTTGTATTTTTAAAAAATTCAGTAGATAGTGAGGATTTTTAAATATTTATGTTTTTTAAACTAAGTTTTTAACATTTAAAAAAAATAGTATGGCAATATTAACATATCAAAAATATATGTACAGTCAAAATTAACCTGCTATTATATATATATATATATATATATATATATATATATATATATATATATATATATATATATATATATATATATATATATATATATATATATATATATATATATATATATATATATATATATATATATATATATATATATATATATATATATATATATATATATATATATATATATATATATATATATATATATATATATATATATATATATATATATATATATATATATATATATATATATATATATATATATATATAAAATAAATTATGTTGAGTTTTAATTTTGTACTGGATATCAAATTCGGATAGCCCCAGCGCCTTGAGGGTCTTTCTTCTTTCGTACTGGATGTCAAATTCGGATAGCTTCAGCGACCATTTGAGTATTATGTCAGCCATATCCGGACGACCCAATAACCGCTTTATGGGATGGTCTGTGCGTAGCACTATAGTGTGGACCAGAAAATAGTGCCTCAGTCTTCTCGCAACATTGATAAAGGAAAGGGCCACCTTTTCTGTCTGTTGGTACCTTAGCTCTGGACCTTGCAATGCCTTGCTCGTGAAATAGATGGGTTTCTTGCCGTCAAGAGTTTCACGAATGAGATCGGTGCTTACAGCCTCGGTTGCAACGACGAGGTAGAGATAAATGGTTTCCCTGTTTTCTGGCCGGGAGAGGACTAGTGGTTCTAACAGAGCTTGCTTTAAGTGGAGGAGAGCTTTGTCGCATTCCTTCATCCATTCAAACGCAGTTTCCTTGCGGAGGAGTTTGAAAAAGGGAAGGGCGTGTTGAGCAGACTTGGCCACGAAGCGGGAAAGTGATGCGAGCATCCCGTTGAGGGATTAGATGGATTTTTTTGAGTTCGGCATGGGGAACTCGAAGAAGGCTCTACACTTGTCGGGGTTAGCTTCAATTTCTCGTTCAGTTAAATAGAAACTGAGGAACTTGCCTGCTCGTACCCCGAACGTGCACTTCTCCGGATTAAAGTGCATCTTGTACTTTTTGGCCTGCTCGAAGACCTTCTTCAAGTGGATCGTGTGATCAGATTCCTCTTGGTACTTTATGATCATGTCGTCCATATAGACTTCGAGCATGTCCCTAATTTCTCCTTTTGGTAGGTAGTGCCAGAATTCTTCAAGTCGAAGGGCATTACGTTGTAGTAATAGTTGCCCAATTCGGCATGAAGGTCATGTACCTTTTGTTGCTTTTTTCCATGGGTATTTGGTTATAGCCTGAATACACGTCCATGAAAGATAACAATTGAAAATCGGTATAATTATCAACTAGCTTATCTATGTTGGGGAAGGGATACATGTCTTTAGGTCATACACTATTAAGATCAGTATAGTCAATGCACATTTGTCATTTTCCATTATTCTTTTTAACGAGTACAACATTGGACAACCAAGTGGTGTACTTGGCTTCCGAGATGAATTTCGCCTCTAGAAGGTCTTTTACGGTCTGTTCGGCAGCCTCTGTTTTCTCTAGAGACTGTCGTTGTCTACGTTAAGCTACTACCCTAACGGCGGGGTCGATAGTGAGGTGGTGACAGGCCACATCAGGGTCTAGCCCGGGCATCTCTGCGGCACTCCACGCGAATAGGTCTGCATTCTCCCAGAGGCAGGATCTTAGTTGTTTCCTTGCAAGATCGGGGAGAACGGTCCCAATCTTCACTTCTAGGGATCGTCGCCGAGTAAGACAAGTTCGAACTCTCCATCCGTAATTAGGCACATCCGATGGACAGTTTTGCCGCTACTGGAGGAGCTGCTCGAGGATGACTGGATCTCTTTCCCGTTTTCCTTCTGAATCTTCTGGTCGTCTTTGAATAAGCGGTTGTCAAGATCGATGGAGTCAACGCGGGGCATCGACTTCGTCTCTCCAGCACTGTTAGGAAGAGAAGTCTGGCTGGGAGTCTTCATCCTGGCAGCGATGGTATTCATCCCCTTGGAGGCCGCTTCAAAACACCTCCTCATGGCTTCAATATCTTCGTGTACAGTTGCCACGAGACCCTTCGAAGTATAGTATTTCATCTTCAAGGGCACTATTGAGGGCACGACCACCAATTCGACCAGAGTTGGCCGGGTGAAGATGCATAGTATAGCGACGGGCAATTGATGACCAAGAATTAGACCATGATTGACCTGGCCATTTCAGCGGACCCGGAAGTTACGGTCAGCTCCACGTAACCCCAGGGCTTTGTTACCGACCCATTGAAACCCTGCAGATCGGAGCCTACATAGGGTGATAGATGGGATCCGTCCAGCTGGAGGGTGGAAAATAGCTGGGAATACATAATATCAACTGAGCTTCCTTGGTCGAAGAGGATTCTTCAGACGTCAAAATTTGTCACTTGGGCTCTCACGAGCAGAGGGATACTGGTGTTGGGGGCTCCACCGAGGAGCTCCTCACAGTAGAAGCAGATGGGAACAGACTCTCCCCGGACCCCATTGAGGGTGGAATTCCAGTTTGAGTTGTTGATAATAAGGTGCTCAAATTTTCTTTTGACGAACCCTACTGTGACTTTATTGAAGCCCCCTCCGGAGATGACCATGGCGGAGGGAAAACTCTCTCACGGGTTGTACGCGGCAAAATATGGAGGGGCGTTGATTCCCTCGGGGATGTAAAAATCTTCAGGACGCCAGGTGCTCATAGCAACTTGAAGGTTGGCTTCCTCGTAGGAAGGTACCTCTTCTTCGACCTTCTGGGATTCCTGGGCGTATGACCGATGAGCGTCTTTTTGTTTAGCAAAATGCTTCAAATGTCCGTCCCTGATGAGTATCTCTATGGCATCCTTCAGGTGGATGCAGTCGTCGATCATATGGTTGTGTCTCTTGCGGAATCGGCAATATTTTGACTTGTCAATGTTGGATTTAGACGGTATCTGCTTTGGGAACCAGACTCATGCCTGGCGAAATTCTGAGTTGGTGCATTCAGAAAGAATCTTCTCCGTTGAAACTGTCAGGGGAGTGTATTTGTGGAACCGGTCGGATGGCCCTTTGTTGTCCCGGGGCTCTCGAGGACGGTCTTCTCGTTTTTTATTACCCTGATGGGATGTCGAGGGCTCGTCAGACCTGGAGGTTCGGGCATTCTCCTTGTGCCTAGAATCACGGGAAGAGCCGATAGCCTCCTTCTTTTCATACTGAATGTACACTTGTGCTTTGAGGAGGAAAGCGTCTAGCGTTGTTAGGGGGCGGATGCCCACGGCTTTAGCAAATTCGGTGCGGGGACGAAGCACGCGCTCGAGGAAAAACTTTTTCATGTCATCGATTGTAGAAACTTAGACGACCTCCTTATTGAATCTTTCGATGTAGGCTCACAGGGGTTCATTTCTACCTTGAAGGATGGCTCAAGGGAGGCTTCGGTCTTCGGGTGGCGGCGAGAGGCCGTGAAATGTCTGGAGAACGGTCTCCCCAATTGTCTCCATGAGGTGATGGAATCGTCAGGGAGTGCTTTGTACCGGGTCATCGCCCTTTTCCTAAGTGTGGTCGGGAATAACCTACATTTGATAGCGCCCTGGACACCGTGGTAGTCGAGCAGCACATCGATATTTTTGATATGCTCGTCGGGGACATTCGTACCGTCATATGTGCCCAGAGAGGGGGGTTTCTCTAGTCCCTTCAGAAGGTGCATGGTCATAATCTCCTGGGACAATGGGCCGCGGGGCTCGTCGTCACTACTGCTGCTGGTCCAAGACGGGGAGCGGGCATTCCTTCTGTACGTAGGATGGTGGTCTCGTCGGGAAGACAAGGTTCGTGCTCGGCCTTTGAATCTGGGCGGAGGCGAACATTGAGATTCTGCATGGTGGCCTCTTCTGGTCCTCTTGGATTTTGGGGAATGTTGGTTCCGAGGAGAGATGCGGTCGTGCTTGCGGATAGTCAAGGTCTCTGGCTCCGGATGTGTCGGACGGTTCCTCTCGCGCCGGGGAGGGGGACTTTATGGTCTCTGACGCTCCTTCCTCGATGACGGGGATCTTGGACGACTGGACTCTTATAATGCTCCAATCATCACATTCTGGTTGAGGATTAGGAGGTTGGTCTTGTTGAGAACCTCGAGGAGGGCAGCCAGGTCGGGTCGACGCTGGGCAGAGTTGGGACTGGAAGGTGTTGCGGGACGAGTGGAACTTCGCTGTGATTTGCACGAACAGGGGATGGAGAAGCTATGGCCCCGTCCCTTTGTCGGAGGACGTCGCCACCACGAGAGGTGGTAGCTCCGTTAGCGTCAGTCTTACTGAGGAGGAGGAAAGCAGAGTTGCGAGCATCAAGTGTATTGTCACGGCTGCCCATGATCGGGATTTTGAAGAATTATTTTGGTTTCGTGTCTACAAAAAGAGAAAAGACGGGGATAACTAGTTTCCCACAGACGGCGTCACTGATCTTACCGGTTGATCAGAACCTGAGATGGGCCAAAGACAATCGCCTGTGATGCTGGGTGTGAAATAGGATGAGGGGGTGTACCTGCAAGGCACTTCGATACTAAAGTAAGAATCGGGCAAGAGAGAGAGCAAATACAGAATATGAGTATATCTGGGTGAATATTGGATACCTGACCCTCTCAAGTGAGAACGTTTTTATAGTGCCCCTAGCGCTTGGTCATTGGTCTCTATTTTCGGGGCGAGATAACTGTTTCTCGAAGAATAGGTAACTGGCAGAACTAGTCGTTGCAACGGGTAAATGCATAGTTACGGGCACAGGCGTCTTAGCTGTTTCTGGATGTGCGTGACGGGCAGAAACTGGCGAGGAGAAGTATTTTGACCAAGGGTAAACTGGTCAGAAAGGTAAATTCTCCTCCCAAAGTGGTTGGACTTAGGCAATTGGGTCGTTCTGGGAGCAGAAGTGGATTGGGTCATGCCTAGCCATTGGATCAGTACAGAATATATATATATATATATATATATATATATATATATATATATATATATATATATATATATATATATATATATATATATATATATATATATATATATATATATATATATATATATATATATATATATATATATATATATGAAAACATAACAGAAAATAACAGTTTTTTGAATCACCAAGATGCAGAAAAATAGGCTTAAATGAGCGAGAGGTCGACCACAATATCCTATGAGTCGACCTAATGCATCCAAAATGATCTAATGCACAATTTACACATAGGGGACGATCTTATATGCCTAGATTTATGTATGTGGATCATTTTGCGCATATTAAAAAGATGAATGCAAGTTAAGACGAGATGATATCGTATAAAATACGCAGTGCAAAATTTTCCTAGTTTTGACATCATTAAAACAGAGTACTAAGGAACCTTGTCCTCACAATTTTACAATATGAAATTACTTATTCTAACGAAGTTGTTTAATTTCGTTTACGTATTTTCTGTTCTATGTTTTTGTCTTTTAGGGGTAAATGTTGCACTCTTGGTGTTTAACAAAATGCCTCGAAAGAGGTTTGTGTTTTGTAACATGTTTATGTGTATCTATTGGCATTTCATAGTGATAGAGGAAGTTTATGAGTTCAACATTCATTTCAACACTATCTTTAATCATCTATAAATTTATGAACGCTCAAAAAAGTTGGACAATATTAAAATTAAAGAAAGTCGAAATATACAAGCACAAGTCAAATTAATCATCCATAATTGAATTTTAAAAAAAGAAAGTGGATTCTCACTCTATATTGTCATTGATGTGTTTACAAAAGAATAAATTATTAAATAAAATATTATTGCATTTGGTTTGGTTGTTTCTTAACATGTGAACAATCTATGTATAATGTCCTTTATGATTATGTAGTGTTTTATCTTAAAAGTGTTTTTAGGCTATGTAGTATTTTCTCTTAAAAATGTTTCTAAACTATGTATAGAATATGTTCCATTTTAATTGCCTCATGATATATGTAATTCTATTTAACTATTAATGAAGCTGAATTTTACCATAAAAAAGAACATTACACCGTATACTATTGTTTTTAAATTCAAGGTATTTAGTAGTTTTATTGTTTTTAAAGAAATACTTTGGTCATTTTAATTTAAATCCTATTAACCATTTTCTTCTCTTCTATCCTAATCACTCTCCTCCTGCATCATAACTCCAAAGAATTTTGTCTCTTCTCCTGCATCATAACTCCAAAGAAGTTCAAACTCTCTGTCCTCCTAAGAACAAAATTGTCCGCTATTCTCTTTATAAAATCAAACTCTATTAACATACAATAAAGTGAAGTACTAGTAAATCACTTAGTAAATTAGTAAATTACATTAATCATATTTTAATTTATATTAAATTATATTTTATATAATCGACAGTGTAAAAAAATTTACATGGTCAATTCATCACTATTATTCGTTTGCATTATTTTACATGTTATTAAAATAAAAATCAAACTTCTTTTTATATTTAACGTTTATAATTAACTGATAATGTAAAATTCTTACACTATCATTAATTCTTACATGTAATTTATTTCATATTTTTTATGTTTAAGAACTCATTAACTAACGTCTAAAATACATCAACCAATATTTTACATATAATAGCCAATTTTATTTAACTTTTAATTTACTTTATTTACTTTTAATTTATTTTATTTTTTTATGTTTGGAAACTACTTAACCAACATTTGAGATATATTAACCAACTTTTCACATAAAAATTAACCAATTTTATACTAGTTGTAATTTATTTATTTTATATTTTGATGTCAGGACATTCATTAACCAATATTTGAAATGTATTAACTATTTACATACAATTAACCAACTTCATATTTTGATCTATAAAAATTTATAAAATTTCATAAACAACAAGAAATAAAAAATTCGAAACCCGCAATAATATTTTGTAAATTGCAAATTCTTTTAAAGATGTAATTTTTATTCTATTTTTCTTCTTATTCCTCTTAAATAATTACATTGCTCTATATGACATAGTTAGACCCAAATTATAATAAAGTAGAAATAATGTGGAATAAGGGATGAAACAAAATTAAGAAATATAAACATAAAAGAAGAAAAATATTGAAAGAATAAAGGAAATTACAATCGAAGAGATGACAGCTTGACGTGGGCGTTGGAAGAAAATAGAATATATTAGAAGAGAGAAGGTGAAAGATGAAAAGATGCGAGAGAAAATTTCATGTCAATTAATTCACTTGTTGCATTTTTTCAGATGCAAAATTAAATAATATAAAAAACTCATGGATTTGTTTAGTGAATATATTTCCATGCATTTTTAGTAAAAAACTCATGCATTTTTATCTAGCATGACGGTAACTGATTCTATACAGTAAAAACAAAAGATTGTTCAGTGAATATATTTCCATGCCTCATGCACTAGTTCATCGTTTATGAAGGGACGCAAAGACCACATTAGGCAGTAGCTTTCCAGTTCTTCCGATGACACGTTCAGATCTAATGCAGAAACGATCCTTTCCTGTAACAAAATGGACAATTTTAAGAGTTGTTCATTTGACTGACAGTAGTGACACAGACAAACAAATGATTACCTGCATCAAATAGTCTTGCTGAACCATACCGTATACAGCAACCATCAGAGCAGCTAAATGTGTGGGATCACTATTTTTCTTAACTTTTCTAGTTGTAGAATGACAGAAAGCAGTATTTTCGTCCTGAGTAAAAAGCAATTGCCAATCTAGTGAGCCGTTATCATCAAATAGCATGAAAATGATGCACAAGTCTAGTAGATGTGCATAACTTTACAACCAATTTCTAATCTAGTGAAACATTTTTATTCAAAATATTTTGACAATCTTGACTCATCTCTATCAGTATCAAGCCTTAAATCAGATAGTGTAAAAAAAATTGAAATTGCATAAGAAATTCTCTCAATTAAGAAACTTAGTAGCATTACCAAATTATCATAGATTGCTTGCTCATTCAATTTAAAATCCATATCCGTATCTGAAAGGGATGATAATTTTCCATGTATACTTTGCATAACATTTTGTACATTAGCCTGTATATCTTCAAGTTCATCAAGTACTACCTTCACTGCAAGACATGAACAATTAGTTAATTGTCAAACACAAACTACTTATGAAAAGAAAAATGAAGCATACTCCAAGTTGGAGTTGCATATTCATAAATTAAGCTGACAGGTTGTTTGTTCCAAGCACAAATATTAAATGTACGAGACACGCCAGTCCAGCTTCATAAATTAAAACTGAAGACAACATAAATAACGCCTCACCGGTGTGTGTATATATATATATATAAACACAATCCGTAGCAGTAAAGGAAGTAATCAATCATAATTTTTTTTGGTTGAAAATGACGCCATACCTTGTCTTATCTGGAGAAGAAGTCTATGTTTACATGAGCCCACTTCCATACGCATATTTTGACACATTGTAAAAATTAATAGAGTCAGGGAAAAGAAATAGAAAAAAAATCAAATAAGTATAGATGCATACTTCATGATGACATTACAAGTGTGGATGTGTTTATATGGCTTGTCATGAGACATGATTCACAGGTCAAGACAGGACATTGCACATTGTTTGACCAGTGTTGGTGGTAGGAAAGGTTTTTTGATGTTATTGGAAGGACAAATGTATTTTGGAACAAAAAGTGCATTATATGGCCAATTTTGGGGAGTTCAATCAAAATTTGAAGGGGAAGTGACTTAAGTAAAGTGGATACGAGAATCATTAGGAAACTTAAAACGTGTGAATAGGGGAAACTGTAATAAATGTTAAAAAAACAAGAACTGCAAGCCAAAAATGTTAATTCAACTAAAATGGCCTTGAAGAAATTACTTTGTAAAAATCCTATTGATCACAGGAATGAAAAGCATGTAGTTAGAGGTCAATATAAGCAAGCACTGGTTGAGACTTGCAAAATGCCCAAGTGTTGTAAATCGCAGATAATAGCAATTTGATCAAATTTCGCTACGTTATAGTGACATAGTCACTATTGGACAATACTTTGTACTATATAGTGTATCGTGGAACAATTGCGACGGTTAAAATTCCATTATGCTATAACTGCTATTTGACATATTTGGAACCCCTAAGCTCGTAATGAACAAAACTGCCCCTTCCTCTTAACTACCAACAAAATAGAGTCGTACTTACAATTGGTGGCATTCTGGTCAACATCTTTGCGGTTCTTACTTTCAAAGTTGACATAGGACTTAAGTCTTTCGGTTTCATTAGCTTTAATGATGCTGTTGACTAATTTAGAACTTGTATCTATAGGAGGCTTCCGAATAAACTCTGTAAGACAAAGTAAAAGTTAAGAGATAGCTGAAGAATACACATGATAAAGTAATATCTGAAGAATACCTAATGCTTGTTGAAAACCGGACAATAGCTTGCTTCCAGCAGTTCCCAACTCATCAATCTTTGTAAACCTATAATATGGTAGCTATTGAGAAATATGAAATTATAGAGATATATTCTGTGAAAAAACAAGTACAAAATTATTCTGTTGAAGCAATAATTCAAAAAAATATCCATACGTAAGGATCACCTCAAGTAATTTTACATCGAGATCTAATTATCTCATACGAAATGAAGCAGACACAAACACAACACCTGACACAACACCGCGACATAAACACGGATAATAATTTTGAGAAAAAAGAAATGATTGTGTGTGGTCACAGGTGTTGGTGTGGGACACTCAGACATGTTTTAACATGAAGTGTCAAGGCTATATGTTCTAGTTAGATGAGATTCATAAAAGAAGACCAAAATCCCTAAAGCATGGAGTTCGCAATCTTGCAAGAACAAATTTCAAGGAAATAATTGATTTTGAAGGCACACAACAAAGACAAGCTTATAACTTGTTTACTTGACAAGCCTATGACTTATTTTGAAGGAAATATTTAGGAAACAGTTAAAAATAGATAAAAAAAAAAGTAAAATCGGAAAACATTTAGAAATTACCTTGTCATGAAATGTCTGAATTTGTTTAAAATTTCTTTCTCCAAGTCAAAAATTGACTTGTCTTCCATGGTTACCATTCTGCATTTATATGAAAAAATAGTATTAATAAAAAAAAATCCGTGTGAGAAGGAATATGTGCAAGCACCATTATCTTGATCTGGAAAGATACAAGCAAGGTCCAGATGGATAGTGGTTGAAGGGGTAAAGTTGATATGAACAGAATTGTAAGATCGGGTGTTGTGGATGTGAGTTGAAAATGTGAATTAGCAAAGAGAAAACCATGACTTACATACACACTTGACTTAACGGGTAACCACAGTTCTTGAGGCAGCAACGACATGATCTTCTTTTACTAGCAATGTTATTTGCAACTTTTCTTTTCAACTAGCTGCAGTCTCCCATTTATGAGTTGCGCCGCCTCTAGGTTAGAAATCAACATCAAACAAGAATTGGGCTCCAACCCAACAGACCCCACTTATATTTTACTAATACACCTCACAAAATTGTATATTTTACTAATATACAATTTTTTTATGAGAAAAACTAAAAAAATATGTGTTTAAATATAATGTTGAAATCAGTGTTTTAAAAATCAGGCCGAGCTGGACGGTCAACTCAGGAATTGGAGGGGTCATTGATATGGTTTGATTGCTGGATCGAGTAAGTTATTAAATCAGTGATGATCAATCAGAATCAGTCAAAACTAGTAAAAATCGACAAATCGGCAATTTTGAAAACTGGAGAGTTAAATGCTTGTTTATATTTCTCAGACAAAACGACGTCATTTTTTATTAAAATAAAACTTCAAAAACTAATGGATTAATATTCTTTTTGGTCTCATATTTTAAACTTGAGGTTCAATTTGGTCATTTAACTTAAAAATGGTTCATATTGATCGAACCGTGTGGGAGCATAATTGGTCGAACCGCGTGGATAAACTGGATTAATTCGTATAACTCGTTTAAATAAACCGGTCTTTATAAGAAAACTATATAGTTACTAAACTGATTGAACCAGATGAGTCGGTCTTTAAAAAATCACAACACCTACAAAATTTCAAAAATTTAAAATATCAAAATTTTAGAAATTCATTCATAATATCGAACAAAATCATAATCAAAATCATAATATCATTAAATTCAAATTCTAAACATAATCATCATCACATACAACAAAATACAAATTTCGAATAAATATCGAACAAATTACAATTGTAATATAAACTGAATAACAAAATAACTGGGTGTGTCTTATAAATTTAATTCAAAAGAGAGAAAGTTGTTCTAAATAAGTTTTGAATAAAGTTTATTTATATTTCAAAGATTAGTTTTGGCTTAATACTCTTTTTAGTCATGTATTTTAACCTCAAGGTTCATTTTGGTCCCTTAACTTTAAAAATGTCCATATTGATCCCTTAACTTTTCAAAACGTTCTATATTAGTCCTTTTTGTCTAATTAGTGACGAATTTAGCGACTGATTTTTGAATTTTTCCGTCACTAATAGAACAAAAATGACTAATATGGAACGTTTTTGCATCTACAAAGCATCTTGGAGAACACCTATGATATCTAAAGTTGCAAAGAATTCATTATGTTTTCATGTGCATTCTTGATAATGGAAACAACGGAAAACATGATATAACAAATGATACGTAAAGATTAAAAAAGATTCACTATGTAAGAGATCATTGCTGAATTTTCCAGTAAGAAAATCAACTATAGACTTAAATTGGAATTGGTGTGTCGGTATTTATGGTAGTACCATTTTTAAAATTGTAGTTCCTCCATTGAATACAAGTTTCACCTTATTGAGGCATAACTTGAAAGTGTCGCCATTAACGATAGGATCCCTATTGTAAACACAATATGTTTCATGTTCCTCAAGTTATGGAATCCAATCATTAAACTCTCGATTCTGAATTATCACGTGAATTTGGTCACCTTACAATGAAAAAAGCTTATTTAAAGGAAGACTAAGTAAAAAATTTACAAACATGGTAGGAAACGATTACTTTCGCATCTTGTATGACCATTTCGAGATGCTGCAGTCCACTTTTCTCTTTAACAACCCAAAGATCAACGACACGGATTAGCATTTTCCATACCTAATTTTCTTGCACCAAATCCTTGATTAGAATCGGTGGTCTTGACATGGTTCCTTAAAAATCTAGCCAAATGTTAAGAATGTTACATAATGAAGATAAGTTAACATGATAAAATATCAGTTTTTATGTAAATGGACATAAAATCAACATGATACTTGTATATAAAAAATAGCATAGGAAACAACAAAAAAGAATAACCATAATGATCCATGTTTGAATAATACATAAGCAATCTATAAAACTAACATGAAAAGCTTGATAAACATGAACATGAATATAAATCATAAGACAACAAATCATAAAAACAACAACGACATTTAACATGAACATGAAAATTATAAAACAACAAATCATAAATAGAAGCTGAACATGAATATGATAATAATAAAACAACATGAAAACAACCAAGAACATGAACATGAAAACAACAAAGAACATTAACATGAATATGAAAACAACAAAGAACCAAAATGAAAAAAAAACGTTGTTCAGATGAAAACGATGTTGAACTGATCTGCCACGGAAAAAAACATGATAAACATTGTTGTGGTTGAATTAATTTTTTATGAATGACACAAAATAAAAGAAGAAGAACACGGTTTCATGAATATTTGTCGTTCATACCAAGAACGAAACGCAAAACACATGGAACAACACAAATCAGCGAGATTTCACAATGAAAAGAACAAACCTATCCAGTTAGTGTTGCGATTTCACTTTACTTTCTTATGTCGAAGAGTATTTTGCATGAGAAATGTGAAACAAGAAAGTATAGTCTGAGCTGCAATGAAGGATAGAGAAATAGAGAAATGGTAGAGTTAGCTTTTACAACGTAGCTGTCTGCAAAATGTTAGGATATTTGCATGTGAATCAATTTTGCAAAAATAAAGAAAAATTTGTGTTCATTAGCCAATCAACTCACGCCATATGGCAGCAAGGAAGAGGGATAAAGGTGATTAAGTGAACTCTTTTATTAATTAAAAAAAAAAGTAAAAAAGGTAAAACAGTCTAACCATCCAATCAATCTTTAAAGGGTTGATAATAGATTTTTAAATAGAAATGGATAATAATGATAGTGTGTATATATATATATATATATATATATATATATATATATATATATATATATATATATATATATATATATATATATATATATATATATATATATATATATATATATATATATATATATATATATATATATATATATATATATATATATATATATATATATATCACAAACTTTATATATAATAAAAATTAATATAAATAACGTGTTCAATTTATAAAAATAAAAAAAAGACAAATTTACTTTTTAATAATTAGCTTGATTTAAAGTTAGATTTAATCATTAACATAATCAATTATTTTTGTTAGAAAAAAAATGATATTTGTTCTATCAAACTAGTTCGGTTGTTGTATCAGAACATTCAAATATTTAAATATAGTGATGTAAGTTTGAATTTTCATCATTTATTCATTTTTAAAAGATAAATTTCAACCACTAAATTATTAGATTAAAATACAATGATATTTATGTATTTTATATTTATGCATATATTTGTTAAACTAATATTTATAGAGCTTTATAATATTCTATGCTACTTTTAGTTATTCAAAGGAGGGTCCACAATAAGTAAAACTTAGTTAAGATATTATAGTTTCCGTCTCCACAAAAACTTTTATAAAAAAAATAAAGCGGGGCATGGAGAATATAATATAGAACATGAGTTGAAAATCAAGAAATGCCTTGTAAAAAATTGAGGTGGACTCTACAGCTCTACACTTCTTAAATTTTAAAATGACAAAAGTTCATGTGTGTCTTATTAATATTTTTGTTTGAAAAAAAAAATTGATATAATAAAAAAATAGAGAATCAAATTGAAAATCTTAATTATGCTTGCCAAAAATTACGAGGTAAAGAGACATGTTAAGGGTCATTAAATACGTCTTGGACCCACTTATATTCTTTAAATAAAATAGATTATTAAAAATGACATTTAATATAAAATCAAAATTTGGAACGTTGCAAATTGTCAACCTTAAAAACCGCACGAGTCATAAATTACATGGACATGCCTTATTTATTTGTTGATTACCTTTTTCATTTGTAACCCATGCTACACATTGTTAGAGCTACTCTGCAACTTTCAATTTCACAAGTTTGTAGTGTTGCTTTATTCCAAGAAAACACTTACACAGGTACATACAGGTATATGGTATCAAACTAAAATATTTTTATTTTTGTTTTATTTTATTATTTCTTATTTTATGTATTTCTATTTATTAATTTTTGTGGAATGTCATTTTTTAAAATTATATTTTTTGTTTTATACTTTTATTCTTCGACACTTACAATAGAATTTTATAATTTATATTTATAATATTTTTTTAGATAATAAACAATGGAAGCTGTTAATAGAAGAAATTTTAATTTAAATGAGCGTCCAATAGAAAAAATTTCTTTAGAGAATGGTTATTTATAAACGGTCGTTGACCATTTTTTATCATAATATCATAGAGAAAAACATGTTAGAAGTTGAAAAAATTGAAACTTTTTTTTATTTTTGAGAATCAAAATCTTATATCTTCAAATCAAAATATTGTGATAAATAACTTTTAAGAAGAAGTTGATAAAGATAAGTTTGTGATGAGACAAATATAACTACTACAAAATACGCAGGTGTCTACAATGGATTCATATACACCAATATAATAGGTTAAAATTTTTTGCGCTAGGTGTCTAGTTGAATTTATAAACAGTAATTTAATTACGGTTGTCTTAAAAAATCGTAGTAATAAATAATGTGTAGCAAGTTTCGATTTCCAGCAACTATATTTTTTTTTTCATTTATTAGAGTACATCAAGCGTGTATCACTTAATCCATTATTTAAAGAATAAATTATAAATGATTTTATAACGGTTGTATAACGGTGAAGTAAACCAACCGTTGTTACATGGTATTAAGCGTGTGTCACATAAGCTCAATATTTAGAAAATAAATTGTAAATGGTTTTACAACGGTTAAGTAAACCAACCGTTGTTAGAGGACTTACAATTCCACTACGGTTGGGTTGCCCAACCGCGATTAAAGGGTTTACTGATAAATTAAAATAAAACTCATTATGTATTTCTTTCATATGAAGCCCTAGGCGAACAAGCGAGACAGTGATGACAGCGGTGGCGTAATCTTTACTCTTTTCGTATCCGTTCATTTGAAGCTCAAATCTTCACCCTCTTTGTTCATTTGATTCTTCAGCTTCAAAGTACGATATGCTTCAACATCTTCATTCTTTTTTTCTTTTTTTATGTTATATATGCTCAAGTCAGCATGAGAGTACATGTTTCATATTCTTTAGGTTTATATTTGTATATGCATATGCTTAAGTTTTTGGATTAGATTTTGGTGTGTCATTCACATTATTATACTTGTATAAATTTCATAAGTTGTTATGGATCGTAGTTGAATGAAAGTCGATAGATTAGGTCCAGTTTATGAGAGCGAAGTTCTTGAATTCCTTGAATACGCTGATAAACATCTTTCCGACAATAATGATATCTTTTACTGTTCTTGTGTTGTTTGCGCGAATATCAAAAAGGGTACAAAGAAAGAAATATTCCATCATCTTTGTTGTGATGGTATATGTCAAAATTATATAATATAGACGTGGCATGGTGAGGTGGGTAAAGAGGAAAATTGAGCGTCACAAAGTCAAAGAGTGGATGAAGATGAATATATGAAAGATCAACTAGAGGATATGTTCTATGATATTGGGGTATCTTTTTTTAAGAATGCTCATATTTATAATACTTTATGTAGTGATAAAGAAACCCCTTTATATAAGAGATGTACAGATTTTACACGATTGTCGGCGGTGTTAAAGTTATTTAATTTGAAGGCAAAAAATGAATGGTCGGATAAAAATTTCATGGAATTACTTGAATTGCTAAAGCAAATGTTACCAGAAGATAACAAATTGTCGGATCGTTGCTATGAGGCCAAGAAGATATTGTGTCCAATGGGTCTGAAGTATATCAAAATACATGTTTTCTCTAATGATTACATATTATACCGGAAAGAGTATGAAAACTTGTATCAATGTCCGAAATATGGTGTGTCGCGTTACAAGTTGAAGGCCAAAAATGGTGATGATAATGATTATGACAATGTTAGTAGGAATCATTCTCCTGCTAAAGTGTTATGGTACTTGCCAATAATTTCACGATTTAAGAGACTTTTTGCTAATTTGAATGACGCAAAAAATATTAGATGACATGCAGATGAAAGGACTCGTGATAGAAACATTCACCATATAGTTGATTCGTTGCAATGGAAGAAAATTAATTCGTTGTTTCTGGATTTGGGAGTTAAGCCAAGAAACCTTAGGCTTGAGATTGTCACCGATGAAATGAACCTCTTTGGTAATCTGAGCACTAATTATACTTTGTGGCCTATTCTTCTCACTATTTACGACCTATCTTCTTGGTTGTGCATGAAGCGCAAGTATATACTGTTAAGTATGATGATTTATGGACCACGACAACCTGGTAAAGACATAAATGTTTATCTAAGTCCATTAATTGATGATTTACGACTCTTGTAGGATGAAGGTGTTGAACTTGATGATGCATATTTTGGGGAAAAGTTTAAGATGCGTACAATGTTATTTTGCACAATCAACGACTTTCCCACTTACGGTAACTTGGCTGAGTATAGTGTCAAAGGACATAGAACATGTTCTATATGCGAAGATGATACTTGTTATCACCAACTTGAGTTTGGAAAAAAAGATTGTTTACCTTGGGCATCGAAAATTTCTAAGACTTGATCATCCTTATTGTAGATTTCAGAAGACTTTTAATGGAGAGCAAGAGTTTGATGAGGCTTCTGAACCTTTAACCAAGGATGAAGTTTATCAACGACAGGAACACATTAATGTTGTCTTTGGGAAGAGAGAAAAAGAAAAAGGAGCAGTTGCGAAAAAATATGGAAAAAGAGGTTCACCTTTTATGATCTTTCATATTGGTCAAGTCTTGATGTTAGACATTGTCTTGATGTGATGCATGTGGAGAAAAATGTGTGTGATAGTTTGATTGACACACTTCTAAATATTCCAGGAAAGACTAAAGATAGTAAGACTTCCTGTCTTGATATGGAGAATATGGGTATACGAAAACAGTTGGCTCTAATAGAGAAAGGAAAAAGAAGTTATTTGCCTCTAGTATGTCACATTCTATCTAAAAAGGAAAAGAAAAATTGCTGCGAGTGTTTTAAAAGGTATTAAAGTTCCGCAAGGTTACTCATCAAACATCAAGAGACTTGTATCAATGAAAGATCTCAAGTTAATTGGTTTAAAATCTCATGATTGTCATGTATTGGTACAACAACTTCTACCAGTGACTATCTGTGGGATCCTACCAAAAAATATGAGAGTAACTATAATGAGATTGTGTTTATTCTTCAATGCCATATGTAATAAAGTTCTTGATTTCAAAAAATTAGATGAATTATAAGATGAGACTGCCATAACCTTGTGTCAATTGGAGATGTATTTTCCTCCATCATTTTTTGACATTATGGTTCACTTACTTATTCATCTAGTCAGAGAAATCAGAATTTGTGGTCAAGTTTATTTAAGGTGGATGTATCCAATAGAGCGATATATGAAGATCTTTAAAGGATATACGAAGAATCATCACTGACTGGAAGCTTCGATTGTTGAAAGGTACATCACAGAAGAAGTTGTTGAGTTTATACAAACTATTTGTCAGACGCAGATTCTATAGGAATTCTAAAGTCTCGTGATGCTGACACAGACAAAAGAGGTATTCAAGGTCTAAATGTTAAGTCAATGGCTCGGGATGTAGTTATTCAAGCACATTTCTATATATTGAATAATATAGATGGAGTTCAACCTTTCATAGATACTCACAAAATACTTTTGAGGAAAAAAATATTCTCGAATGAGTGACAAGTTGTTGTTGATAGAGCATAACAAGAGATTCATAAATTGGTTTAATAAAAGTGTATCTAATGATCATTGTGCATCTGAGATACTTAAATGGTTGTCATACGAGCCAAAATTTTGTGTCATTACTTGGACTGCATACGACACTGGTCATTGTACCTTTTATACAAAATCAAAAGATGATCGTAGTGCAATGCAAAATAATGGGGTTATGGTTGAAGCCGAATCTATGTATTTCTCTAGTTCGAAAGATAAGAATCCTGTATTAGCAACTACCGTGTTTTATGGTGTCATTGATGAGATTTGGGAGATTGATTATGTTATTTTCAAAGTGACTTTATTTAAATGCAAGTGGGTTCCCAATAATAGTAATGGTGTACACATTGATGACTTAGGATTCATCCGAGTCGACCTTGGCAATGCATCTTTTATGACCGAACCATTCATTATGACTTCTCAAGCAAAATAAATTTTATATGTTACCGACCCATCAGACACATCGGAGAAACGGTCAATCATTCTCCAAGGAAACCACATTCCTCTTAGTGATGAAAGTCTAGATATTTCGTCTACACCTTCTTACACAACACAATTCCTACCTCGTATAATGAAGTTGATGGAGATGTCGTTGTTAGAAAGTATTTTGGGGTAGTGTTTTATCGTCTCCAGAAGGATTGAAGAGAATATAGATGCTTGTCGTTCAACGGTTTAATGATTTAAGCAAGGGGTTTTTTAGAATGGTTTCAATTTTCATAACTAAAGTTTGCAAGAATTAAAGCTGAATAAATTTTGGTCTAAGTCTGATAAAAACATGTCAAGATTAGGGTTCTCTAGTCCGTCCTAAACGTATCCAACCGATCAAATATGTGAACAAAGTTTTAACCAACATAACCGCGTATCCTCGCAAAAACGTTCATTTCTAAAGCGATTTCGTGAATGTTGTTGTTTCGACCGTTAAATGATCTCTCTAAGTAACAATCAGAACAATGAGCATTAAGATCAATACAAAGCGGATATCAACTTTCAAACCTATGTCTAGAATTTGTATAGTTGATAGATGAAGATATTAGGTCAAGACTTAGAAAGTTCATGTCTAAAGCAATCCAAACCAAAAATGTACAAAGAGTAGCAAATAACTTCATCTATATTGATCACAACATTTGTTCACATACAAAAGATCAAATGGAATACATAAAATCTGAACTAACTATTTCTAACCTTGACAAGAGAGAGATTTAGCCAACCATTTCCATGATAACTTGAGCAACAAGTTTCGGAAGAAGGTTGATCAACATCTGAGTCGAATAATCGAGATTGGATGAGAATCCACCTTCTTTTGTGAAATATTGCTAAGAGATGATGAGAAATGGAGGAATGAGTTTTTAGGTCTGAAAAATCCTCTCAAATGCAAGTACAAAAAAATTAGATATTTTTACAAAAAGTAGCTCATACTACTTATAGAAGTGGTTGCTGAGCTGTCATGTTCGCAGTGCGAACAATTTGTTCGCCTAGAGAACACCCAAAATGGCACCTAAAGTGCGTATGTCCTATGAAAGCTCCCCAGACAGAAATCCAAATGTTTATTTTGCGAAGAAATGTTCGCCTAGCGAAGCCTTCACTGCAAACTTCGCACAACGAATTCTTGTCCAAATACTTACTGCCTCAAGTATGGGAGTATTCTCTACCTCGTCGCCTAGTGAGTTCTTCGCTGCCTCCTTCCCCTAGAGAGTTTGGCCATTTCCTTACTGTTTTGGATTCCTGGCCTTCGCTACATAGTTCGCCTAGCGAACTTTGTGAAGTTTTAGTGGCAGCTTCGATAGCAAGTTAACCCAGCGAACTTGTTGTTGTTTGCATGCTGACTTGGTTTCTCTGTCCTTTTTCTTGTGTCTTAATCTTCAATTTTTCATGCCTAATTCCTGCATAATAACACATAAAACAAAGGAACCAAGATATTTTCACATAATGTTGCAAACCAACCAAAGCAAGAGTGATTTTTAACACTTTCTTTACAAAAAGGAGTGAAAGATGCCCACATTTGATAGATCAAATAAACAAAGTTGGGCATCTAACAACTCTCCCCAACTAGATTTTTGCTTGCCCTCAAGCAAAGTATGCCTCTTGATGAAACAAAAGGATTTGCTCAAGAAAAAGATTTCTCTGAAATTGGATTAAATGGCTCAAACACAAGGAATGCAACCAGACACAGGTTCCCAATGGTTAGATTCAAGCAACACACAAGAACTAAAGTCTTAAAGTAATGAAAAATATATATCAATCAACAACAATGTCATCTTGAATGAATCACCCTATCTCTCCTCTTCGAATAGGATTGAAGAAATTACGCGTTTGCAACCGCGGAGACAATTTCACTCAACTAACAAACAGTGCCAGAATCATTCCAATTCACACAATATCTAACAATTATAAATGACAATATGGAAGAAAGAAGATCACTAAGGTCTTCTCCGGTTGTAGCTTGGTCGGGTTTACAAACAAGGGGCATATATAAGGCTATTGAAACGAAATTGTCGATGCAAAAGAGGCATGCATTGTACAAGTTGTTTACACATCACAACTTCCTTCTACTTGTTTCTCATTTGAAAACCTTCCAAACTCTTATTTCACAACTTATTTTTTTTTCTTTCCAAGCAAGCATTCTTTTTTTTTCTTTCCAAGCAAGCATTCTTTTTTTTCCTTCTATTTTACAATCATATTCACATAACACATTTTTTTCAATGCTTGCTTGATTTTTCAAGAGTTGTAGCAACCTACCATACTTCTTTTTCGTTCTCCCCAACTTAGATTTTACTCAACCCTCAAGTGAATGCTCTTGACTTTTTAAGGCAAATAGAACAATTAACAAAAAATTCAAGGGTTCAAGAAAAAAGTTTTTGGAATCTCGCACAATTTCAGGCTGAAATTCACACTGTTTAGGCTCAAGGGGTTCACGAATATTCTCTGCTAACGGGTAAGTTGCATTTGGAACTGGTTGTGCTTGATAAAAAACAAGTGCCTTAATCACTTATAATTGCTTCCACACATTCACAATAATAAAAGATAAAAACATGAATCAAATGAATCAACAAAGTTTATTAGAATCCAGCATTTAATATACAATGGAGGTTTCCTCACAATTTGTGGTTCTAAAGTGAAACCTTCATTCAACAATGTTGCCAAAAGAACGATATTCATTCACAAAAAGATTAAAGTTCTTAATGCATTCTAAAATTCTAACCAAAGGTAACCATGTACCTTGACATTATTCGCTTGTTTAATTATTATCATCGCCATCCAAACTCTAATGCATCTTCATTGGATACTTCTTTCCAGAGAGCAACCAACCTAGAAGTTTTAGAAATTTCAACCGCCAGAAAATATTAACAACCACTTGAAAAGAGAAACAAAATATTTTAAAACATAAACTTAACATTACTTAAACTTAAATAAAAATGTGCATGGGTACAAAACACCCCAAAATGGTACAAGAACCAATACTTGAAATAACAATACAATAAAAACAACAAAAGCAATGATTCAAGAACAAAAGTACTTCACTTTGCCGACCAAAGGAAGTTGCTCGAATTCACGCTCACAAAATCAAAATATCTCAAAATCAGTCCTCCTCGGACTCGGTCTCCTCCACGTTCTCAGAACCAGCATCATCATCATCATCTTCCACCTCAGCGCTACCACCATCAGGACCAGAGGCACCCGCCCCCTCTCCGAAAATAGGTACGACCTCAGGCTAGCTCACGTGCTCTAAGAACTGCTCACGAGTCATCATAGTGCGCTCCACGGAGGGGTCACAACATTGTAACTGAAGTACCTGCATAGAATCATGTATATCCACCATGGCACGCTGAGTCGCTGCCATCCAATCCCAATTGTAATTACATACATCCTGCTGGAATGGATCAAAACCCTGTGAAAAAGCAACACCAGGGCCATCAGTAGCCCCGGTATCTGCAGCAGTTGAACTTGCTTTGAAGCCCTTGGGTCGGCAATACTTGTCCATGTACGTGTCATCAATAGCAGCCGGAATAGTCACCTATCGCCTCAAAGGTAATCTCACCCTTGCCTGAACCCACAATGCCATAATGAGACAGGGGAAAGCTAGAGAGCAATTAACTCGGGCCCCCACTTTCAATCCACTTTCCACTACGGACCGTAGCTCATCGACAATTATCCGGGCCACATCAATCTACACATTGGTAAGAATAGAATAGACCAAGTGTGCCACTAGGATCGGCACTGTCGATGTATGGGATTTTGGCTTAATGTTTGCCAGAATCAGCAGCAACACCAACTGGGGCAGAGGCTTCATGTCTTCTCTGTGATACCGCCTTGGAACCCCGGATGGGTTCAGCTCTACAGTTTTACCTTCCATCAATAGCGCCTCGAAAATGACATTTGTATTTCTATGAAGTCTCAAGTCTCGGTGGTACTCATCAATTTCTTCCTCACCCAAGTTGAGAGGTCTTCCGAGTACCCTATTAATGGCATCTCTATCAAAGCTCACCTGCCTGCCTGCTACCCCTGTGGTCCAAGTGAAAGGCTCATCATCGTTAGGAAGTGTGTTGGCATAAAACTCCTGCACTACCTCGATGTTGTAGCTATCAGTTGGCGTCACCAACACGTCCCACTTCCTTCTATGGATGAATCCTGCAAAAGTTCTGTACGATCCCTCAGGATGAATTAGAAACCTCTTTTCAGGAAGAATCTTTCGCTTCTCTAAAGCCACGTAGCGAGTGGCTTGCTTAGGGCCCACTAATCTCTCAGTGTCGTACTGGATAGGTTGCCGCCAAGAGGTGCTACCAACCTTTCTCTTTTTAGAAGCAATCGACCTGGACGTCATCTGCAAACAAAACATAGAAGAGAAACAAACGCATCCACATGACAGACCAGTCCAGCAATCATAACAGAATAATAAAATACTGTCATGTTCGCTGCAAGCTTCGCCATGCGAAGACCTAGCAAATACTCACTCCAGGTTCGCACTGCGAAGGTGCCAGCGAAGCCTGCGGGTTTTTGAAATTCCCCACTATTTTCAAACCAAAATCCAGGTAATCCAATTTTAACAACAACAAGTCAAGAACTACAATATTTGTCATGCTTGGGACAGTTCTAAACACACATGCAACCCTAAATTCAGCAGTTCTGATACTCACCCTACACAACCCAAATGGTCTGTTCTCATGCAAACTAAAGCAACCTAATAACGTAGAATTGAGACAGAGAACATACATGATTGAGGAGATTGATTGAGTTGATTGAATCTTGTGAGAAGAAATTAGAGTTTGCAAAGAGAACACAATTGAGTGAGTGAGAATGAAGTATGGTGAAAGTGAAAGTGAAGTGTGGAGACCCTAAAGACTGCAGAATACAAAAAAACGATTTTGGGCCCAATTGAGTGGCCCACTGAAATTAAAATACCCAACCTATTTTACTTTGTTCGCACTGCGAACATCCTAGCAAACATGTTCGCTGAGAGCTTCGCCTAGCAAAAGTGCTAGCGAACATGACAGGTTTTGGTTTTTTCACATGTCACTCCAAATCATTTTCAGCAAAGTCCACGTAACAAGCGCAATATTTACACAACCAAAAGCAGTAAATACTTACAATGTTTGGGTGCCTCCCAACAAGCGCTTTGTTTAACGTCGTTGGAACTTGACGGTCTGTTGCGATCACAGATCGCAGAAAGGCACAAAGGTGGTGTCCCGCTCGAAATCACCACCTAGGTAAATCTTCAACCTTTGGCCATTGACAGTCCAATTCTCGTTGGTTTTGATATCTACAATAATAATTGCCCCGTAACTCAAAATGTTGCGAATCCAAAACGGACCCGACCACTTGGACTTTAACTTTCCGGGAAACAATCTCAACCTATAATTGAATAACAACACCATTTTCCCTACCTCAAATTTCTTGGTCACAATCTTTTTGTCATGATACCCTTTCACTCGGTCTTTGTAAATTTTGTTCGACTCATAAGCTTGAAGGTGTATTTCTTCCAACTCATGAAGTTGGCTTTTTCTTTTGTCGCCACTTAAGTTATGATCAAAATTTAGCAACTTCAATGCCCAAAAGGATTTGTACTCCAATTCAACCGGAAGGTGACAGTTTTTACCGCAGACCATTTTAAACGGTGTGAGACCAATCAGAGCTTTGAAAGCTGTCCGATAGGCCCATAAGGCATTGTCAACCTTGCTTGACCAATCCTTTCTCGAGGTAGACACTGTTTTTTCCAAAATCTTTTTAATTTCTCGGTTTGATACCTCCGCTTGTCTGTTAGCTTGAGGATGATATGATGTAGCAACTTTGTGCCACACATCATACTGTTCCAAAGCTTTTGCTAACTGAGTGTTACAAAAGTGTGAACCTCCGTCACTTATTAACACTCTTGGAGTACCAAAGTGAGAAAATATGTTCTTTTCAAAAATATAATTACAATTTTCCCGTATGCCTTAGCGCTAGCTATGGCTTCCACTCATTTTGAGACGTATTCCACCACAACAAGAATGTACTCATTTCTAAACGACGGGGGGAATGGACCAACAAAATCAATGCCCCAACAATAGAAAACCTCGACTTTTATCATGTTTTGCAGTGGAATTTCATTTTGTTGCGTAATCCCACCAATCCTTTGACATTTGTCACAACTTTTTGTGTGCGCATGCACATCTTTAAACAATGGCGACCAATAAAATCCCGATTGAAGGACTTTAGCGGTCGTTCTTGTGTTGTTAAAATGACCTCCATACAGAGAGTTGTGACAATGCCACATGATGTCTTTGGCTTCCTCCTTAGATACACATCTCCTTAAAACGTTGTCGGTGTGGTTCATCCCATACAAAGTACTTGACGTCAGACAATTTTTCTTCTCTGGCGACTAGTTAGACCTTCCGGCATTAATCCAGTGGCTTTGTGGTTAGCCATGTCAGCGAACCAAGGTCTAACCTTCACCATATACAACTTTTCATCAGAGAACTCTTCCCTCACCTCTTTCTCATGTTTTGTGACTTCATCATTCACAAGTCGGGACAAGTGATTTTCTACCAAATTCTCGGACCCTTTTTTATCACGAATTTCAAGATCAAATTTTTGAAGTAAAAGAATCCAACGAATTAACCGTTGTTTGGAATCCGGTTTGGTAAGCAGATACTTGATCGCCACATGATCGGTGTACACCATAACTTTGGATCCAATCAAATAAGACCTAAATTTTTCAAATGCGTACACTATAGCAAGCAATTCCTTTTCAGTTGTTGCATAATTAATTTGAGCATCGTTAAGAACCTTGCTTGCATAATGTATCACATGGAAAATTTTGGTCTTTCTTTGACCTAACACTGCGACAACCGCATAATCTCTCACATCACACATAAGTTCAAAATCACTTTTCCAGTTTGGTGCGACGATTATGGCTGTAATTGTTAGGCTTTGTTTCAAAGAATCAAAAGCTTTCATACAAGAATCATAAAAAAGAAAAGACTTATCTTTATTGAGCAGGTTGCTCAATGGTTTTCCTATCTTCGCGAAGTCTTTGATAAATCTTCGGTAGAATCCTGCATGACCCAGGAAACTTCGAATTCCCTTCACATTCAAAGGTGGCGGCAAATTTTCAATCACTTCCAATTTAGCCTTATCAACTTCAAGTCCTTTTGAAGAAACCTTATGCCCGAGCACAATGCCTTCCGTAACCATGAAGTTGCGTTTCTCCCAATTAAGCACCAAATTAGTATCCACACACCTCTCCAAGACAACATCAAGATTTTTTAAACAAAGATCAAATGATGGTCCAAAAACTGAGAAATCATCCATAAACACCTCGATCATCTTCTCAATCAAGTCCGAGAATATAGCTTGCATACACCTTTGAAAAGTCGTCGGTGCATTACACAAATCAAACGACATCCTCCTATAAGCAAAGATTCTGAAAGGACAAGTGAAAGCTGTTTTTTCATGATCCTCCGGGTTAACAATGATTTGATTATACCCGGAGTATCCATCCAAAAAGCAATAATATTCTTGACCGGAAAGTCTCCCGAGCATTTGATCCATGAAAGGAAGAGGAAAGTGATCTTTTCTTGTAGCTTGATAGAGCCTACGGTAGTCGATACACATTCTCCATCCCATTAAAGTTTTTGTTGGAATCAACTCATTCTTCTCATTATGGACAATCATCATTCCACCTTTCTTCGGCACCACTTGAACTAGACTAACCCGCGGACTATTGGAAATAGGATAAATCATGTCGGCATCCAACATTTTTACAACTTCTTTCCTCACCACTTCTTTCATAGTAGGATTCAATCTTCTTTGTGGTTGAGCTACCGGATTGAAATCTTCCTCCATGAATATTCGATGCATACAATAGGAAGGACTTATACCTTTCAAGTCAGAAAGAGTCCAACACATTGCCTATTAATTTTTCTTCAAAATAACAATTAACTTCCTTTCTTCATCCATGGTCAAATCCGAGCTTATGATCACCGACTTGTTTTTCTCTTCATCAAGGAAAACATACTTAAGATGAGATGGTAAAAACTTCAACTCAAGTTTGCCTTACTCATTGTTCTCTTTTTTCAAAATTTTCACTCTTTCTTTTAAAGGTGGAATTTCCTCTAATTCTTCAAGCTCCCGCAAACACTTTTCAATTTCTCATTCTTATTCTTCATTGACTTTTGAAAGAGCATTGGTAAGAACATGTTGTAATGGTGTAGGAACTTGCAATAACTCCTTGACTTCTTCGATCGCCAATTCCGTTGCGTCAATTCTAAAACAATCGGTTTTGTCCTTTGAAAGTTTCATGGCTTCAAAAAGATTGAAACAAATCTCCTCATCTAGAACTCTAACCTTCATTAGACCATCATCCATATCAATCGGCATGCGCGTAATCTTCATAAAAGGTCGACCAATAATCAAGGGAGAGTCTTCATCTTCTTTCATATCAATTACCACAAAGTCAATTGGGAACAAAAATTTGTCAACCTTTACCAACACATCTTCGGCTACGCCATGAGGGCGAGTGGTAGATTTGTTGGCAAGTTGCAATGTCATTTGAGTAGACTTCAACTCCATGTATCCCAACCACTTCACAATAGATAAGGGTATCAAATTGATACTAGAGCCCAAATCGATCAATCCTTTGCCAACGTAAGTATTTCCAATTGTGATAGGCAAAATGACTCGTCCCGGATCATTTTCTTTCCTTGGGAGAGTCTGTTAAATGATTACGCTACAACTAGCATCCACCATGATAGTTTCTTGATCCGTATACCACTTCTTCTTTGTAAGGATGTCCTTCATGAATTTAGCATACTTGGACATTTGCTCCAATGCTTCAGAAAATGGAATATTGATTTGCAATTTCTTGAATATATCCATAAACCGAGCATAATGTCTCGCATTGTCTTTCCTTGTCAGAGCATGTGGATAAGGAAAATTTTGAATTGGAATAGCGCTCACTTGCTCTTTTCCTTTCCTAGACTTTTTCAATCTTTCTTCTATCTTATTTTTCTCTTCTTCCTCACTCTTTTTCACTCTCTCATTTTCAACTAAATCTCCCTCAATATTTTTTTCTACTTCTTTCTCAACATTTTCATTTTCTTTTTCAACTACAACTTCTTCCGCCACTATCTCCTTACTTATGCCCATGTCAATTTCTCTACCACTTTTTGTGAGAATCGCCTTCCAATGCTCCTTAGGATTTGGAAGAGCGGTAGCCGTGAAAGGCCTTTTTGTTGATCGACCAATTGTTTTTATAATTGGCCCACTTGTGTCTCCAAATTCTTTATAGCCGCATCAGTGTTCTTTTGATTTGACATTGACATTTGCACGAATTGAGTATGAGTTTCCTCCATCTTTGATGGTTCACTCTACGTTTGTGGAGGTTGAGTGTAATTTTGATATTGTTGATGGTTTGATGTTCTGGCTTCTTGCGGCATCCAAGGTTGTTGGTACCCTTGATTAGGTCTTTGATAATCTTGATTTGCTTGTTGATAAGGTGGTCTTTGTTGGTATACCTGATTTTGATTTCCGGCATAATTAACCTCTTCCAATACCGGAGGACAATACCCGGTAGGATGGTCACCTTTACACAATTCACAACTTTCCACTTGAACTTTGGTAGGAACTTCTTGCATCTCTTTGATTTGTTGTGGAAGCTTCGACATTTGTTGAGTTAAAAGCTCCACTTGTTGTGAAAGAAGTTTGTTTTTAGCAACAATAGCATCATTAGTACCTAACTCTAGCACGCCTGGTTTTTGTTGAGCTACTCCACGATTATGATTCCCTTGGTGATCATTAAGTGTCATCTTATCAATAATTGCTATACCATCTTCAGCGCTTTTAGACATCAAAGAACCCCCCGCCGTAGCATCCAATAAGGTCTTGTGAACCGAAAGGAGACCACTGTGGAAAATATGAACTTGAGTAAGTTCGTCAAAACCGTGTCCTTTGCATTTTCTCAACATAGACTTGAATCTCTCCTAAGCTTCGTTGAGGGATTCATTTCCTCCTTGTGAAAACACAACTATCACAACTTTTGCTTCCATGAAACGATTATGTGGAAAGAACCATTCAAGGAACTTCTCTTCCAATAAATTCCATCCGTCATAATTGTCGTAGACTAATCAAGATAGCATTCCTTCGCTTTTCCAATCAAAGAATGAGAAAATAACCTCCTGAACAATGACTCTTCATCAGCTTCTGTTGCTCTCGTTGCACTCGCAATCTCATAGAATTTGGTAAGATGTGTAAACAGATCCTCATGATCTAACCCCGTGAAAGGATTTTGATAAATGAGTGCAAGGATTCTCGTTTTCATCTCGGCTTGTCTTCCATTTTGGAGATTACGCGCAAACTGAGCAGTGTGTCTTGGACTGTTTGTACATGGAACCGAAACTAGAGGTGGAGGTGGTGGTGGTGCTGCCATAATTGGTGAATTAGGTGGAGTGGATGAAGAAGATTCTCCGTGCTCTTGTCTCTCAATAGCTTGTTGCCATCTTCCCCTTGTGCGACTATTGGTGCGGCGAACAGTTCTCTCAATCTCAGGATCGAAAAGAAGGTTTTCAGGCCGAACCTGTCCTCACATAAACGAATTATGCACACGAACTAAACAGATTGAGAAGTACAAAGAATTACAAAGATAAGAGATTTACAATACAAAAATCTTAAAATCACTAAACTATTGCAATGCTTGCAATATTCTACTAACAATCCCTGGCAACAACGCCAATTTGTTAGAAAGTATTTTGGGGTAGTATTTGTCGTCTCCACAGGGATTGAAGAGAATATAGATGCTTGTAGTTCAACGGTCTAATGATTTAAGCAAGGGGGTTTTTAGAATGGTTTTAATTTTCGTAACTATAGTTTGCAAGAATTAAAGCTGAATAAATTTTGGTCTAAGTTTGATAAAAACATGTCAAGATTAGGGTTCGCTAGTCCGTCCTAAACGTATCCAACCGCTCAAATATGTGAACAAAGTTTTAACCAACATAACCGCGTATCCTCGCAAAAATGTTCAATTCTAAAGCGATTTCGTGAACGTTATTGTTTCGACCGTTAAATGATCTCTCTAAGTAACAATCAAAACAATAGGCATTGAGATAAATACAAAGCGGATATCAACTTTCAAACCTATGTCTAGAATTTGTATAGTTGATAGATGAAGATATTAGGTCAAGACTTGGAAAGTTCATGTCTAAAGCAATCCAAACCAAAAATGTACAAAGAGTAGCAAATAACTTCATCTATATTGATCACAACATTTATTCACATACAAAAGGTCAAATGGAATATATAAAATATGAACTAACTATTTCTAACCTTGACAAGATAGGGATTTAGCCAACCATTTTCATGATAGCTTGAGCAACAAGTTTCGGAAGAAGGTTGATCAACATCCGAGTCGAATAATCGAGATTGGATGGGAATCCACCTTCTTTTTGTGAAATATTGCTAAGAGATGATGAGAACTGGAGAAATGACTTTTTAGGTCTAAAAAATCTTCTCAAATGCAAGTACAAAAAAATTAGATATTTTTACAAAAAGTAGCTCATACTACTTATAGAAGTGGCTGTTGAGCTGTCACGTTCGCAGTGCAAACAATTTGTTCGCCTAGCGAACACCCAAAATGGCACCTGAAGTGCCTATGTCCTGTGAAAGCTCCCTAGACAGAAATCCAAATGTTCGTTGTGTGAAGAAATGTTCGCCTAGCGAAGCCTTCGCTGCAAACTTCGCACAACAAATTCTTGTCCAAATACCTATTGCCTCAAGTATGGGAGTGTTCGCTACCTCTTTGCTACCTCTTCGCCTAGCGAGTTCTTCGCTGCCTCCTTCGCCTAGAAAATTTATGGCCCTTTCCTTACTGTTTTGGGTTCCTGGCTTTCGCTACATAGTTCGCCTAGCAAACTTTGTGAAGTTTTGGTGGCATAGTTGTTTGCATGCTGACTTGGTTTCTTTGTCCTCTTTCTTGTGTCTTAATCTTCACTTTTGCATGCCTAATTCCTGTACAATAACACACAAATCAAAGGAACCAAGATATTTTCACATAATGTTGCAAACCAACCAAAGCAAGAGTGTTTTTTAACACTTTCTTTACAAAAAGGAGTGAAAGATGCTCACATTTGATAAATCAAATAAGCAAAGTTGGGCATCTAACAACCGTGCATGCTATTCGAATCGATAATGAAGAAGGCATATGGAAAAATTAACAAGTACGTAATTTGTTCTTTTTCCATAATATGTTAATTGTATGTTATTGTTTCTAAGTATTTTTACTAACAAGTATAATTGTTTGAAATCATAGGTCTTTAGAGTCAAGACACTAAGAGACAAGACACCAAGATACAAGAAACCAAAACACCAAGTTACAATTATGTGATGTTATGTAATGTGTAAAATGTAGGTTGGTTGTTCTGATAAATTGTAGGATGTTTGTTCTGATACAATTGAATATGATACAATTATGTGATATTATGAATATGATACAATTAATATTGTTATGATAACTTTATCACAAATGTTAGATGTATTTTCTGCTGTGATATGGTGAACAATAATACAAGTTAAAAATGGGATTAATTATAAAAGTTGGATAATATTCGTTAATTATGCAAAAAATGTAACAACAGTTATATATCATAACCGTGATAATATTTGTTAATTATGCAAGAAATTTAACAACGGTTATATATTATAACCATTAGAATATCTCGCGCACTGTCCAGAAAAAAATAAATATCAAAACGGTGCAGTTGGGAATCGAACCTAGGACCATTTATTTATCACAACGATTTTTTTGGAAAACCCGTTGTGATAAGGCACACGCTTTCCAGTTTATTACAACAGTTATTGGATCGTGATTGTAAGTATCATGTATACAACGTCACTTTACATAACAACGCATGTGCCCGCGTGATTATATATCATTTCCAATTATTGTTAAATGAGTTTTCCGTAGTAGTGTATGGTTCCTTTTATTGGTCAAAATTTTCTTAGCAAAGAAGAAGCATTTGTTTTTTACAAGAGATATGCATATCATCATGGGTTCTCAATTTGAAAAGGTAGATTTATAAAACAAAATGACGTAATCATTAGTCGACGTGATTTTTTTTGTCACCGTGAAGGTAGAGTTTCCTCGAAAGACATACAACCATCAAAAGAACAGAGAAAAAGAGAATCAGCAAAGTGTGAATGTAAAGCTCATTTACAAATTAAACTACAAAAGTCTCAAGATATATTTTCAAGTGAGTGGCGAGTTACAACATTTGTTATTGAACATAATCATGGTTTACTAACTCAATTAAATGTGTGTTTTTTACCTTCTTATCGAACTATCTCAAAAAATCATTATGACCATATCTTCTTATTAAAAGAAGGCGGACTTTCTGTTAGACAAATAATGCGTATCTTAGAGTTAGAGAAAAATGTGAAGCATGGATATCTTCAATTTATTTAAAAAGACATTTGTAATATTTTTTTGAAAGCCAATAAAAAAGTTGAATGGAGTGATGTTGTGGATCTTCTAAAGTATTGTGAGAATGCAAAAAAAAAAGTTGCTCAAAGTTTCAATATGCTAACACGCTTGATGAAGAAAAAAGACTAGAACATTTTTTTTTGTCCTCTACTTCTTGTTTTGATTGGTACAAAAAATATGGTGATGTTGTTATATTTGATACTACACACAAAGTAAATTCTTATGAGATGCCGTTTGAAATTTTTGTGGGTATAATAACCATGGAAAGACTATAGTTTTTAGATGAACACTTTTACGGAATGAAACAATGTCTGCATTTCATTGGTTAATGAAGGTAATTATTATTCTTCTATTAATTTGATAATTTGACCCCTTTTTGTTTGTTTATTTTATCTTTTTTTATAGACTTTTATATATTTGATGAAGAAGTCACCGAGAACTATATTAACCGACCAAGATCCATGGATGAAAGAAGCCATCTCGAAAAAAATGTCATCAACAAAATATAGTTTCTGTATATGACACATAACTTTTAAATTTAATTCTTAGTTTAATGCTATACTTCGAGACAAATATGTAAAATGAAGTTATGATTTTATGTATTGTATAAGTTGGAGACATGTGAAGAATTTGAACATCAATCGCCAGAAGTTGTTGTTAAGTATAATTTGTAGACAAAATAAACATATAAAAAAATTGTATAATATTATAAAATATTGGGCACTTGCTTATTTTCGTAAATATTTTTTTTAGTAAAATGACAATTTCCAGAAGATCAAAGAGTATTAACGCATTTATTAAAAATTTTATCAATTCTCACACAAATTTAACTAACTTTGCAGAGCAGATATGACATATTTTTTTGGAAAATATTGAATAAAACAATACTACAAACTTGTGAAATTGAAAGCAGCAGAGTAGCTCTAACAATGTGTAGCATGTGTTATAAATGAAAAGGTAATCAACAAATAAATAAGGCATGTCCATGTAATTTATGACTCGTGTAGTTTTTAAAGTTGAGAATTTGCAACGTTCTAAATTTTAATTTTATATTAAATATCATTTTTAATAATCTCTTTTATCTAAAAATTTATAAGAACTTGGCAATGCAAGACCTCATAATTAAGGTAAGCCTCTCATTAAACATTTACAAATTATCCATCAAACACGTCCTTATTAAACATCTAATGGTCCTATAAAATAGATATTTAAACATTAATATCATAATATATAATACCAAGTAAAAATATTAACCGTGGGATCTTGATCGAGTGGTGACCATCTCTCGTATGTGTTGGTCACTACGGTAAGGAAAATAAAAGTAATAAAAAGTTATTATTGTAAGACCAATAAAGGAAGAAGTCGCGAATTGTTAATGTCCATTGTCCAGGTACTAACACCCTTCAACAAACATTACCTCACTCACTATAAATATATATTGTTCTTTCAATTCTCTTCATCCCTATAATACCCTCCTCACACACTAATATTTTACTCACTTTTTCATATTATTATTATTTACGCTTTCAATTTTCATCACTTTTATTTATTATCTTCTATCTATTAATTAACGATTTTTAATTTGTTATTGTTCTTGTTGGGAAGAAAAATTTGAGTAGTGTTGTTGTTGTGAATGGGTTCCATAAGAGGAGTGAAGAAGAGAAAGAAGAATGATAATAAAGATGTCATTGCAATTGAAACCCCATTCTACCCTCAACTTCATCAACCTCAACCTTTTGATTGGTGGTATCACTTCTCCAACAGAATCACTGGTAACATACCTTTTTTTTTTTCCTTTTTTTTTTGTTATTATAATTTTTTCATATTATGTTCTTATTCTTTATTGAATTTTGCTTTGTTAATGCTCATTACTCAATTAATTAATAATGTAATCTTGTATATTTGACCTAAATGTGTTTCTATTGCTTAGGTTATTTTTGTTTTTTAATTAGGATTTTTTTTTTTTTTATTATTTTGATTGTAATTTTGTTTGATTAGTTGTATTTTTTACTTGTTTTGAAGGTTAATCGTCTAAATTTTGAATGCTCGTGTTATGATGTGATGATGTTTATTGATTTTTTGGTTAGATTTTGTGTGATCCCATTTACATTATTATTATTATCTTCCTTACCTTCCTCAATTGTAGATTCTACTCAATGCAGTGTTTACATAACTTTTTCGCTATATAACGATCAAACACTGATAGAGACACGTCGACACCGGTAATAATTTGAAAAATAAATAAATTAAACGAAATCATATGTTTCGGTGTCTAATACCGTACACGCCTTTGTTCAGAGGTGTCGGCGCTGCGCTGTCTAGTGCTTGGTTTTCGCATGAATTCTGCTGGGCAACTTTTTCCCATTGTTATGTAGCTATGCATTTTGATTTTCATCTCCGATATTTCAATTTCTGATGATCTTTCTTCCTGCGATCGGGTATTTGACGAGTCAAATAATTTACAACCTCATTTTATGCTGATAAGTGACAGCTACTAAATACTTGGGCAATAAGATTGCTTAAGTAAAATTTCTTGATTCATAGTTTACAAGTTTTGATCAACATGAATAGGATTTTTCTGTTCAATTTATCGAAAATTTTATGGAAAGTAGAAGTGTATAGATTCTGTAAATGGTTATCGGTTAAACACGGGGTGGGATTAAGATATTTTGTTGAAGTTCTTGAAGAAAATCATAATATTTTTCTACCTAAAATGATAAATGGGGCTAAATGTTAGAATGATATATTCAATACAATAAAAAATGCATTCTTTTGAGTTAAAAACTGTATACTGGCAACTGAAGAGATTTTGAAAGAGAATAAAATCAGCAATGCAGAGGTATGAACCCTAATCTATATTTTTCGGTTAAACTACTTCAATCAATTTATTGTTATGCCGATTTCTCAATCAAAATCCTTTCATAAATGAGCTGCTAGGTTTTTATATTAGGCGATGTTTCTGCATTGTGAATTTTAAGTAGTTTGCTTAGCAAACTAAAAGGATTTTCGTAACATGTCATTCAAAGAAACTCAATCTTAAATAAGCCATCTCTTTACGAATATTTGCTCATTCATCTTAATGTCCGTCTGATTTGCTCATGCTTTAATTTTGCAAATTTTAGGACCTTTAGCTAAATCGAAGGATATAGAGAAATTCGAATCAGTTTTCAAGATCTCAAGAAAGACATTCAACTATATATGTTCTCTCGTGGAAAAAGATATGCTGGCCAGATCCTCAGGCTGTGTTGACTTAAATGGAAAACGTTTATCTTTGAATGATCAAGTAGCCGTTGCTATTAGAAGGCTTAGCTCTGGCGAGTCACTGTCAACCATTGGTGACTCATTTCGGATGAACCAATCAACTGTTTCACAGATAACTTGGCGGTTTGTTGAAGCAATGGAAGAGAGAGGTCTCTGTCATCTTAGCTGGCCTTCAACTGAAATGGAAATGGAAGTGATAAAGTCCAAGTTCGAGAACATTCGGGGCCTTTCTAATTGCTGCGGTGCAGTCGACAGCACACATATAATGATGACTTTGCCAACTGTAGACCCTGAGAGTAGTGTATGGCTTGACCGCGAGAAGAATTGCAGCATGGTTTTGCAAGCCATTGTGGATCCGAATTTGAGATTCCGTGACATAGTTACTGGATGGCCTGGAAGTGTAAGTGATGACCATGTTCTTCGAAGCTCTTCGTTCTATAAACTTACTGAAGAAGGAAAGAGGTTAAATGAGGGTAAGAAAATACTTTCGGACGGAACAATGTTGCGGGAATATATAGTTGGGGATACCGGGTTTCCTCTTTTGCCATGGCTTCTCACTCCTTATCAAGGTGAAGGCCTCTCTGATGTTCAGGTTGAGTTTAACAAAAGGGTTGCTGCAACACAAATGGTGGCTAAGAGAGCATTGGCAAGATTGAAGGAAATGTGGAAGATTATTGGAGGAGTGATGTGGAAGCCTGATAAGCACAAGTTACCAAGAATGATTCTTGTTTGCTGCATATTACATAATATAGTTATCCATTTGGAGGATGAAGTGCAGGACAATATGCCCTTGTGCCGCCATCATGATTCGGGATATCAACCTCAAACTTGTAATTTTGCCGACGATACTGCCTACACAATGAGAGAGAAGCTTTCTAGCTACTTATCATCAGGCAAACTGTCAACATGAAAGATAATTTCTTTTGTGATTGTTACAATTTATTTGGAGTTATGTTAAAATGGATTTTTACTCCCATCTTCATGTTGGTCACAACTAACTTTGACACAAATAAATATAAATCATTTTGGTTAAGTTCAATGCATGTAACCAATGCTACTTAGTGGAAAAAAAGCTTTGGTTTAAGTTGTTGTTATTGCTATATTTTTTAAAGGTTATGTTAGTTTACAGAGTTTGAATTCTAGATCTTCTTAAAACTTCTTGCTGCATCTGATGTGGCTCAATGTTAGCTCAAGAATCAGGACACAAATTCAGCTTCTAGTTTATATTTTTTTTTGGTATTGAGTATATAATTTCTTTGCTTTCTAGTTATTTATCTCTTTGATTCCACTAATTTTTTTTCTGTCTTAGAGAGTTGAACACTAGTTTGAGGACAAAAATTTAGGGATTGACAAAATATAATGTCTTAGAGAGTTATAAACAATAAATTATAATTTATATGCTCAAATGCTACTTGAAATAGGATATGAAAAAACAAATATTATAAAGTAGGAAGATAAGCTTATTTACTAAGCATCACTATTTTGGTCAAACAAATTTATTAACCAGTCAATTAATGTATAATCTAGCTAAAAGTCTTGCCAAACAAAGTCAATGTAGATAACAAACATATATGAAGTGGAATAAATGATGTAGCAAAATAAGTTCATATGATTATCTACAAAAATTACTACTAACCACATATTAGTTACACTATCTTCACTATAAAAGAATATTTTAAGCCAATTTTTTTTCCATTTTTATGTTTATGAGGTGGGTCACACTTTTGAAAATTTATAAATGTTTTTAGCTTTTTTTGGAGATATATTTTTTTTTAAAAATTATTATTATAAAAATTTAATTCGAAGATGCATTTGCGAAGATATCTGATTCATATATATTTTCTGATTCATATATATTTTTTAGTTTTGATTTCTGTATTTTTTTTTGTTTAATTATTATTCTTGTAAATATATATATTATTTTTTGATTCTACAGAAATTTGTTTATATTGAAATTGATTTCTATAATATATAAAATATCTATTTTGATTCATGAAACAAAAAGTTAAAATTATATATATTTGTAAGGGTTTTAAAACTGTTCATGAATTAAAACAAATAATCATATATTTATGGAGATCAATTATATATTTAAAGTAAAAAATAAGGTTACTTTCATAAGTAATCATTAATCATGCAAAACCAAGACCACTTAGGACCTGTTTATTGTACCTTAAAAAAATGAATTTTTTCTTTATATTTTTAAAAATAAATTTTATAAAACTGTTTTTAAAATTATTACAAACTTTTTTATATTAGTTTTTTTGATTGAAAAATTAATTTGAGATCTTATAACATAAACATAAATTATTAAAGATCAAATCATAATCAAAATCAATTTTAAAAAAAATTGTATCTTAAAAATAATATTTATGAAAAGCTATTTCAAATAGCTTCAAAATCTTGATATTCTAAAAAAAAAAAAAATAGTTAAAATAATATTTTAATAATAACGATTAAAATCAAATTATAAATTTTCTTACACAAAATTATATTAAAAAAATTCATTTAAAAAAATCAACTTTGAAATTCATCATTAGTTAACTAGTTAATAGACACTCTATATTTTTTTTTAGACCTTTATTTAAGAGTTTAGAGAGAAGATAAGAAACAAGATATATTAACGTAGAAAAAGATGAAAAAGGGTATGAGAAGGGAGAGTATTCCTCCATTTTGAGTGATAATTTTTTTTCATAATTATATTTTGTCATAATTTCTAGATATAGTTACACGTTTTAGGGTTGAGTGCTAAATCATTTTTACGTATGTATAAATCAAACTTTTTGTCTAAAATCAACGCAATATAATTTGAGTCAATTAATCGGAGTTTTAGATTAAAAAATACATGAAAGCATAATTCAAATCGTACCAAGTCTGGATTCAATTAAGCAATTTATTTTTGTACAAATTTAAAAGTGTGACTCGAATCATAGGTTGAATGTGAAAATCATAAATTGATTATGTATTTTTAATTCGAATCATGAAAAGGGGTGACTCGAATAAAAATCGAATATAAAAAACATGATTTTGTTTATGTATTTCTGATTCGAATAAAGATATTTGATTCGAATCACAAAAAGGCTTGACTCGAATCAATAATTGCATGCAGATTTTGAATTTCTGATTCAAATCATAAATTTGTCTAACTCGAATCAATAATTTGAATCATGAAAAATGTTGATTTGAATAATAAAAATATTTTTCTTGTTTTATTTAGTTCTTTCTTCAAACCGTTCACTCTCTTGACTCGACCCATACCGTTTGCTCTTGAGTCGAATCAAATAGACATTTTCTCTCCTTTTTGCGATCTCTAGCTCATATATAAATCATTTTTTTTAAATCCCTCTCATAACAACCTATGATTTAGAACACATAACTCACTTTTCTCTTAAACTTTCAAAAAGCATTTTGAACTTCTATTTTGAGATTGTAACTAAAATTTCTCTTCATCTACAACCTTTAATTTTTACATTGTCGTTTGGTTTACCTTCTCAGCCTAGGATGTGAAATCTATGTGAGGAGGTTCATTTGTAATTAACATTTTGTGAAGGTTTGAAGATTTCAGGTTGACATCTTTGTGTGGTCATGGCTGGGATTGACAATCCAGCAGGAAAAAGAAGTTTATTTTTTTCCAAGATTTATTTGATAGATCTGTATGAAAGTCGCTACAGACAGAGTTGGAGTTTCTATTATCTTCATACAAATCAAGGCTCAGACAAAAAACCAGTAAGACTTAGGAGAAATTGTTGTGTAATGAACGCTTGGAGCATAATTCTTAAATTTGGAAGGTGGAAGTGGATATCGAGTGAAGATCTTTCCATGATTAGTTTCACACGCCGTATATACATTCAAAGAGAAGATTCAAATCAAAGATTATTTAATTTTGAGCATTATCTTGAATCTTGTGGTTGTATTTAAAGGCTCTGTAAAAATTATTAAATCATAGTGGAAAACTTTAAGTTTTCTATGGAAAACTATTGAAGAGTATAATAGACATTAAACAAGGACGAACGTGTTAAACCACTATAAATTCAGCGCATTCCCTCTTTTCATATCTCTTTTATATTTCTTTTAGAATCATATGTTTAGTTTTTTAATATTTTCTTAGAAATTGCATGTTGTTAGGTTTTACCAAATTCATAGCGATTTTGTGTATAAAACTTAGGTCTGTGTTAGATCAAGATTCCAAACTTTCTTACTTTTGATTAAATATGGAAATTGTAATAATAGATTTTTTATTCAATTGAATAACTTTGATTTACACATCTCGTGTAAATCAAGTTTAGGTCAATTGAAGCGTTGATTACTTTAGTTTCTTCATATCTCATTCATTTTGTTTTCGATTTAAGTGTATACGTCAATCACTCTAATCACATATATATTGTACAAATATTCCACTACGCCGAGCAATTTTATTAAACTTTGACTTCGAAAAGAACTTTTAAATTGGTCTTTTTGGGAATGGTCTATTTAACGCCTCTTCTAGACCATTCGAGTCCATATTCTCCCGCAACAATTGACTTGAGAACTGGTGTTTTGATAAGGTCTCACGACTCCAAAAGTTAAGAATATGGGTAACGACGATCCAAAAGGAGTGTACAATAGAGCCCCAATTTTTAAAGGCAAAAACTATGCGTATTGCAATGATAATATGTATGTTCACTAAATGTTAGTAGATAAAATGCTTTGGGTAGCTATCACAGACAAACTTTTTATCCATAAAATTGATGTCAATGGAATTGTGTTAAATTTTGCTTGAGATCAATGTGTAGAGAATGACTGCCTAAGGTAACTGTCATTAAAGAATCACATGATCTAAAATCTCTGGGCGTATCAACCTTGTTTGAAAATTATACGGAGCATGAGAATGAATTGAAAATACTTGTTGCAAGTGAAGTCAATGCTAAAAATAAAGAGAAAGTAAAAGAAGAGAAATTGGACATCTCCTTGAAATACTCGTCTTCCAAGACAAGAAAAGTAGAGGAAGATGATGAAAGTTTTGACAAAGATTCTTCCAAAGAGGAAGAAATAAGTTTATTCATCAAACGATACAATATATAAAGAAACACCAACTCAAGCATTCGAAAAAATATTTGATTAACTTTAAGAAATCTTACCAACATAACAAAGAAGAAAAGAAAAAGGAAGATAGTCAAGTCACTTGTTATAAATGTGGAAATTTTTGTTACGTACTGCGTGTCCAAGCCTTAGCAAGCACAACAACAAGAAAGAGTCCTAAAAGACGAACGATAATCATACCAACGTTCATAGAGCTTATATCGTTTGGGAAGACGAAGGCGAAAGTTCTTTTTCTTCATGTTCGAGCTCATATGATAATGAATTGGCTAATATGTGCTTAGTGGCGCACAAAAAGGAAAAAGACTTAAAGGTATATTATTCAAATTCTTATTTTAAATAATTTTATAATCAACTGTCGCCTTATTTAACGGTATGCATGCCTTTTTTAGGCACGTCCCTGCCAAAAATGGAAAGGAAGAAACAATTAAAGTAGATGGAGAGTGTTCGAAACATTAATTCAACCTATAAAAAATGGAGGGTTAAACAGACGTACTCGTTTTTCCACACTACTTGTAATAGTTAGTTGATATTTGTTTTCTAGTTGAAAAGCTAGTTATGCATGTTGTACAAGCAATTAAACATACATCTAAATATTTATGCATCATTTTCTTAATTTTATCTTCTTCCTCATCAAACAAAAACCAATAACCTCACGTCAATGGATATATCAACACCACAAGATGATCCAATACCAACAACACAATAAAATTTTAAGGAATTTAATATAAAACTCTAAATATTCATCAAATTCGATGAGAAATTTTTGTTGTAGTGGAGTCAATAGGTAAATCGAGTAATCACAATTCATAATATTAATGGTTTCATTATGAACCCTTAACAATTATGAACTTAATAATTGTGATTTGAACTACAAAAACAAGAAGAGATTAAGATCCAACATTGAGTATCTGCATAAAATCAAATTAATCATGGAGTTTTTAAATATTGATAATGGATCCAATCACATAAGAATATCTGGTTGACCCTATACTCAAATGTTTTACGAAATAATTAAATTCAATTTTAATGTTGGTTTGTAACCATTTTCCATTAAAGACATTGAAGCTTGGGGATGCTTAATTAGACAAGTTCCATATAGAACTCATTAAACCCTATAATTTGTGCAAACGTTACAAAAACTTACACAAATTCAATTTCTTTCAAACCAATATTTGTTGGAAATACGTTTGATTTCCGCTTAAGAATTTCACCTAAACTTGATGAATTCCAAAACAAATCTTGATGAATAAGAATGCATTTTCTGATTGATTACTCCTCTTGTTCTTCACTCTTCACTCGAGTAAAACAACCACTCTTAGTTTCAAGATTATATTGCTGCACAATTGATAATTAAAGGAAGAAAAAACTGAATTTGGAGAAAGAGAATTAGGGTTTCAACATGAAAGGGAAGAGAAAAAGTTGGGAATTCTACAGAGTTTCTCTCTGCTCTTAAACTGAGATATTCAATTGTGCAACTCCACTTATGTGTTGTGTTACTAGTTACAATCAATAATAGGGTACCTCTTTATTTATAGGTTGAGTTTTCTTGCGCGCTAAGAAAATCCTAACTAACCTAACTAACTCATCTAACCAAAACAAATAAAGCTAAGTCTAACATATCTGGTTGTTTTCTTGAACTTCAAGCAACTGGTGCACCACCTAACATAAACACAGAGCCAACTATGGATTTTATATCCTCAACATCACTTCGCCAACTTGATTTGGTGTAACCCATTAGCTTGCATTCTTTTCCTTCATTAGCGTAGTAAACAAAATTCCATAGCTGAGAGTTTCTTTCAGATACCTTAGTATCCTCTTCGCCACTACTAGGTGTAATACCTTTGCCTTCTGCGTGAATCTTCTCACCATACCTACACTGTATGCTAGATAAGACCTTGTGTGACAAAGGTATCGAAGTGATCTAATAAGTCTTCTGCACTGTGTTGGATCGACATCATCTTCATTTGTGTCTTTCGACAGTTGAAATCTGGGCTCAGCTAGATTCGAAGTTGGGTTGCAATCTTGCATCTCAAATTTCTTTAGTATTTCGCCCACATATCTTCTTTAGTGTATCATCAAGCCTCTACTACTCTTGTAGAATTCAATTCCAAAGAAGTATAAGAGATTTCCCAAGTATGGCATTTTAAACTCCTCGCTTAAGTCTTGTTTGAAGTCTTCAATCTCTTTCTTGCAACTTCTTGTTATCAACAGTTCATCAACATAAAGACATAGTATAGGAAATTCACTTTTTCTTCTTCTTAAACATACTCCATGCTCAGTTGTGCAATTCACAAATTCCTTTTCCCTTAGAAAGCTATCTATTTTCTTATTCCAAACTCTTGAAGCTTGCTTAAGTCCATACAGGGCTTTATGCAACCTGTATACCTTGCTTTCTTCGCCTTGTTTCACAAACCCAACTAGTTGTGAAACATAAACTTCTTCATCTAAGGGGACATTCAAGAATTTAAATTTCACATCCATCTGACATATGTGCCAGTTTTTCATATTTTGTAAACCAACAACCAACCTGATTGTTTCGACTCTAGCAACAGGTGCAAAGACTACGTCGAAGTCCATTCCTTCTTTCTGAAGAAATCCTTTCGCCATAAGTCTTGCCTTATGTCGATTTACTTCTAATTTGGGATTCAACTTCACATTGTATACCATTTCACATCGATTGCCTTCTTTCCTTGAGGCAATTCGAAAAATGACCAAGTGTTGTTTACTTCGATGGACTTCAGTTCCTCATTCATAGCTTTCTTCCACTTTGAATCTTTCAATGCCTTAGTTGTATTGACTGGTTCGACATTTGCATAGAAAACATAGGGTACTTACTCACCTTCATCACCGACCATGTCATCTAATGTAATTACACACTCTTGTAACCTTGCACGCATGTGCCTTGTTCTTTGAGGTCTGCTTGTGCTTTCTTGATCTCTGAATTCTTCTTGTCGAACTTCTCTTTTGATTTCACTTGTTGGTTCTTCACATAAGATTCTCACTAAATCTTTCTTTACATTTTCATTTCAAACCCATTTCTTAAGCTCATTATGATCATGTCTGTTGCACCCCAAAATTTTGAAGGTGAGAAAATACTTAGAGGGGGGGGGGGGGGGTTGAATAAGTATGGAAGATTAGAAAATTAGAATAAAAAGACAATTATTTTTATCCTGGTTCGTTGAACTCAACTACTCCAGTCCACCCTTCCTAGAGTGATTTGCCTTTCTCAACAAGGACTTAATCCACTATTTAATCAAACAGATTACAATAGTAACACCTAAGAACAACTGCTCTTAGTCTTCTCAAGAGCTACTAATTCCAACTGAATCCTCTTAAGGAAATCCTTTACAATCAATGTAAATCTAATACAAGAGTATGAATGCTTCTAAAAAGCTTTTATCACAACAGTGATATTTCTCTTAAGATTAAGTACAAATAATTCTAAGAATGAATATGAAAGTATGAGAGCTTGAATGTTATAATTTCTTTTCAGCAAAAAATGTCTAACTGAAGAATTTGGTGGAGTCTTCCTTTTATAGGCAGCTGATCCAAGGGAGAGCTGAGCGTTGAAAAGAGTGTCCCAAAAAGGTCTGAGCCTTTTTGTCTTTACATCAAGTGACCTTTCCTAGAAGAAGAAAGCACAAAAGAATCCTTTTTGTCTGTGTTCTTGTGTCTAGCACAAATGAGGAAAGAGACGTTTGATTTACTCCAACGGATATAATTCTTTGAATATTTCTTCTTCAGTTTTCAGCAAGTTCATCAGAATCTGATTGGGTCAGAGTCTTCTAATGATGTTCAGAACTTTGCTGTATCAGAGTCTTCTGCAGCATGTGTGCTTTCAGCGTGTTAAATATCAGAGCATATTTGAGACAGAACTTCAGTACTGGCAGCTTTAGTACTTTCAGAATCTTTTGTAGAAACTATACTTTGAAAAGCTCTTCATACAATATTCTTCTTAGCTTCAGATGCTTCTGCTTCAGAATCTTCTAGAGCTTCTTGCTTCAGATGCTTCTAGAGGCTACGCTCAGAATCTTCTGTAGGCAGCAATCAGAATCTTCTAATGAGTGCATCTGGCGCTTCAGATTCAGTTACTTTCTTGTATACCATTCAGATTTGCTTCTGGAGTGTTAATTTCATTGCTATCTGCAGTAAAAAATCTCAAGCAAATTTTAGAGTATATAATTCTTAAATATAAAATTTCCCAATAGTTATCATCAAAACAAAGAGATATTATTAAGAACCAATCTGTGTTCGAACAATCTCCCCCTTTTTGATGATGACAAAAAGCATCAGAAATTTTGTTTAATTGAAAATATTAGAATTATAACTCCCCCTGAGATGTTGAATCTCCCCCTGAGTTAAATACAAATAAGGAATAGAAACTTCCCTTTTGTCTTGAGTAATCTTCAGAGTTAGATCTTGTTTGTTCTTTTAACATTTGAAGGTCGGAATGTCTTGCAGATTTAAGATTCAGAGTTTGATAACAGTCAAATGATCTGAGAGACTCAGAGTTTCTTTTATAGAAGTTACTTATAACATGTTCTGAAATAGTTAGATTAAATGTTAGATAGAATAAATATGTCTGAAGTTTCATTCTAGTGAAGTTATATTAAACAGTTCAGATCTATATTTTCTCCCCCTTTTTTGTCATAAGCAAAAAGTGAAAACTTTAAAAAGACAATTAAAAGGAAACAGTAAATAAGATAATTCAATGGAGAAAACTTTGATTCATTCATAAGATCAGATCAAGAGTACATAGGCAAACATCAGAAGATATAGCAATAAAGTACATATGCAAACAACAGATGCAAAAACATTAGAATGAAAAAAAATCTAAGAGTGTTTGGACAAAAGCATCTTCAATAGATCTATAATCTCAGAGGATGATTGCTCTTGCTTGGACATCCACTTAGCCATAGTTTCATTCTTTTCATCTTGCTTTGACATCCATTCTATCATATCCTCAGATTTCTTATCCTGCTTTGCCATCCATGACTTGATCTCTGACTGGCCAGCTTCCAGAGCAGCAATCTTATCTTCAAAATATGGATGTTTTTTCTTTAACTCAGATGAAGAAGTATGATTAGGTTCTGGAGCTTGAACAGAGTCAATTTCCATTGGTTCTGTAGATTCTGGAGCATTGGAATTAGAAGGAGGGTCTACCAGAGTCATAGCCAACGGATTTTCCTCAGATGCAATGTCAGTAGATTCTGTTGATGATGGAGGAGCATCTGTAAGGAGCAGAGGTTCAGATTTCTTGACAGTCCAGAATAGAGTCCTTGCAGCCTCAGCAAATCTGAACTTCGCATCATCAGAACAGATGTTCTTCAGATTTGAGGCCACAGAGTTGAATCTGTTGATGAATCCATTCCAGATGATGACAGATTCTTTGGCATCCATTGTTGCTGAGCATTTCTTCTGAACAGTACCTAAATACATCTGTATTTCTTGCAAAAAAGTTTGAAATAAATGATCAACATTAAGTCTGGGCTTTGGACGTAACAAAGTTTCCAGAGTTACAGGTTTGGGTTGGGGAGTTGGTGGAAAAAGAGATTTCTGAATAGAGATCAGAGGAGGAGGATAATATGGAATGAAGGGTATCTCAGGATCTTTTTCTTTTGATCTGATTAGAGCATTTAGCAAATGAGGTTTTGCTCTGGTGTGAAGGGTAACTACATCAAAAGGTTCATTTGAGTAGGAATGGAAGGCAGATTTGGGTGGTTCATCAGATGCAACATTGTTATCAGATGCAATTGGCAGAGCTGAAGCAACAACTTTATTAGTTTTTGCAGAACATGATATGGTTGCTAAAGATCCTATATCTGACATAGATTTTATGTAATCAAGAATCACAGATGGAAGGGTCATGGTGAGTTTTGGTTTCAGAGGGGTGATGGGATCAGAAGGTTCAACTCTGTCATAAAAGTCTTTTAGTTTGAAACCATAGGCCAAATTATGAAATAGAGAAGAAACTTGGGCACAAGATATAGAAGATCTTGGGTTTGAAGAAGGAATCAATATCTCAGATGATGGTGCTGGTGTGGGAATAGGATCTGGAATGGGAGCTTTTGAAGGTATATGAGGTTCAGGTTGGTTTACCTCAGAGTATTTTTGAGATGGAGAGATTAGAAAATCTGGGTGGAGGTCTGATTCTGAGGAGTTTGAGGAGGTGGTTGGAGTGCAGGAAGTAGAAGATACTTGAAACACCGTTTTTACGGGTGTGACATCAAGAACTTCTATCTCAGGGATGTGAGGTTCAGAAGTGTTGGTTTGTTCTGAAGGAATTTCAGATGGTTTTGATGGTTGTTCTGAGATGGGTGAATCAGATGGAATGGTGATTGGTTCTGATGAAATGGGAGCAGAAGTTACTTTTGTAGGTTCAGAAGTAACAGGTGCAATGGGTTCAGATGATTTTGATGGTGGATTTTCAGAGGCTTTTTCTGGTTGAGATTCTTGTTATTTTTCTGGTTGTTCAGATGATTTTTGTTGTATAGATTGTTGTGGTTGTTGTTCTGTAGGTTGTTGTTCTGATGGTTGTTTCTGTGAGGATTGTGTTTGTGGAACAAACTGTTTGATATGGATTTTTGGTTGAGAAGATTTTGGTATAGAAACTGTTGGTGTTTGAGTGATTTTTGTTGTTGTTGTTGTTGTTGTTGTTGGAATAGAAGTTTGTTTTTGTGGTGATTTTGAACTAGGAGCAGTAACAGAAGTAGTTTGTGTTGAGGGTGGTTTTGGAACAGACTTAATATTGAAATCATTTATAACAATATTTGCAGAAGATACAGAAGATTTAGTACCTTTTATTTTGATCCTCTTGGCTGGTACAGAAGTAGCGTCTTCAGATTCTTTTCTCTTCAAGAGCTTCTTTGGCTTCTCAGCAATCTTGACCTTCTTCTGAGCAGGTGCAGAGTCTACTGCTGGCTGAGTCCTTTTCCTCTGTAGTTGTGCTTCTTCTTCTTCTTCTTCTTCTGCATCAGGTAATGGTTGTCTTGCTAGCTGAATCACATTTGCAGGAACAGGCTTTCCTTCCTTCTTGCATTCATCAATGTACATCACTACAATGTGTCTTGGCTCTTCAGCAAAGAACAGTGGAAAGTCATCTACAAGAACCCTCTTCTGACTGAGTTCAGACACATTCAGCTTCTTGGGAGCTGTTGTGAGTTCATCAACTATTTTAAGTCTCTGAAGACTTTTAGCATTCAGAGGCTTTCCCATTATAAATTCTAATTCCTCTATAACTCCAGCAGCGTGCAGAGCAGAGACCAAACCATTCTCAGTTAGAAGATCTGAGATCAACCTTCCAAAGGGGATCCATATTCTGATCTTCTGTCCTTTCTCTTTCACATACTCTCTAGATGCATTTATATGGTTCCACAGATGCATAAAAAGAATGTATGGAAGATCTACCTTGGTGCTCTGACTGAGGGAATACAGGAAATAGAGTTGTTCATTATTGACATAGTCTGGAGAATTAGTTGACTTCCTATGATGGATGCAGCCCATGAAGATCTTGGCCCAGATCTTGTAGTCAAGCTTCAGATCCTTGAATTTGTTAGAAGCTTGACCAACAGTCATCACTTCTTCATAAGTGGGAAACACCATCTGTTTCTTCATATCCAATTAATTTTCTGATCAGATCCTCTGTGATAATGATTTCTTTTCCCAGTACAGAGGATAAGATGAAATTGGGGTAAACTGAGGCATGGATCCATAATTCTTTTACAAAGAGGGGGTAAACTGGTCCAAAAAGTCTGTCAAAGTACTTAGCCCATCCTTGAGCTTCAATGATAGAACGAAATTCAAATCCATTGTCTGCAAGTGAGTCAAATTCAACCATGGGTTCACATAAAACCTCCAGTTTCTCAACAGGAGTTAAAAGGGTTCTTTTGGGAGGAGAATAAGGAGTAACACCCATGTTTGCAGAAGTTACTGCAGCCATTGAAGATTGGAATTGAGCAGCTGTTGATGATGAAGTTGCCATTGAAGAATGCTTTGTCAAACGCTTAGGTTTAGGGGTTTTATGCAGAGCAAAGAGAAGATGAAAACGCATATAATTTTCTGAGAGTGTGAAAAGTGTGAAAGTGAATACAAGTCATGTATTTATACTAAAACACTTAGGCATATCAACAGTCAGAATTTGCACGTTTTAACAAGCAATAAATGAAAAGAAAAATAATCATTTCAACCATTAATTGATTCTGACAATTTGGGGGGAAAATCAAGATTTTCACTATTCAAACTTCACCTCAAACGTCTCTTCAGTTATGTACACACCACCTCTTCAGATTTGGTGTGACATGTGTTTGCTTACATGTGTTCTGAATTCTCTTAAGAAATGAAACGTTAGCTAACGTTCAGATCTTCTACAGATTGTTAGTTCAGAGTTTCACAGAAAATAATAAGCAGAGTAAATAATCAATCAGAAGAAATACTTCAGAGCATTAGGCATTTTTGCATCTGTAAAAATTTGCTTCTGACAAATATCATTCTGGACAAAAATCCATACCAATATTTTTCAGAATAAATTTGAATCTATCTTCAACAAGGGGTTTTGTAAAAATATATGCCCATTGATGATCTGTATCAACAAAGGCTAAATTTATGATTCCCTTCTGAACATAGTCTCTGATGAAATGATGCTTAATTTCTATATGTTTTGCCTTAGAATGTAAAATGGGATTCTTGGAAAAACATATAGCAGAAGTATTATCACAAAAGATAGAAATGTTACTTTCAAAAATTTGATAATCTTCTAGTTGACTTTTCATCCAGAGCATTTGCATGCTACATCCAGCAGCAACAATGTATTCTGCTTCTGTGGTTGAAAGTGCAATTGTGGGTTGCTTCTTGCTGTACCAGGAGATTAGATTTCTTCCTAGAAATTGACAACTTCCAGAAGTACTTTTTCTTTCCACTCTGTCTCCAGTGTAGTCAGCATCACAGAATCCAACTAATTTGAAATCCTCAGATTTTCTGTAACACAAACCCACATTAGAAGTACCTTTCAGATACCTTAGAATCCTCTTGACAGCTGTCAAGTGTGATTCTCTAGGATCTGATTGGAATCTAGCACACAGACAAACACTGAACAATATGTCAGGTCTAGAAGTAGTAAGATAAAGAAGAGAACCAATCATATATCTGTAGAGCTTCTGGTCTACTTTCTTACTTACCTCTTCCTTGCCAAGTGAGCTAGTAGGATGCATGAGAGTCTTTGCCAGCTTACTATCAGCCATGTTAAATTTCTTCAGAAGTTCTTTAACATATTTGGTATGATGTATGTAAGTGCACTCTGGAGTTTGATTGACTTGGATTCCTAGAAAGAATCTGAGTTCTCCCATCATGCTCATTTCAAATTCTTCCTGCATACATGTAGCAAACTCTTTTCCAAGCATAATATTTGTTGATCCAAAAATAATATCATCTACATAAATTTGACAAATTAGAAGATCTTTCTTAATTGATTTACAAAAGAGTGTTGTATCCACTTTGCCTCTGATGAAACTCTTCTCCAGAAGAAAAATGCTCAATCTCTCATACCAAGCTCTGGGAGCTTGTTTTAAACCATATAGAGATTTCTTTAATTTGAAAACATGATCTGGAAATTTTTCATTTTCAAAACCAGGAGGTTGGTGGACATAAACTTCTTCTTCTATAATACCATTAAGAAAGGCACTTTTAACATCCATCTGATACAGAGTGATGTTATTTTGTGCAGCAAAAGAAATAAGAAGGCGTATAGATTCTAACCTTGCCACTGGAGCATATGTCTCAGTGTAATCAATACCTTCTTGTTGATTGTACCCTTGAGCAACTAGCCTTGCCTTATTCATTTCAACTTCTCCTTTCTCATTTAGCTTATTTCTAAAGACCCATTTTGTACCAATTATATTGAATCCTTGAGGTCTTTGAACTAGATCCCATACATCATTTCTGGTAAATTGATTTAGCTCTTCTTGCATAGAAATAATCCAATCATTGTCTTGCAGAGCCTCATCTACAGAAGATGGTTCAATTTCTGACACCAGTCCAAATAGTGATGCTTCAGATGATCTTAGAAAGGATCTTGTTCTGATGGGATCATCCTTCTTTCCAATAATGACATCCTCTGGATGAGAAGCTTTAATTCTGGATGATGATCCTCTAATGGTTGATTCTTCAGAAATGTTTAGATTGTTCATCTAAGAAGTCAAAGGAGTAGCATCTGGGGTTGCTTCTGGTTCCTTCACTTGAATTTTGTCTGCTTCTGGAACTTTAGAGTCAATGAAGACTACTTCCCTATCTGCAGAGTTTTCAGACTGCTTTGGCTTTTCAGAGCCAAGCTTATCATCAAATCTGACATGAATGGATTCTTCCACAACTTGTGTCTCAGTGTTGTATACTCTGTAGCCTTTAGAGAGTTCAGAATATCCAAGCATAAAACACTTCTGTGCTTTGGAATCAAACTTGTTCAGATTTTCCTTAGTGTTTAACATATAGCAAATACATCCAAAAGGATGAAAATATGAAATGTCGGGCTTTCTGTTCTTCCACAGTTCATAAGGAGTCTTCTTTATAAGAGGTCTTACAGACACTCTGTTCTGAATGTAACAGGCTGTGTTGATTGCTTCTGCCCAAAAGTGTTTTGCCAGATTTGCCTCATTGATCATGGTTCTGGCCATTTCTTGCAGAGTTCTGTTTTTCCTCTCTACAACCCCATTTTGTTGTGGAGTTCTAGGACAGGAAAAATCATGAGCAATGCCATTTTCAGAAAAATATTTTTCAATATATTTATTTTCAAATTCACCACCATGATCACTTCTAACTTTTATAATTTTGAAATCCTTTTCATTCTGGACTTGCTTGCAGAAGTCAAAGAACACAGAATGTGACTCATCCTTGTGTTTTAAGAACTTTACCCATGTCCATCTACTATAGTCATCAACAATGACTAATCCATACTTCTTGCCTCTGATGGATGCAGTTTTCACTGGTCCAAATAGATCAATATGAAGTAGTTCTAGTGGTTTGGAAGTAGAAGCAACATTTTTTGATTTAAAAGATGTTTTTGAAAACTTCCCTTTTTGGCGTGCTTCACAAAGAGCATCTGAAGTGAACTTCAGATTAGGGAGTCCTCTGACGAGATTAAGTTTATTAATCTGAGATATACGTCTCATATTAATATGACCCAATCTTCTGTGCCAGACCCATTGCTCTTCATTAACAGACAAGAGGCATTTAACATTTTGAACTTTAAGTTCTGAAAGATTTATTTTATAAATGTTGTTTTTCCTCTTACCACTAAATAGGATAGAGCCATCCTTTAGACTAATAGCTTTACAACATTTTTGATTAAAGGTGATATCATAACCATTGTCACTTAACTGACTTATGGACAATAAGTTATGCTTTAACCCTTCAACAAGTAAAACATTAGTAATGGAGGGAAGTTTACCATTTCCAATAGTGCCAGATCCAATGATCTTGCCCTTCTGGTTCCCTCCAAACTTCACATCACCTCCAGATCTAAGTTCCAGGCTTTGGAACATAGACTTTTCTCCTGTCATGTGTCGTGAGCATCCAGAGTCCAGGTACCATGATTGGTGTCCTGACCTTGCTGCTAAGAACATCTGCAACAAGAATTATTTTGTTTTTAGGTACCCAGATCTTCTTGGGTCCTTTGGGGTTAGTTGGTTTGTAGGTTTGTCTAAACTTCTGTTTTTCAACATAATGTTTATTCTGACTTGCCTTGGGTTTAAACTGTAACACCCTTCTAAACCCCGCAAATAATATATGCATAATCAGAGTAAAAGTTAACATGCATCCATAAAAGGGCATCACACAAAACTTGCACCACATTAAAACAATCTGTCATGCTCATAAACACCTTTCCATTTAGCAGCGGATTCATTAATGAAAATCCTTTAAAAGAAACATTTACTTTCATCATATAAAATCAACATCTCTAGGCACTAAGGCCAACATCTCATTATCTCAATTACTCCAAATATGAAAACATAACTTAGGTTACATAATGTAATCCTAAAACATAAGCAATTGATCCCCGTGTTACACGACCAGAGCATGACTCGACCCATAAATAATTACTAAACCGCTACACACGTAGCAACCTCGAACTACAAGCAGAACTTCATAAAGGCCTCCAGCAACCTAATCTGCAATGCCTCAAAGAGCATTATAAAACAGCAGAAGGGTGAGAAATATTACCATAATAATCAAAGCATAAAATCATGTATACATAGGTATCATATAATTAACTCCCTATTTCTCACCACAATTCAACTCATAGTCATTTACATCGTCACTTATATATATATACAACATGAATATTCACCAAGCATTTTACATCATGCATACATCCACAATTCCACAATCTTAACATTCACACGTAAGCATCTCTTCATGCACGCTTCATAAGTATTCAACAAACATCTCATTCACATGCATACTTCATATATCAATGACATTATACAATGTGACTCAACAACTCAATGCAACTCAATGCAATGCGGTACCGACTTCCGTTATCATTTTTCGGTTTTTACATTAAACCGGGTCCACTCTTCTAGACCGATAACTCGTTATCATTTTTCGGTTTTTACATTAAACCGGGTCCACTCTTCTAGACCGATAACAACAAAGGCCCGTCCTCTAAGCCTTCAAACCCACTCTTCTAGGTTTGGGACAAGCCACTAGTTTCCACGAAACTAACAGACATTGCCTCTTGACTAAATGATGCATGTACAATCAGCCACAACAAATGCACTTAAGACCGACATCTTAATCTCATGCATTCAAATAATTCATCTCTTCAAGAATTACATTATGATTGCACACACAACATATTCACATAACATTCATCGATGTATTTATAATTCAACACTATCACCATATTATCACTCACAATGCACACATATCCACGATATGTTCTCATGCATTCTTCACAGTTATCAAACAATGCACACATATCCACGATATGTTCTCATGCATTATTCACATTTAATCACATACATACAATATGCATTTACAACATCTATCAAGCAATGCACACATATCCATGACATGTTCTCATGCATTCTATTCATACCACCATATACCAACAATATACATTCACAATTCAATATCATCACCGCATTATCAACAATGCACACATATCCACAATATGTTCTCATGCATTCTCAAGTAATTCATCATACAAGAATTACATCATGCTTACACGCATAACACATTTACCACGCAATGTACATATATTCACGATATATTCTCACGCATTGTTCATACATAATCGCATCCAATCAATACAAACATCATATTTATCAAACGATGCACGCATATCCATCAATATGCTCTCATGCATTCTTCATGTATCTTAACATACAACCGCATATAAACAATATACATCCACAATACATTTTTGTATTATGTTTATTATTCATCTCATGCCATTTCATATAAGGTATGCATGTCACAGTACCAATAATACAATTATAAGCTATGCACACATATATCCACAATGTTCTCATGCATACTTATTACCTAATTGTACACTACATCAAACCTTCACAAACTCATCAAATAATACGCACATTACCATTATTAAATAATACACACATAATCATTATCATGTTCTCATGTATTTATAATCGATCTGATTAATACTCATACCACAAATCTAGGATTCACGCCCAAAGGCTACCCACAGCACATATCATCACCATGGATCACATACTTATTCATATCATAGAGGTATTAACCTATGTGAATCAACCAAACAATCACCACATGAACAACACAATAAAAAAAAGAATGTTGTCTGATTCGCCTTCATTCTCCTGGCGAACCCTCGCAGCGAATACTCGCTGGACCTTTGCCCGACGAACTCCCCAGCGAGCGAAGTCAGTAGCTACTGACTTGGTTCGCCACCATTCACCAGCATGATCGCCCGACGAACATTCGCCAACAACCCTTCGCCTGGCGAACCCGCCAGCGAAGTCCACTGGGACTTAATCATATTTATTCGCCAGCATTCGCTGGGCTTCGCCCGGCGAAGCTTCGCCTTCACTCGCCTGGCGAGAGCCAGCGAACCTGCGCAGAACAGAACCCCATTCTGTCTTCTCCCTTTATCCCACCATCAACCAACCACTTAATCATCAAAATCAGCTCAAACAACATACCCTCATGTTACCCGACTATTCTACGGCGTTATTACTCAGTTCCAACCGATTAAATCATCAATCTACCGATTAATCCAACATTTGCCCTAATTGGAAAGTGATGAAAACTCTACCAAAACCCCAACCCAACATACATAACATCATGCAATGATCAAATAGAAACATTTCTCACCCTTACCTCGATTAATCGGAGCTTCGAAATTGGTTCTTGAAGATTCTCCTAGCTTTTTCCCTTTTTCCTCTTCATTTCTCCTCTTCTTCTTTCTTTCTCTTTTTCTTTCTTTCTTTCTATCTTTCTCTTTCTCTCCAATCCCCTTTTTATATCCTTTTATTTCTTTTCTTTTTTTCCTTCCTCTCTATTATTTTCTTTCCATTCCATTTCTCTCTTCACAATTATCTCATTTATCATTAATTGGAAAATATCTACTAAGCCCACCTTATTCCACCAAATAGAATAAATTAGTTAAATCCATTAACTCATATTAAATAAATCTCATAACTTATTTAAATCAGGTAAACCACCTAAACCAATCCATTAGTACAATTAATCAGTTATCGAAAATTGGGCTGTTACAACCCTCCCCCACTTTAGGAATTTTCGTCCTCGAAAATGTTATCTGATCCAAACAACTCTGGATACGACTCTCGCATTCCAATTCTTCCAAATCCAATTCTCCCATAACTACTTCCACCAAAGGAATCTCTATACTTCGAAGTTGTTTCTTATCAACAACTAGAACTAGCCACGCCTCCGAAGTCAAATTCTCTCTCACTTGTACACCATCCACCTGAATCAATGTACCTCTTCAACTTAGACATATGAACACCTCATTCAATCCTCTCAAGCGACAGCGGTAAAACAGTCTAACATGCTATCCGCCTCACGCTTCCGCTGCGCTACTCTGATACAGATCAACAAAACACAGGGTGCTCACGAGACTTCAAGCTCGACCAACACCAATTACTACCATAACTCTCAAAACACGGCCTTACTTGGATTCTTTGATCGTTTCCATCGCCCCTTGCACGGTCTTTGATCCGAGTACAACACTCCCGTTGGACATGCAACAACACAAAGGAGTCATACCCTCTTACCCAACGAACTTCATACGATGTTGTTTCCGATACGAAATGGCAACAGTTATTGTAGGCAACTCCATCAACGACAATTAACTACCCTTAGATCCATCTTGGTCCAACACACAAGCTCTCAACGAGTCCTCTTCATACTGGATAGTTTTCTTCGTTTGTCCATGCCATTCACGGACGCTAGTCAGAGTTCATCTTCAACATGGCACCCAACCGCTTTCGCAATCTTTCCCATAATCTTAACGAAAAACTTGAGTTCCCATCTAACAGAATGATTCATCTTCACTGGTAGGCAACGAGTTACTCTTGTTAATCCATTCTTAACTGTCCAAATCGGATCATACTTCCTCAAATTCATCAGAAAACCCGGCACAAAGCCCATGGGAATACTATCCCATCCCACTCGAAATACTCAACAGTTGTATCAGATCCAACCATCTCTAATGTCCATACTTCAATTCCCAGCAAGTCTAATCAACATATACAAACTCAATCAATTCCTTCTCCATCTATGGCTATCCAAAACTATTTCTCAAATTCGGTCGCATCTTCCTAGTACCTGCACGGATACTCCATCTTTCTCGATGTACTTCTCCCTGAGTACTCTTATCCAACTCACACTATTCAGAATACACACTTCATCACGACATCTCACAATACCATTTCCCTTAATCCGAAAATAAGCCCTCTGACTTTTATCCATTAAATTCAATTAATCTATCAACTCAACTCAGAATTCCGATTTCCTCGAACCTCATCAGAATACCAAAAGTCAATCTCAACATCCAAGGCTCAACTTCATAAGAAGTCTCTTCACAGGCCGAACTCATATCTGAATTTGCTTAATCAGTTCTAACTTCCTTACCATCTTCATTAGTGTATACCAAAATTCCCGATTCGATATCTTAGCTACCACTTGGTCTCATCCGAATGGTAATTTAACCAAAACCATACTCCTTCAGGAGTTCCAATTACTTCTCTGTCTCATATTTGACTCTCTCTCAAATAAAACAAATACCTTAAGGTCAGTAACCATCTCAAATCTCAACTAAACAATTGAGGCTTCCAAACTCCGGTACAAACACACAACAGCAACCCACTCCAAATTACTGGTCAGATAATCCCTCTCTGTACTTTATATTGCCTTCAAGCATAACCAAAACTCATTAATGTTGTACTTAACACATCTCTTAATCATATCAACAAAGTATCTCAAAACACAACGACAATCCTGTCGGACTTGGCAAAACCAATACACGAACTGTTGACAGCTTTCTCAAAACTCTTTGAACTTTCTTCACAGTAGTACATCACTGCCTCTTCCCCAATACTAATAACTCAAGTTCCAGACGCTCAACATGAACCCCTATACTCTCCGAACATATCCAAACACCATCGGTTACATAACCATTGACTCTCTCAATCAAGTGTGGAAAATCATTCTATCAAACGGACACTCAGCTGTGAACTTATGGTGATAACACAAACCGCACTCTCCGCGCTTACCATGACATCCAAACATTTTTCGCCAATAAATACTTAATTCCATGTCACTACTTTCCCATCACATAGAGCACTGTAATATCTTCCAACGCTTCTAATCTTGCGTCATTCCGAATTACGGTTTTCCGTTACGACAAAATCACGGAAACAACCCTTCCACACTTAAAGGTCATCCAATACCTCTCCAACTCTTGAAATGCTTAAGGGTCCAATTATACCAACCATGTATTCCACATCTCATTTCCTTTAGTAATCACTAGAAGTCATTATCCACCCTTATACTCAACTCCACAATCTGTTGCCGTAGCACACACACCAGACATAATTCTCAACACTACTCAATCAATTTAATTCTTCGACTGTCCAAACAGATATAATTAGTCGGCAAAACCGCCATCTTCCCACTTTCATTAGCACCCCGAATTCCCATCAAAATTAACCATCTCCTCACTGTCTCGTGCCGACTCATCAACACACTTCTTAAGCACCTAGCTTAGCTCCAAACAATTCTCTGCTCACGCCACCTAAGCTTGCAAGACACGTCCATCCCATCCAACAGAACTCCAACTACTATCAACAAGAGATTAAGGGTGATCAGTTCCTCAATTTGTCAATAGGCAGCTGAAAATCATGATGGAGTATAAACTATCTTTACCAAACCACAAGAGTGTTAACCACCCACTGAGCTACAACTTCTACACCTGCAGCATCTTGGAGAAGCACAACTTCTCCCCCACTTAGATCATTCCCACTTCTCCAGACAAGGTTAAGCAACAACATGTATCGACAGTGTTTTCACACACATGTCGCATACAAGGGAACAAATAACATTAGACAACTTGGTCGGACGGACCGACCTGCTCTGATACCACTAATGTAACACCCTTCTAAACCCCGCAAATAATATATGCATAATCAGAGTAAAAGTTAACATGCATCCATAAAAGGGCATCACACAAAACTTGCACCACATTAAAACAATCTGTCATGCTCATAAACACCTTTCCATTTAGCAGCGAATTCATTAATCAAAATCCTTTAAAAGAAACATTTACTTTCATCATATAAAATCAACATCTCTAGGCACTAAGGCCAACATCTCATTATCTCAATTACTCCAAATATGAAAACATAACTTAGGTTACATAATGTAATCCTAAAACATAAGCAATCGATCCCCGTGTTACACGACTAGAGCATGACTCGACCCATAAATAATTACTAAACCGCTACACACGTAGCAACCTCGAACTACAAGCAGAACTTCATAAAGGCCTCCAGCAACCTAATCTGCAATGCCTCATAGAGCATTATAAAACAGCAGAAGGGTGAGAAATATTACCATAATAATCAAAGCATAAAATCATGTATACATAGGTATCATATAATTAACTCCCTATTTCTCACCACAATTCAACTCATAGTCATTTACATCGTCACTTATATATATATACAACATGAATATTCACCAAGCATTTTACATCATGCATACATCCACAATTCCACAATCTTAACATTCACACGTAAGCATCTCTTCATGCACGCTTCATAAGTATTCAACAAACATCTCATTCACATGCATACTTCATATATCAATGACATTATACAATGTGACTCAACAACTCAATGCAACTCAATGCAATGCGGTACCGACTTCCGTTATCATTTTTCGGTTTTTACATTAAACCGGGTCCACTCTTCTAGACCGATAACTCGTTATCATTTTTCGGTTTTTACATTAAACTGGGCCCACTCTTCTAGACCGATAACAACAAAGGCCCGTCCTCTAAGCCTTCAAACCCACTCTTCTAGGTTTGGGACAAGCCACTAGTTTCCACGAAACTAACAGACATTGCCTCTTGACTAAATGATGCATGTACAATCAGCCACAACAAATGCACTTAAGACCGACATCTTAATCTCATGCATTCAAATAATTCATCTCTTCAAGAATTACATTATGATTGCACACACAACATATTCACATAACATTCATCGATGTATTCATAATTCAACACTATCACCATATTATCACTCACAATGCACACATATCCACGATATGTTCTCATGCATTCTTCACGGTTATCAAACAATGCACACATATCCACGATATGTTCTCATGCATTATTCACATTTAATCACATACATACAATATGCATTTACAACATCTATCAAGCAATGCACACATATCCATGACATGTTCTCATGCATTCTATTCATACCACCATATACCAACAATATACATTCACAATTCAATATCATCACCGCATTATCAACAATGCACACATATCCACAATATGTTCTCATGCATTCTCAAGTAATTCATCATACAAGAATTACATCATGCTTACACGCATAACACATTTACCACGCAATGTACATATATTCACGATATATTCTCACGCATTGTTCATACATAATCGCATCCAATCAATACAAACATCATATTTATCAAACGATGCACGCATATCCATCAATATGCTCTCATGCATTCTTCATGTATCTTAACATACAACCGCATATAAACAATATACATCCACAATACATTTTTGTATTATGTTTATTATTCATCTCATGCCATTTCATACAAGGTATGCATGTCACAGTACCAATAATACAATTATAAGCTATGCACACATATATCCACAATGTTCTCATGCATACTTATTACCTAATTGTACACTACATCAAACCTTCACAAACTCATCAAATAATACGCACATTACCATTATTAAATAATACACACATAATCATTATCATGTTCTCATGTATTTATAATCGATCTGATTAATACTCATACCACAAATCTAGGATTCACGCCCAAAGGCTACCCACAGCACATATCATCACCATGGATCACATACTTATTCATATCATAGAGGTATTAACCTATGTGAATCAACCAAACAATCACCACATGAACAACACAATAAAAAAAAGAATGCTGTCTGATTCGCCTTCATTCTCCTGGCGAACCCTCGCAGCGAATACTCGCTGGACCTTCGCCCGGCGAACTCCCCAGCGAGCGAAGTCAGTAGCTACTGACTTGGTTCGCCACCATTCACCAGCATGCTCGCCCGGCGAACATCCGCCAACAACCCTTCGCCTGGCGAACCCGCCAGCGAAGTCCACTGGGACTTAATCATATTTATTCGCCAGCATTCGCTGGGCTTCGCCCAGCGAAGCTTCGCCTTCACTCGCCTGGCGAGAGCCAGCGAACCTGCGCAGAACAGAACCCCATTCTGTCTTCTCCCTTTATCCCACCATCAACCAACCACTTAATCATCAAAATCAGCTCAAACAACATACCCTCATGTTACCCGACTATTCTACGGTGTTATTACTCAGTTCCAACCGATTAAATCATCAATCTACCGATTAATCCAACATTTGCCCTAATTGGAAAGTGATGAAAACTCTACCAAAACCCCAACCCAACATACATAACATCATGCAATGATCAAATAGAAACATTTCTCACCCTTACCTCGATTAATCGGAGCTTCGAAATTGGTTCTTGAAGATTCTCCAAGCTTTTTCCCTTTTTCCTCTTCATTTCTCCTCTTCTTCTTTCTTTCTCTTTTTCTTTCTTTCTTTCTATCTTTCTCTTTCTCTCCAATCCCCTTTTTATATCCTTTTATTTCTTTTCTTTTTTTCCTTCCTCTCTATTATTTTCTTTCCATTCCATTTCTCTCTTCACAATTATCTCATTTATCATTAATTGGAAAATATCTACTAAGCCCACCTTATTCCACCAAATAGAATAAATTAGTTAAATCCATTAACTCATATTAAATAAATCTCATAACTTATTTAAATCAGATAAACCACCTAAACCAATCCATTAGTATGATTAATCAGTTATCGAAAATTGGGCTGTTACATAAACACATAAGTATTCTTCTTAGAGCTTGTGTGTTTAATGTCATTTAAGTGACCAAATTTAAATTGAGAATACAGAGGTGTCTTCTTGATGAAAAGTTTGTCAACAGATTTTGGATTACTTCCAGATGAAGATTCATATCCAATACCTCTTCTGTTGTTCCCACTAACACCATAGATCATAGAAGCCATCTTGCTTCTGTCTATGCTCTTAGTAAGGAATCTCTGAAAGCTAGAGTCATATTTTTCTAAAATGTTTTCACATGACTTAGTCTCAGATTCAGATTCTTGTTGAGTTATTTCAAAGTCATTTTTGATTTTCAGATTAATTTCTTTTTGTTCAAAAAGTTCTGTCTTCAGAAGATCAATCTCAGATTCAAGATTGCTTTTAAGCTTCTTGTATTTGAGTTTTATATTGTTATAACTTTTAAGAACTTCTGATAAAACCTTTATAAGTTCTTCTTTGGTAAGTTTAGCCATTACCTCTTCAGCGTCATCATCAGATTCAGAATCTGATTCATATCCTGAGGTTCCTTCCTCCTGATCTTCTGTGCTGGCCATTAGTGCAACATTAGCATATTCTTCTTCTGATTCAGAAGATGATTCAGATTCATCTGAGTCATCCCATGTTGCCATCAGAACCTTCTTCTTTTTGTTAAACTTCTTCTTGGGTTTTTCTTTTTGAAGCTTGGGGCAATCATTCTTGTAATGCCCAAGTTCTTTACACTCATACCATACAACTTCTTTCTTGCCAGATCTTCTGTGCCCAGAAGATTCCTTTCTATGATCAGATCTTCTGAAGTTGTTGAATTTCTTTCCCTTGTGCTTCCAGAGTCTGTTTATCCTTCTGGACAGCATGGATAATTCATCTTCTTCTTCAGAAGAGGATTCTTCAGAGCTTTCTTCAATAACCTGCAAAGCTTTAGCAGATTTATTAGATTTTAAGGCAACAGATTTACCTTTTTCTTTCTTCTGAGGTTCATCTTCCTCAAGCTCAATTTCATGGCTCCTCAGTGAGCTGATGAGTTCTTCTAAAGAGATCTTGTTCAGATCTTTAGCCATCTTCAAGGCAGTCACCATTGGTCTCCATCTGGTAGGTAGACTTCTGATGATTTTTTTTACATGATCTGATGTAGAGTATCCCTTGTCCAGAACCTTTAGCCCAGCTGTGAGGATTTGAAATCTGGAGAACATGGCTTCAACAGATTCAGAGTCTTCCATCTTGAAAGCCTCATACTTCTGGATCAGAGCCAGAGCTTTTGTCTCCTTGACTTGAGAGTTTCCCTCATGAGTCATTTTTAAGGATTCAAACATTTCAAAGGCAGTTTCCCTGTTTGTAATTTTTTCATACTCAGTATGAGAAATTGCATTTAATAATATAGTTCTGGCCTTGTGATGATTTCTAAAATCTTTCTTATGAGCATCTGTCATAGATTTTCTGTCTATCTTCTTGCCATTCCCATCTGTGGGATGGACATATCCATCTATGACTAGATCCCATAGATCAGCATCATATCCAAGGAAAAAACTCTCAATTCTGTCTTTCCAATAATCAAATTTCTCCCCATCAAACATAGGGGGTTTGGTGCTGATTCTGTCCCTTTCTTCATATTTATTGTTAATGTTGGATGTTGTATTATCAGCCATAGTAACAACTAAATATATATCAAAGTATTTCTCTCTGGATCTTTACTGACACTGTTAAGTGGTAGCACACACAGAACCGGAGCTCTGATGCCAACTGAAGGTGAGAAAATACTTAGAAGGGGGGGGGGGGTTGAATAAGTATGGAAGATTAGAAAATTAGAATAAAAAGACAATTATTTTTATCCTGGTTCGTTGAACTCAACTACTCCAGTCCACCCTTCCTAGAGTGATTTGTCTTTCTCAACAAGGACTTAATCCACTATTTAATCAAACAGATTACAATAGTAACACCTAAGAACAACTGTTCTTAGTCTTCTCAAGAGCTACTAATTTCAACTGAATCCTCTTAAGAAAATCCTTTACAATCAATGTAAATCTAATACAAGAGTATGAATGCTTCTAAAAAGCTTTTATCACAACAGTGATATTTCTCTTAAGATTAAGTACAAATAATTCTAAGAATGAATATGAAAGTATGAGAGCTTGAATGTTATAATTTCTTTTCAGCAAAAAATGTCTAACTGAAGAATTTGGTGGAGTCTTCCTTTTATAGGCAGCTGATCCAAGGGAGAGCTGAGCGTTGAAAAGAGTGTCCCAAAAAGGTCTGAGCCTTTTTGTCTTTATATCAAGTGACCTTTCCTAGAAGAAGAAATCACAGAAGAATCCTTTTTGTCTGTGTTCTTGTGTCTAGCACAAATGAGGAAAGAGACGTTTGATTTACTCCAACGGATATAATTCTTTGAATATTTCTTCTTCAGTTTTCAGCAAGTTCATCAGAATCTGATTGGGTCAGAGTCTTCTAATGATGTTCAGAACTTTGCTGTATCAGAGTCTTCTGCAGCATGTGTGCTTTCAGCGTGTTAAATATCAGAGCATATTTGAGACAAAACTTCAGTACTGGCAGCTTTAGTACTTTCAGAATCTTCTGTAGAAACTATGCTTTGAAAAACTCTTCATACAATATTCTTCTTAGCTTCAGATGCTTCTGCTTGCTTCAGATTCTTCTGGAGCTTCTACTTCAGAATCTTCTGGAGCTTCTTGCTTCAGATGCTTCTGAAGGCTACGCTCAGAATCTTCTGTAGGCAGCAATCAGAATCTTCTAATGAGTGCATCTGGCGTTTCAGATTCAGTTACTTTCTTGTATACCATTCAGATTTGCTTATGGAGTGTTAATTTCATTGCTATCTGCAGTAAAAACTCTCAAGCAAATTTTAGAGTATATAATTCTTAAATATAAAATTTCCCAATAGTTATCATCAAGACAAAGAGATATTATTAAGAACCAATCTGTGTTCTAACAATTTTACCCTCATATTTTCTTGCATTGCCTGTATAGCATATCATGTCTATCATTTTTCATAATACCCAATTTATCAGCTGAAATAAACTTGTAGGAATTACAGCCGAATCGGTCAAACTAAAAGTCAACTTTGTGAAAAATCAGCGGATGGAAAATTTTAAAGTCGAGCCTGCAAACGTCAGTCATATTAATCTACGTTTGTCGTAGTTTAACCTGGCGTGTTCTATTAAATTTTTCGACCACTTTTCGATCGCATTTTGGACAGTTTAAGTCACTTTATCGAGTAAAATTTATTTCAGAATCTGGCCAAACGGTATTTTTCCGAGTCGTATATTTTGCACTGATCATTTTAGTGTACTCGATTTATTTTTTCAAGCACTTGGGCGTCCGACTTTTATTTATTTGAGTTTTGGTTATTTTTATTTTTTGTCTAAATAGTTAGAATAAATAAATAAATAGAATTATTAGTTTTAATTTTATTTTATTTTATTTAGTTTTAAATAATTATTTAAGTTGGGCTTTAAAAGGGGCATTAGGTTAGAGTTAACCCTAGTTTGATACCTATATAAACATAAGTTGTATTTGAGAAAAGGGGGAGAAAACTTCATCAACATCAGAAATCAAGAACAGGTCATCAGAAAGAGGAAGAAGAGAGTTTTGAGAAAAACTCATAAGATCCACCATCAAGGATCATCCAATGGCGGCCGTGGATCCTTTAGAGTCTCACTACCACCGGCGGACAACAACCAAGCAAAGAGCCTCAGAAGAAGCTTCATTACCGACCAAGAACACCATCACCTCGCCGTCGAAACAACCAAAACGTAAGATTATGACATTAATGAGTTTGATTTTTTTTAATTCGGTTTCAGGTATGAACAAACAAAGACGAAGCAGGAGAGAAGAGGAAAGTTTCAAAAAGGAGCCATGGAGGAGCCGCCGGTTGGGAAGAAGAAGAAGGGAAAGGGTTTTTTCCCAAACCCTAAAGAAACAACACAGCAACACGATCCACCCCTCCCCCTTTATTATTAATATTTTTTTCTTTTTTTTTATTATTTTATATTTCTTTTAGTTATTTATTTATTTTATTGGTAATTAATAATGAGAATTAAAGTTTTAATTAAACTATTTAACAAAGAATGTAATTAAACATTAGGATTATAATTTATTAAAATTTAGATCTTTCTTTCAAAATTAAAATCATTAATTAGAATTAGAAACTCATTTTTTTAAAGATTAAAATTGGATCACTTTTTTAGTAAAACGCTAAATAAAAGTGAAACCTTTTTTTAAATAAAAATTAAATCCTTTTCAAACTTTTTCTTAATGAATTTCTAACATTATATATTTTTAAATTTCTAACATTTCATATTTTCATTCTAATTGTCTAACCTAAAAATGCTAAAATAAAAATGCTTAATATTCCCGCTAATTATCAGCTGACTTTCATATCTCTTGTTTGTACTTGGTTACTAATTTCACATTTTGCTGCATTTTCATTTTCTATGGTTGTAACTTTATGCGAGGCTATCGTCGCTTTCTTTTCCGTCATTATTTTTGCATTTTTTTGGGGTTGTAATTTACGCGAGGACATCGTCGCCTTTATCTCTTTATTATTTTTGTATTTTATGGGCTTGTAATTTATGCGAGGCTATCGTCGTTGTTTGTTTTCAATTCCGTTACCGTTCTTGCACTTTCCCGCATGTTCATACTGCCGTTTTTTTGCTTTGCATTACATTATCCACCGTATATTTTCCCTCTGAAGGATTAGGTCTAACAGTTTGACCACCGAGTCAATAGTCCTCTCCTTTGACCATTTCAAAACCCTAAATGGCCTAGGTGTCCCGCCGTGGACGAAAATACCCTTTACCCTAGCATTAGGTTAAGGAGTCGCCGCACTCCGGTTTTAGGGTTTCCCGCCATGGAATATTTAGTTTAACTCTATTTTCAATTAACTATTTTCAACGTAGAAATAGGAGTCTCAGAACTCCACGTAAGCGTTTCCTTAAGAGATGCTTACTCCCTTTGAAACCTTAACCGCAATCAAGACGTTTCTAACCTCCCTTTTGAGGGGAACTACGATTATTCTGATTCCATTCCCTACCCAGGATACGTAGGCACAAGATGCGAATCTTACCGAGTAAACTTAGGACTAACCCTTAGGTCTCTTTGTCACTCTTAACCCTTAGCTCAATATATACCCTAAATCAAATAATAAAGCAAAATAGTAAAAATGAACAAAAGGTTCCTGTAGAGTACTCCAGAAGTTTAGGGTGATAATACCTTCCCTAAGCTTAACCTGGGGCATGGGTAGTTCTCAGTTAACTTGGTTGTGCTTTCCTACAATACGCCTTTCATATAAAAGTTGCACTTGCAATATTCCTTCGCACACAATAGACAAGTGTCGAAGATGTTTCCAAGCCAAAAGGCTGAGGATGGTTCACCGCGATCATTAAGCTAGGCAGTCACTTTCTTCAACAAAAAAAATCAAAAGAAAAAGCCCGCTAAGTCAAAACCTACGAAGGAGACTTATGCAAAACTGGGGCATCCCGCTGACTGTATTCTTCACAAGAAACAGCTCAGGCAAAAGTTAGGGATAATAAAAAGAGGAGATCTTTAAATCCTTATCCTAAAAATCCTCAATGTCAAAACAACTCAATGTTATAGGGAAGTAGTGTCTGCCTTTTCAAAAAAGGTTTGTTGACTTCTGAACCAACGTCATTATTATCAGTGCAATTCCTAACCTATATGAACCTAAATGCATAATACGAGTTAACTGAGCATAGGGCTGAAGATTATCACGTAGATTGGGTGGGTATAAATAAATTTTGAGTCTTTATCCTTTATTTCATAAACCATGAACCAGACCACGTTACAACCCTCAAAAGACCTAATTGAAGCAAGGTTATTTTGAAAGCATACTACAACAAGGTTGCGTAAGCTGACTCCAAAAGATCTTTGCGAATCATTTATTTTGGTAGTACACCTTTATTTTAAACTTTGAGCATCTTGAACCACCGTGTTCTAACCAACGTCTCATTTATTTTTTCATCTTTCAAAAATGATTTTGATTTCAAAAGTTGCATGAACTTTGCATTACTGTATTTGTATGAATATTTTGTTTGCAAACTGGCTTTCCTCTAAGGAACTTTCAAACAGTTGAGAAACTTGGTCAAGTGATCCTATCAGGGGCAAGTTCCTTTTACATCCTGTCTAAGAATCAATTCAAGATTTGTTCAAGGCAAGTCCTTCTCAGATTTGGTTTATCCAAAGTTTTTTTCAAGACTCAGACTGGGGCAAGCCTTCTGAAGGCACAGTAAAGCAGTCATTTACAGAAATCAGACAAGCTGAAGTAATTACCAGTTCCTCTATAACAAACGATTGAATTTAGGGCAGTTTACTTGAAGAATCCCTAGGCAGCTATCCTTCCTTCCTCCAAGGACTATCTACTTGACACAATTTACCATTGTGGCAGAATTGTGTTTAGCAGTGGCATCTTTAGTCCCCGAGCAGAATGACGATGATCTCCGTGTTGAGGAATCAGTTTTCCAGTCTTGTCATCTCACCAAAAGAGTCGAGCCTTGTCGTCGACATCTGCATTTGCATTTGACCATATCTCATAGAATAATTCATATACATATGCATAACATGAGTGTTTCATCCTCATTTGCATTTCTCCCGAGGTCGTGTTTTATCCAGGTCTTACCTTGTGGTCAAAGTCCAACTTACTTGGCACCTACCAAACAATTTTGTGTTGTGCCTATCTGATGTTCTTCCAGATATGACATTTTTCTTATCCGGTTGTTCTTCCGGATAGGTCTGTTCCTTTTACGTCCAATACTATTCTCATAGGTTGTGTTTATACCTTTCATCCAAAGTCATTATTGGATGTCTGGTACCCTTATTTTTATTTCTCTTTCTGATGGTTTTTCAGATTGAGTCTCTTTGTTCTGATGTTTTTTCAGAACTTATCTGAGGGTTTTCCAGATATTTTCCTTCGATTCTGACGGTTTTCCAAAATCTTATCCGATGGTTTCCGGGATACATTTCTCTTTCTGATGGTTTCCCATATTGAGTCTTATTTAATGGTTTTTCAAATATTCCTTTGATTCTGATGGTTTTCCATAATCTTTCCGATGGTTTTCTGGATTTATTCCTCTTTCTGATGGTTTTCCAGATTGAGTCTTTGTTTTGATCTTCTTCTAGAACTTGTCTGATGGTTTTCCAGATATTTTTCTTCGATTCTGATGGTTTTCCAGAATCTATTCGATGGTTTTCCGGATACGTGTTCTCTTTCTGATGGTTTTCCAGACTGAGCCTTTATTATGATATTATTCCAAAACTTATCTGATGGTTTTCTGGATACGTCTCTCTCTCTGACGTTTTTCCAGATTGATTTTTGGTTATGATGTTTCTTCCAGAACTCCTTTGTTGCTTATCTGATGTTCTTCCAGATATGTCTTCAAACTTGTCCCGTACATTTATTGATTTCCTAAATGTTTCGGATGCACCTTCAAAGACCTTGTCGTCATTTCATGCTCTTATAGATGTTCTCATATTTGTTTCTTTGCCCCCGAGTTTATTCGATGTTTTTCCGAGTATCTCTGGCGTGTTTCAGAGTTTATTCGATGTTCTTCCGGATGTATCTGGTGTTTGTTTCTCCTTGTATCACTATGCCAAAAAAAACCTTTAGCAGCGCTTAAAAGTGCTGCCTAAAGTGGCGCTGCTAAAGGCAAAGGCAAAACTTTTTTATGGAAAAAGCACTGCTAAAGGCTCCCTTTAGCAGCACATTTAGCAGCGCTTTTTTACCCCTTTAGCAGCGCTTATAAAAGTGCTGCCTATTCCCCCCTCCCCCCCCCCCCCTTTAGCAGTGCTTTTAGAAAGCGCTTTCTTAGACCCCCCCCCCCCTTTAGCAGCGCTTTTTTAAAGCGCTTTCTTAGACCCCCCTTTTAGCAGCGCTTTCTTAGAACCCCCCTTTCCCCACCTATAGCAGCGCTTTTTTAGCACTCTCTGTGTCCCCTTTAGCAGCGCTTTTTTGTAAAAGCGTTGTCTAATCTTCAAGATTTTAATTTTTTTTTAAATAATCACATTTTTTTTTATATTTTTCGATAAACCTGCTTATATTACATTCCCTACTTATAATTCAGGCCTTTATTTCAACACTTTGGCCTTATATATATAATTCAACACTTTGGCCTTTAAGTATACATTGTAATTCATCACTTTGTCCATAATCATTTTAATACACATAAACCTGCTTAAATATATTACAACACAATCCGATCCTTAGAATTACAACATCACAAATACAGTCAATTTACATATAATTACAAATTCGTTAACTTTACAAATAGATACGACTTCCAGAAATATTATTATCCCGCATCAATATTGGATGATACATATACATTATACAATTCTCAATTCAAGAATAAATTGACACCATTCCTCCTTTATTTCTTCCAATCCTGCTTTCGAGTAAGTACCACACTTGAATTCATCAAAGTACTACATAATATAACAGAACATGCACGATTTAGTTTCAAAACTAATTACTCAGATGAAACATCGGTTAATTATCAAAATGAATCATATAATTTATGAATTGATCCATACCATGATTGGAATCTCTATTTGACCAGAACGAATAATTTCCTTCATAAAGCGCAATACAAAATATCCGTAATCAATCTCATTGCGCTGACGAGGACACTGTAAATGGAAAAAACAAATGAACATTTATCAGGATATATAGTTTAAATAGTTTTATCAAGTAGGACCACTATAACAGTCAAAAATGGGAAAATATACCTGCACTCTGATCCAGCTAATGTTGTTAGCCTTGTTTTTTGGCACTGTTGCTTGTCTTTGTGCTCTGAATATTTGTATAGCTCTAACATAATATAAACGCATATTTAGAACAATGTCACATAATAAATAAAGATATATAATTATTCAGAACAGTATATCTCATCACTTATGTATCAACCATATTCTTCATATCAGGATATTTTGTTTGATCGCCGTCCAATGAATCCAAATAATACACTATTTCTTTCATCAGATTAATCGCGACCAATAACCAGTGTCCACTATAAAATAAGACAACAGTTTAGATGGAAATGTTATATAGAATGGCAAAAATCGAATAATTATAATAAATGAATTTAGAATGAAGTCATACCCATGGCCAGTATTATGTGGCAACAAGAACAACTTCTTTGTAGTCGCGGCCATAAATCTTTGGACTATGTAATCTTTGACTACATTTGGTGTGTGATCTATTGCCCGTAAGTTGATACAACTAGCAGATAAGAATGTGAATACTGAAGTCAAATCATGCGGGACCAACAACTTGTCATACAAGAGCCTAAAATAAAAACATAATCAACATTAGAATATTCAGTTAAATGAGCAAATTTTAAAATGTTCAATTATTTAATTAAAATGGATTGGAGTACCTGATGTAGGAATGCATAACACCGACGTCCAATTCGGAATGTTGGAAAATCTGGTCCAAATCCTCCTTAGCAATTGTTTCGGTATATTCAAAACCGAAAATACCTTCCTCCATAGGTATTTGACGGATGCCACCCTCAGTCACATCTATTGTTCCTACATATGTTTCAAGGCACAACCTAAATCGAGGAACAAATGCTTTTTTTGGCTCGACCTTTTTTTTGTTTGGCACCTTGGAAGATTCAAGCATCTTACCCTTGCTGACTTGTTACAATTGTTGATCATGAACCTAAAAGTCATATAAGTTCAGTAATTAATGTATAATAAGATAATCATGTAACTGTAGTAGTACCTGTTTCTTTGATGCAGCTGAATCGGTTTCCCGCATAATGATTCCCTTATCTTTTGATTTGGATTTTGTAGTAGTCTAAGATCATCATGTAAATAAGAAAATGTAAATGTAAGAATAACTTTCATATATGGGTCGTAAAACATTTGAATATTACAAGGTTCATAATGGTGTTCAACATACCTCTTCATCTATGAAAATGAGATTTGTCGGCCATGCAACATACGCTCCTATTGCGTCTTCCACCACTGTTGCGTCTGAAACATCATCTGGTATAGGCAACAACGCACCTCCTCTAACTCAATATCAACTAATACTTTCAAAAACCTAGCAGGGAACAGTTTATGGTGAAGTAAGTCTCCCACAGTGTTATGCACCTTTCCCTTGCTAACCATGCAATAAGCCGGTGACAATAAATATAGCCGACAAGGTAAAATGCCCTAAACAAATAATGATGCCAATTAATGTGTCAATTAAGAAAATTGTACTAAATTAATTTCAATGTAATATATACAATTACCTCTAGAAGCTTCTGCGGACAATTGATACTATCTTTGTCACTAGTATCTTTACCCCCTGGACCGCGCCTTTCCGACATGTATCTTTCTTTGTCTTTCTGTAATTCACGAATCTGAGCTTTCAATTCCTCCAACGTATCCATCACTTCTTTATTGCTAGGATTTTTTTCTTTGGCTGCTTATACAATTTTGATGGAGTGACACCAAATCCCTTACCCTTCACCCGCCCAGAATACTCAGGGATATTTAACACCCGACTCAGTATGCTTCTGCAATCATCGTTTCAGCTGGAGTTATACTCTGGGATAAAGTCTCCTAAAATATAGATAAAAGCATATATAAATATATTATACACTTTTGATCAGTTACTGACAAAACTAATGTTGTACTTACACATTGTTCAAATACTTGTTGAACATCTTCCTGAACGACTCCATCTCTTCCCACACGGGAAACCTTCCATACAACATGGTCCGGAAGAGATGTCGCATCACTTTTCTCCTCTTCTAACTACACATTAAGACGGATAATAAAGCATTTATACACAACATGGTAACTATATCATATTAAAGCATTTATATATACTTACTATTTTTTGTTCTAAGCGTGCATATCCCAAACGCCCTTTTTTGTATGGATACGCTGGTTTTGATGCCCGTTGCCGATTTACGCCACTCACAACCTGAAAAAACAAGTTTAAATCATATCAGAACTCTTGTGGAAGAAGTATATATACTATACATTGTTCATGATAAGTTGTACTTACTAAAAATTCTTTGGTTCTTCGCTTGGCAACAAATGTCTCCCATTCTTTTTCTGAAATCAGATCAGCATACTTCTTTGGACGCTCCGAGTCGAAAAAGTTTCCATCATAATCTTTAAGAAACTTGTTCGTTAAAAACGCTCTAAATCCCCTCAGTCGTTTTCCGGCCAATTGAAGACAATATTTTCTCCTGCAATCATCAATATTAAAATATCTATGCAAACAAATACACATACATATAACATGTTAGTATAATTAATTTAAAGATGTAACCGTTAACATAATTAAAAATAATCAAATATCATACCTGTATCTCGCTCCAAATTTTGTCTTTAGCCGGTTGTAGCGAGGGAATTCTCCAATTATCTCAAGTAATCGGAATTTGCGAACGTACAAGTGCTCCAATGTAACTTGTCAGCATCGCACCGTTAGGCTCAACTAATTGATCTCTTTCATTCCAATGCACATCATACTTAACACCCTTATCTCTCGCACATATGATTTTTTTTCATAATCGTTATTCCTCTTGTGATATCGCCTTCCATGTGTTTTATTATTTCGTTTCCATCATGTGATTTTTCCTCATTGGTGGCCATAATACCTGTAATTTAGAAAAACCAAAGTATCAAATGAATGACATGCAAATATGTAAATAAGAAATATATACATAAGAAATGTACAAATAAGAAAAACATATACATAATTTTATTGAATGACATAATATGTAATTGTATTGCATGATATAAATATGTAATTTTATTCAATGAGACAATATGTAATTTTACAAGTACCTTTGTCACTAAGATCTCTTTTTTTTCTTAGTTGGAACGTGATTTACTTGTATCTTAACAACACGGACGGATGGATTGATCCAAATTCCCTCGTTATGATTATTTCTAATATATGATTTGTCCGCTCTAATATTCTCATCTGGATCATCTAAAATATAATATTCCTTCTCAACATCAACATCCCCCTTGTCTCCAATGTTATCATCGATTACTTTGTTGGAAAAAAGAACTATAGACCATTTCGTACTTGTCGGATCAGTGACATATAACACTTGATTAGCTTGCGTGGCTAGAATAAAAGGCTCATTTTGTACCCCACCTTATTAAGATCCACTTGTAAAAATCCTGACTTATCCATTCGTATGCCACTATTATTTTCAACCCACTTACATCCAAAGATAGGAATCTGAAACTTTTCATAATCAAACACCCAAATGCGTTCGATAACCCCAAAATACAACAGATTCGCATATTTGGGATTTAAGTCCTTCACACTTGAAATGTGCATTGCTTCGGCAAGCACGGTGACACCACTATTTTGCATTGTACTCTTATCGTCTTGTTCTTTGGTATAAAATGTGTATCCATTAATTGCGTATGCGCTATAAGAAAACACATGCAAACTTGGACCATATGCTAAACATCTCAACCTTTCTGTTATTGAAGCGGGATCAGAATAAAACTTTGAAAAATATGATCCTTGAACCATGTTATAAAACTTCGATTGTGCTCACGTACTATCCAATTTTCATTTCGATTCAGATTTAAACCTCGGAGAACGTCCTTGTACATTTCAACATACGGCTCATCCTTAATGTCATTGTGCAGAACATACAAATGCACTTGCTCTCGTTCATCCCTTGAAATTGTCACAAATTTATTTCCAATTAACTGTTTACCTACTATTTTTTCAACAACATTAGATTTTGGGAGGCCAATGGATTCAACGTTGGACAAATATTCAGTATAAAACTCAATAGCTTCTTCAACAATGTATGGTTCAACAATACATCCCTCTGGTCGACTTTGGTTTTTCACATACCTTTCAATATTTTCATATAACTTTCAACAGGGTACATCCATCTCATATAAGCTGGTCCACACAATCGTGTCTCTTTCACAAGATGGACAACTAGATGTACCATTATGTCAAAAAATGATGGAGGAAAATACATTTCAAGCTCACACAAAGTAATAACTATTTCTTTTTGCAATGTTGGTAAGATCGTAGGATCGATCACCTTACGACAAATTGACCTGAAGAAAAAACACAATTTAGTTATTGCGCCTGTCACTTTTTTCGGCAAAATAGAACGTATACATATTGGTAGAAAGTGTTCCATTATAACATGGCAATCATGTGTCTTTAAACTCTTTAACTTTAGGTGTTTCATAGAAACAAGTCTTCTAATATCTGAAGAGTATCCTTCTGGAACTTTAACTTCACTCAGAAACTTACACAATATCTTTTTCTCCTTTCTAGATAAAGTATAAGCAGCAAATGGTAGATATGTGCGATTTCCTTTCTTCAAGGGTCCTAATTTATTTCTTATTCCCATTGCTACCAAGTCCTTTCTTGCTTTAAGGCCATCCTTAGACTTTCCTTGTATATTGATTAACATACCTATAACACTTTCAAATACATTTTTTTCAATATCCATAACATCAAGAAAATTTCTTACATACAACGACTTCCAATACGGAAACTCAAACAAAATTGACCTCTTCTTCCACCCACGCGTGACAAGCGTATGAGCAAAAGGCTTGCCAAACTGAGTGCTCACATCTTTCACCTTTTCAAAAATTTGTTCGCCGGTCAATGTAGGTGGAACTCTACGTTGTTCTGAATTTCCATTAAATGCTTTTCTCCACCCACGGTAGTGATGATTAGAATTTAAGAATCTACGATAACCAAGAAAGACATTCTTTTGACCAAATTCCAACCGCGTCTAATCTGTGTTTTCTTCATAGATAGGACACGCACATTGACCTTTAATGCTATACCCCGATAGATTTCCGTATGCTGGAAAATCATTAATTGTGCCAAACAACATCGCCCTCAAATTGAAACTTTCTTTCCTATATCTATCATAAACCTCCACACCATTCTCCCACAAACTCTTTAAGTCTTCGATTAAAGGTGTCAAGTATACGTCTATGTCATTCCCTGGTTGTTTAGGGCCAGAAATTAACATAGATAACATCATGTACTTACGCTTCATACATAGCCATGGAGGTAGGTTATAAATCATAATAATTACAGGCCAGGTGGAATGTGAGATACTTTACAGACCATGCGGATTCATTCCATCAGTCGATAATGCCAAGCAAAGGTTTCTAGCTTCTTCTCCAAAATCAGGATACCATTATCAATTTTCATCCACTGTGGTGAATCTGCCGGATGTCGATACTTCCCATCTATAATTATATCATCTGCATGCCAAGTCAGGTGTTTTGCATCTATTTCACTACGAAACATGCGTCTAAATCTCGGAATTATAGGAAAATACCATAAGACTTTTGCTGGTGACAAATTTTTCTTATACCGAGATACACCGCATTTAGGACACTCGTTTAATGATGCATATTCATTTCGAAACAAAATGCAATCATTTGGAGAAGCATGTATCTTATCATAGCTCATGCCAATAGAGCATAACATTTTTTTAGCTTCATAGGTTCGATTGGGAAGAACATTATCCTCCGGAAGCATCTCTTGAAGTAGGGCTAACAACTCTGTGAAACTTTTATCCGACCATCCATTACCCGCCTTTAAGTTGTATAACTTTAATACCGCAGACAATCTTGTGAAAGTAGTGCAACCTTTATACAACGGTTTCTCCGCATCGCTTACCAACCTCTCAAACATCTCGGGACAATCTTGAAGATCTTCTTCAAGTGCTTCTTTAATCTCTTCGACTCGATCACAATCATATGTATCTCTGCCATTGTCCTTTGAAGCATAGGTCGTATTATCCCCGGGTTCGACGTTCTCGTTACTTATCTCACCATGTAATGTCCAACATGTATAACTTTGATCAATTCCATGTCTCATTAAATGAGATTCCAACTGAACGGCGTCAATTCGACGCCCATAACAACAACCAAAGCAAGGACATGTGATCCTACTAGGGTCTTTGGCGTGTTCAACAGCAAACTTAACAAATTTTGATACCCCATTCTCGTACTCTTTAGACAACCAATTAGAAGACATCCATTTTTTATCCATACTAATTGAGTAGTCTAAACTAAACTAAGAAATTTAAACAAAAACAGAGAATACCTTTAAAGAAATCAATAACTTCTAAGAAAGCTACACCGTAGGATGCTTGAAAATGATCACAACCTTGCTCTTCACAGGTAACCCCTATAACAGACAAAATTAATAACATCGTCAACATTAAATAATTCTTGGAACATCAATTGTTGATAAAACTTGCAATAATGTAGCAACTTCTTATATAGTTGATAATTTCTTTTAATAAAGCCTTATAATATTAAAAGAAAAAGGTGGAACAACTAAGAAACTATAAAATGAGGAACAAAATAAAATACCATAAAACGGACTACTCATATTTCATATGAACTACTTGACATAAATATTAGTACAATTTAAGAATTTTTAATTATATGGGTCAAACGGACTACTTATATTTTAAACATTAACAAGGTTAACAAAAGTTACTCAACTAAGCAATGTATTTCTCCGATTGTTTATCCCAGTTATACACAATATAATTGGCAAACAAGAAAATATAAATAAATTGGATTATGAAAAATTATCTAAAGTACACTTCATTCAACTAGAAAATAATCTACTTCATATTTTAGATGTCTATCTTGTAAACTTTTCTAGACATCGAGATTCAATCGAAGCCGTAAAAGTTATTGATCACATTTAACCAAGTTAAGGTATGATGAGGAGGTAACTAAATTGGGAGTATTCTCCAGATTTAGAAATTCAATATTTGCAGAATTTAAACTGAGCACCCCTATCTAGGATTCCTTGGTAACAACATATATCATATTGTTGAAAGCAACAAAGTGTACAACAACACAGTCTTACACAACTAGATTGGGAATCTGCTTGAGTATAGATAGAGCAGAGTTGTTTCTATCAATCCCGCTGTTGTCGCTACTCGAAAAATGCATCGTGCAACGACGGGGAGGCGAAAAGAAAGGACAGAAGAGTCGTCACCGAACTTTATTTATCCCATGAGGGGAAAGGAAAATATCGAGAAAACCTTAAGAAAAGAAATGGATAAGATGGTCTCGCAACCAAGAACGGGTTCGGAAGCCGGTTATGCGAGGGGAAGGTATTAGCACCCCTCGCATCCATCGTACTCGATGGGAACCATTTGTTTGTCGATGTGTGATTATATTTGCTAAAATATTATGCTATAAAAGAGTGTTCCTATGGGTAAAGAGAAAAAGGGTTAGAAACAGAGATTAGGAGGAAAGAGAAAGAACAAACTCGATAGGACTTCGCAGTCCTAGGCCTACGTATTCTCAAAAGGCATGAGAAAGTCAGAGTCGACGTAGTTCGGGGCTACGGATATATGGGAAAGTTCTTGGCAAGGATTGTGGCCCTTGTGCCTACATATCTTTACTTGAAGAAGTAAAGAATCAGAGCAGCCGTAGTTCGGCCTACAGTGTGCGGGAAAGCGGGATATACTGGTAGACGATGCTATCGTGCGTATTCTAGAAGTTTAGGTGTTTTGCTGCTTGCATGTGAGGAGACTTAAGCGTTACCTGTTTGCGGTAGAACGAACGTAGCATGCCTTTCTGGGGAAAGGATGGAAAAGAGAAAAGGGTGCTCGCTAGGTTATCGCAATCCTATGCCTACGTATTCTCAATAGACATGAGAAATCAGAGCAACATAGTTCGTGCTACTACGGGTAACCGGTGTTTTTGTGGATGATGTTATCATGCGCATTCTAGCAGTTTAGGTGTTTTGCTGCTCGCATGTGAGGAGACTTATGCGTTACCTGTTTGCGGTAGAATGGACGTAACATATCCTTTTTGAAAAGACTGGTTTTCGCCATGCGAGGCAAGAAGTCACGTTTGATTTGTATGATTGTTTTTTATAGGCGATATAAGTCCTCGGATAGTAACCCCTTGCGGGTAGTACCCAATTCCTTATCTCAAAGTTTTTGTTATAAAAATGGTGTGGCGAACGTAGCGTCTTCGTATTGAAAGACGAGTATCGAGACCACACACACTACAGTGAGTATCCTGACACTCGGAGAGGAAGAAGACTACACTTAATCCTCTCTCTTTAATTCAATGCAAAGAGAACTTCGTTCTCTTATTAAAGATGTTTTTGGTTTTGAATGGTAAGTACTTCGCGACAGAGAACCCTACGGTAAACGTCAGTACTCGGGATAGGAGAAGCCCTACGCCTAACCACTCCATGACCATTCAAGTTTTATTGGGAAAAAGAGATTTGAAAATGCACTTGGTACGGGACCGAGGTTTTAGGTGGGAAAGGTATGGGTGAATTCGGAGAATACAAACGTCTTCATATTGAAAGACGAGTGTCAAAACCACCCACACTACAGTGAGCATCTCGGCACTCGGAGAGGGAGAAAGTCTACACTTAATCCCCTCTTTTTAGTTCAATATGTAGAGAACTCAATTCTTTTATTGAAGATGGTTTGATAGCATCGATGAATCGAATCGGGACATAATGTGGTGCTAAAACCGTCTTAGCTCGACTTATAAGGGAAACCAAACTATAAGAGGTCGCATATTGATTTTCGTCCTATGGACAAGATAGAGAAACGATATTGAGGATCGTTCTCCAATTGAATCGTGTCGCACGGACAAAAAAAAATAGTGGGATCTCGTCTTGCAGATACAAGACTTTATCGATCACAACAAGTCAAAAAGAATTGAAAAGATGAAAAGGAATGAGGAGAGAAAGAAGGTGGTCTCGGATCCAACATTATTCATCAATAATTTGACTGGTAATGAATTACGGAAATGTCGTCATCGACCAAAACGGTGAAAAATAGGACAAAACGTCCAATAAAAAAAGAGAAATGAAATTCAACTCCAAAATATAAAATTAAAATTAAAATTCTTAAAAGAAAATTAAATATAAAAAAGTGTATATATACAAACTCTAGATAGAGATTCAAAAGGAAAATTAAATATATAAAAGAAGTATATATATACAAAATTAAATTAGTTTAAAGTATTAAAACTAAATAATATATTTACATAATAATAAAATAACACTTTTTAAAAATACCTATATTAACCAAAATATATTTACAAAACCCTAAACTTAAAATATTATATATATATATATATATATATATATATATATATATATATATATATATATATATATATATATATATATATATATATATATATATATATATATATATATATATATATATATATATATATATATATATATATATATATATATATATATATATATATATATATATATATATATATATATATATATATATATATATATATATATATATATATATATATATAAAACTAATAATAATAATAATAATTTTCATAACCAAAATAATTAAGAAAATAAGAGAAAAATAGAAAGCAGAGAGAGGATGAAACGCAACAAGGATGGTGCAGAATAACAGGGAGAAGGAGTAGAGCGCAACGGACCCGCGATTCGTCTTGATTTTGTGACTTTAAAAGGTTTGTGAGATTCTATTCTTGTTTCCAAATCGTGCTCTTTCTCTTCATCTCACTTCTCGTTTTCGATTTGATTTCAGTTTGGATACTTGGTTTGTTTAGGTTTCTGAAGGTGAGGACGGGTCGCGTTTCTTATTGGTTGGAATTGGAAGGCGATGTTGAGAAGGTTGACGGTGAAGGTTTTTATGGTGGGTTGCGTTGTTGGCTGTTGGAGCGGCGACAACTTGATTTTCGATGTTTTACAATCTCGCTCACCACATGTTCGATGAAAGTACTGAAGCAGAATGTTTCTTCTCCTTCTATTCCATAATGTTATTCACATTGTTGAATGGTGTGTAGAAGAAGATGAAGGATAGAGATAGAGGTTTGTGTCGGTTTGGGGAAGTGATTTGCAGGAGGATGAAGTGTAAGAGGGATGTCGTGACTTTGTGAGTTTTACAGTTGGAGGAGAAGAGCTTGTTGAAGGTGGAGGCTTTCTGGGCGGTTTTAATGGAGTTTTGAAAGGGTGTTGAGGTTATGGGATTTGCGATAGAGAGGAGGATGGTGGTAGCGGGTGATTTGATGTTGGTCTGGATTGAAGAAGACGGTTGAGGGTGGAGATGGAGGGTTGATGATTGTTGGTTGAGTTGATGCGGGTTGTGAAGTTTGATGTTGTATGGTGGTGAGTTCAATGGAAGGTTGGTTGTGAAGAATAGGATGAGTTCTATGATGCGGTGAAGGTTTATGTTGAAGAAGGTTAGTGGTTAGCGAAAAAGTGGTTCGATACACACAGTAATGGAGATGGAAATCAAGAGGGAGTTGATGGCTATAAAGTGATGATATGGTATTCGTCTGATTCACGGTTAAAGGTATAAAATTATTTGGGGTTGGTGGACACGGTGATGAAGAAGACGATTATGGATCGTTATCGGAGGGAAAGACGCGCTGGGTTCTTTTTGTGGCTGAATCCAATACGGATGAAATGAATCAGGTTCTTTTTGTTCTGAGATTCTTTGATGTTGGTGTTTTTTCTGTAAGTTTTTGAAGGTTTGTTAATGATTGAAGGATATGGAGGGTGATGAAGGTAAAGCTTCATTTTGTTGGCTCGGTTGCAGACTCTTTTTTTGAGAGAGCTGAAGAAATGTTGGGATTCACCATTCACAAGTGAAGGGATTGGTTTTTGGCTTTTCTGAGACCTCTTTCTCCTGATTTTTTTTTGTGTTCTCTTTATCTCAGACTTGTGTGGGGTTCTGAATTGGTTTGAAGCCAGCTTTCACCTAATGTTGGTTGTCTGGCGTGAGGTTTTTGTTTTTTCTGTTTTGCAGGTTCGTACGGTTTTGTAGAATGGTGCAGGATTTGGTCTGGTGTGAACTTGTAGCAGTAGCAGGCTTGGTTGTAGCTGGCGGTACCGTTTTGTTTGTTTTCTGCAGGGTGTGAGCTGTGTTATGCAGGTATTGTCTGGTGTGGCTCATGTTTGAAGTCTTGTGGAAATGGTGCAGGCAGTGGGCTATGGCAGGTGGTATGGCTGTTGATAACAGGTATTGTCATGTTGTTTGTTTTGGATGAGCTGTGGGATATTATGGTTGAAGTTTTGATTTTGTTAAGGGGTTTTCTCTGTTTTGGAACGTACAGGCTCGTATTATCATCAAGACATTCTAGCTGTGTGTACGATTCCCTCAACGGTGAGATGGACTTTGAGCTACCCCATAATACTGCTGTTGCGTTTTACACAAAAGGGACGAGCTGTTTGGTTTTTTTTCACTGCAGGTCGTGAGGTCGCAAACGAGAGAAGTTGGAGGGGCTTGCGTGAATAAAGTTGCTGCACGTACAGTACGTACTAGGCCAACAGAAAGGTGTTGTCGGTTTGTCGGTTTACCGTCATGTCCTGTCGTCCAACCAATATATTTTATGTCTCTTTCTTTTATTTTTTGAATTATGCAGAAATGGGCCTTGACAGAAGCATGTTCTCTTCATTATTTTGCTTGCAGGAATCATGTGCCTCACACCATTACCGAAACACCCGTTCCAGTGCTGCTGCAACTTACTCTCCAGCTGCGAATGGGCTTTTGGGAGCCACTATTGTGTTAATGTGCTGCAATAATCTTGTCAACTTTCCTGTCTGTCTGCTGTGTGGAGGTGATGGCCAAAGAATGACATACAAGCTCTGATGTGGGACAGCCAAGAGAATGTAGGACCACTTTGGATTGAAACACTTACTGCATTATTGAGTTTGTAATATCATTTTGAAATAAACGTGGGCCATTTTCAATTATGGGGATTCCACCATATGGCACAATTTGTGAATTCTTGTTATTTGTACCATGTAACATTACTTGAATTTCCTGTATCAGCTCTTTTCATTTATGAAGCAACCCGCTTATTATTATTCTTTAACTTCAGCCTTTAGTTTCCAAATCAATCAAACCTTGTGACAATATTTTGTAAGTTTGGCATTTATGAGTTAGAACAGGAATTATAGTGAATCAAAATGACCTCACTCAATTGCAAATGTGACCATCAAAATCCCATTGTGATGCTAATCATGAACACCACTTGTTTTATTATCTATTTTTTCTGCCTGTAACAATATAATTCACAACTTTAAGTGATCCACTTATTATGATGACAAATCCCGACAACATACGTGAACATGAAGGTTCTCTTACAACTCAATTGGTGTTAACATTATCTCTTTGCATTGAATATCTATCATCACATATCAGTTTCTCCCTTGACATTATCCTAAAAGGGATATCCATATGGATAGAACTAATTGAACTTGTCTTGGGGATATATAAGTTCCATGGAGAAATCATTTCCAAAACGTGATTTGCATTAAGATTTTGTATTCTCAAGAAACATCTTGGTCACTTAGAACAAACAAATGAAGATAACAAAAGAATGAATCACCACTACCGCTTTGTAATAAAATCTTCGGACAAGACCTTGGCTTGAAATGCAGTTGGATCACATTGCTGACATATTACTTAACATGCTCATGGCCTAACAAAATGACCCACCAATCTAGACCTTCTTTTTTTGAGACCTGGTTTACAATCATCAACCAGTCGATTATGCCTTGAAGTTGACCAGCTACATAAATTGAGCAATTGATGAAACTGAGGACACACCTCCCTATAAGAGCCTATAGCCACAAGGCATCGATGACCTAGATTTATAAAATCATGGCTAGAAGCCAAATGATCACACAAATGTCAAGTACAAGAAAACACGAGGGTAGGATAAATTTAGGGTATGACAGCTGTCTTTAAACACAAATGTAGTTTAAGAGAACTGTGACAACGAAATTCTTGCAATTGTATTCAAGTAACAAACCAGACATTTGCATTAAACAATATCTATTTGCAAACGTGTTACGATCATTATGAACTGAGTTATACTCAAAGTTAACATAAGTAAACTCATTGTGGCATTTCAACAAACACCCTGTTTACAAAACTCAAGCCAATATCAAAAGAGTAATTCTCATCAACGGTATCAACATAAACAAGTCAAGAATAGCAATTATTTTGCATTAACAAAATTTTTCAAAAAAGAAGTAACACTAACATCATATCAAACAATAATCTAGAAAAATGAAATACTAAGACAATAATCCAGAAAAATGAAAAATGAAAAACTTCAAATACTGTAACAATGGCGGAAATGCGCTATAGAATGAACGGACGGGGGCTGTCGAAAACGGACGAACAAATGGAGGAGAAATGCAATACAGACTGAATGAACGGAGTGAAGGTAGGAAAAAACACTTAGAAGGGGGGGGGGTGAATAAGGGTTTTAAAACAATTAGGAAGATAGAAAAATAACACAATATTTTTATCCTGGTTCGTTTGAACTCAAACTAATCCAGTCCACCCTACCAAGGTGATTTGTCTTTCTCAACAAGGACTTAATCCACTAAATCAAACAGATTACAGTGTCAACCACTAAGACAAACAGTCTTAGTCTTCTCAAGAAATTCTAACCACAACTTGGTCTTCTTAAGGAATTCTTTTACAAAAATAAACTAACAATGTGTTTAAGATGTGCTTCTAAAAAGCTATATCACAACAGTGATTTTTACACAAGTTTTAGAACGAAATAAAACTATTCAGCTTGAAGAAAGTTTGTATGATTGTTTGCCAAGTGATTTTTCAATAGTTCCGTTAACCTTTGAAGTGATACTTAGACTTGCTTTTATAGTACTTTGAAATCCATTTCTCTAAGACTGTGCAATCTGTGTATTCTGTTCTTTTTGTCTTCTATTGACTTTTCCTTTCTCAGAAGAGGAATGTTCTAACAAATCCTTTTTGTCTGAATTCCTGTGTCATGCACGAATGAGGAAAGATCCGTTTGGATAATGACAAAAAATATGCCAACGAATCTTTATTTGAACAATATCTTCTTCACCAACTTTGGAACGTCTTGCATCAGAACTTCTGATGATGTTCCTAGTTGTTCAAATCAGAGTTAACTCAATCAGAGTTTCTCTATCAGAGTTTGCAGCAAAGTGCTTTAAGCGTGAAATTCTTTATCAGAGCATACTTGCTTATCAGAGCTTCTGTACTTGCAGCGTTAAGTTCTTCCAGAGTCTTCTGAAGCTTTACGTATGTTCTTTACTCAAGTTCTTCTCAGCTTTGCTCAAAGTCACTTTAGCATATCAGAGTCTTCTGATGTGTTGCTTCTGACGTTCAGAGCTTTTTCGTTCTTTAGTGTTCAGAGGCGTTCTTGCTTCCAGAATAATATTAATTTTGATATCTGAAACAAATAAACACTTGAACAAAATTAGAGTATATAAATTCTCTATACAAAATTTCGTTAATGTTATCATCAAAACTATGAGATATATTAAACACCAATATGTGTTCTAACAATCTCCCCCTTTTTGATGATGACAAAAACTATGGGAAATTTTGTTTAAATAGAAAAGAAATATTTCTCTCCCTGAGAATATTAATCTCCCCCTGAAATGAATACTTCTGAAAAGATTAAATACTTCCCTTTCAGCTTCTGTATTCTTTTCAGCATCAGAGGAAACTTGTACATTCTCAGACTTTGGTTCAGAGTTAATTCTTAGAATTTTGTCAGATGAGAATTATTAGCTCTGAAACACTAAAAAATATGATTAGATGAAATTTATCATGTATGAGTTGCCTTTGGTAACTGTTTATGTGAATTATCAAAATTGTCACTTTCTCCCCCTTTTTGTCATATAAAAAAGAAAATCTTTAAGAAAAACTTTAAGACAGAAAAAAATAACAGAGGAAAAACAATAAAGCATAAGATAGATTGAGTCAGAAAAACATAACATCCAGATGCATTGATAAAGATATCCAAAAACAGAAACAAACAGACACATAACACATAAGTGCACAAACAACAAAGAAACTAAGAAGGACGAGAAGCCAAAATCCTCAAAAGATTCGTTATATTAGAAGTGGATTCTTCTTGCTTTGCCATCCAAGTCTTGATTTCTTCAGTTGTCTTTTCCTGTTTGACCATCCAAGATTTCATCTCAGTGTTGCTAGCTTTGAGTTCAGCAAGCTGAGCATGCAGATCTACGTCTTCTTTCTTCACTTCAGATGACTCAGGAGCAGAAGCAGAAGCAGAGGCATCGTGAACAACCAAAGATGCAGAAGCATTCTGGACAATCACGTCAGAAGGTTGAGCAGAGTCAAAAGTCTCTTCAGGACCAGGAGCAGAAATTTCTGGAGCTACTTCTTCAGGGCTAACCACTTCAGCAGTCTTAGATGCAACAAAGTCTTCAGAAGGAATACACACATCCTTTGCAGGGGTGTTTTCCATAAGCAAGGTTGGGTTTCTGCGAACTCTCAGAAGGGTCAGTCTTACAGCTTCAGCAAATATGACCTTTGCATCGTCAGAACAAATCTCTTGAAGATTTGAAGCAACATAATTGAATCTATTTTTGAATCTCTTCCATGTAGCTTCAAAATCATCAGGATTCATACTTGAAAGATATTCCTTCTTGACAGTAGATAACCACATGTTTATTTTGTTTTCAAAACCAGCAATTAAAGTACCAACATCCAGCCTAGGTTTGGGTTTTAGGTAGGCGTCTAAAGATGGTGTTTTGATGGGTGCAGAAATTGAAGGTATGGAAAAGGAAGGAATATTGATGACGGGTGGGTATGATGAAGATGGAGTAAGGACAGATGAAGAATTGACAGTTTTAGGTTCATATGAGGTTGTTTCAGAAGAAAAAGTATCATTATCAGGGTCGGATGGGATGGAAACAAAAGGTTTGAGAAAAGATGAGATGATATCTGATCTATCAGAGTCAGTGGAATCAGATGAATCAGAAGATTTAGGTTATCTAGATGGAACTGGATAGTCAGTCATGAGAGGTTGCAGATCAAGAATGACTGGTTCAGGATCAGAAGGGATGGTTTCTGGTTGTTGTGGTTCAGAAGTTTGATTTTCAGATGGGGGATTTTCATAAGGTTGGTTTTCAGAGGGGTTTGGTTCAAAAGTTTGTGGAACAGAAGTTGGGGTTTTATCAGAAGTAGTTTTCTGATGGATGTTGAAGGAAGGTGTGGATGGTACAGAAGTTGTGTGTTCAGATGGTTGTGGTTCAGAATTTTTGTGTTGTTGAGGTGTAGAAGGGGTTGGTTGAGATTTTTGTGGTTCAGAAGGAATTTGTTCAGAATTGTGAGGAGGAGGAGGTGAGGAAATTGGTTCATAAGGAAGAGGTTCAGATGCTAGTACTTCTCTTACTGTTTCTAAAATATAATCTAAACTGGCAGAAGGATTACCTTTCTGTTTCTTGATGCACTTTGGCTTTGCAGAAGATGCTTCGCCAGAAGCTTTCCTCTTGGGCTTAGAAGATTCTTCTTCTGAGACCTTTCTTTTCTTCCTCTGTCTCTCCCCATGGAAGTCAAATCCAGGTTCATCTGCTCTTTGGATTAGATGTTCTGGTATAAGAGTTCCATCTGCTAAGCATTCTGCTATGTAAGCCAGAATAATTTCCTTGGGTTCATTAGCATAGAAGAGAGGGAAATCATCTACAAGAATTCTTCTCTTGCTTACTTCTCAGAGTTGATCTGACCTGGTACAGAAGTAAGTTCTTCTACAATCCTTATCCTCTGCAGACTTTTGCCATTCAGAAGTTTTCCAACAACTGAAGCTAACTCTTCTTTCATACCAACTTCTATCAGATGACCAACTAAGCCATTCTCAGTCAGAATATCTGAGATGAGTCTTCCCATAGGAATCTAGTTTCTTATCTTTTGGTGCTTGGTTCTGACTTCTTCTCTGGATTGTTTCATATGAGTCCACAGATGAGTGAAAAGCAAGTAAGGCAGATCCACCTTGATGTCTTTACCCAAACAGTACATGAAATACATTTGATCAGAGTTGATGTAATCAGGAGAGTTTGTAGACTTCCTGTGATGAATGCAACCCAAGAAGATCTTAGCCCAGATCTTGTATTGAACCTTCAAATCCTTTATCTTGCTTGAAGCTTCCCCAGAAGTAAAAACTTCATTATACACCTCATCCATATCCATACGACTTGCTGGCAGATTAGTAACACCATCTGATTCTTGATATCCTATTAGCTTGCAAATCAGATCTTCAGTGATAATGATCTCTTTACCCAGAACTGAAGAGACAATGAATTTGGGGCAAACGCTTGCATGAATCCAAAACTCTTTGACCAAGCAAGGATAAACTGGACCAAACAGTCTATCAAAATATTTTGTCCATCCTTGTGTTGACACAGTTGGACGCAAATCAAACCCATTCTCAGCAATGCTTTCAAAATCAACCAAGAACTCGCATAAGACTTCCAGTTGATCTCGTGAGGAGAGTTCTTACGGATTCTTTGAACGAAGTAGGACCCATTGCACAAGATGAAACGACAGCCATTGTTGATTGAAACTATTGAGAGGTTGAGGATGAAGTTGCCATTTCTGACCTTGTGAGATAACAAATTCTTCTTTGGATTTTAGGTTTTGAGGAGATGAAGAAGCAATGAAGCAAACAGAAATGCATAAAAGTGTAAACGAGAGTGAAAAATGTGAGAAGTGTTGTGTTGTGGTATTTATAGGTGCAAAAATTAGGGCACACGTTCAGCATTTAATTCAATTAATTAAAAAAACATTAAATCACATCAAAAGGAATAATGATGAAAACCATTTAATGACTCTGACAAGCGTGGGGAGAAAACCGAGAAATTGAGAATTCAAACAGTACCTCAAAACGGCGTCTCATTGTTTACACTCCACCTTTTCAGATTCTGATTGACACGTGTTTAATGTTTGGGTGCCTTTGAAACTTCTTAAGGAAATGAAACGTTAGTTGCGTTCAGATCCTTTGAAGGTTGTTAGTTCAGAGTTTCAAAATAAATAATGCAACAAAAGAAATACAGAAGAAAATACTCCAGAGTATTAATCATATTTCATCTGAATAAATTTGCTTCTGAATAATAGTATTATTCTGGATAAAAATCCATACTAATATTCTTCAGAATAAATTTAAACCTATCTTCAGCAAGGGGTTTTGTGAAGATATCAGCCCATTGATGGTCTGTATCAACAAAATTCAAACTTATAATTCCCTTCTGAACATAGTCTCTGATGAAATGATGCTTAATTTCTATATGCTTTGCCTTAGAATGTAAAATAGGATTTTTAGACAAGCAAATAACAGAAGTATTATCACAGAAGATAGAAATGTTACTCTCATGTATCTGATAATCTTCTAGTTGACTCTTCATCCAGAGCATCTGTGTGCTACAACCAGCAACAGTAATGTATTCTGCTTCTGTTGTTGAAAGCACTATTGTGGGTTGCTTCTTGCTGAACCATGAGATCAGATGACTTTCTAGAAACTGACAGCTTCCAGATGTACTCTTACGTTCTACTCTGTCTCCAGCATAATCAGCATCACAGAATCCAACTAATCTGTATTCATCAGATCTTCTGTAACACAAACCCACGTTAGTAGTACCTTTCAGATACCTCAGAATCCTCTTAATAGCTGTTAACTGAGATCCTCTAGGATTTGATTGGAATCTAGCACATAGACACACGCTAAAAAGGATATCAGGTCTAGAAGCAGTCAAGTACAGAAGAGAACCAATCATACCTCTGTAGAGCTTCTGATCTACCTTTTTACTTACCTCTTCTTTACCTAAAGTGCTTGTAGGATGCATTGGAGTCTTTGCTAGCTTGCTTTTTGTCATGTTGAATTTCTTCAGAAGCTCCTTTACATACTTTGTCTGATGTTTGTAGGTGCCTTCTGGAGTCTGATTCACTTGAATTCCCAGAAAGAATCTGAGTTCTCCCATCATGCTCATCTCGAATTCTGTCTGCATAGATTGAGCAAACTCCTTTCCAAGCGTAATATTGGTAGTTCCAAAAATAATGTCATCAACATAAATCTGGCATATTAAAATGTCTTTCTTAATTGATTTATGGAAGAAAGTAGTGTCAACTTTTCCTCTGATAAAATTATTTTCCAGAACGAAATTACTCAGCCTCTCATACCAAGCTTTGGGAGCTTGTTTTAAGCCATAGAGTGATTTCTTAAGTTTGAAAACTTGTTCTGGAAATTTTTCATTTTCAAAACCAGGAGGTTGATGAACATAAACTTCCTCTTCTATGAAACCATTTAAGAAAGCACTTTTAACATCCATCTGATACAGAGTGATGTTATTCTGTGCACCAAAGGAAATAAGCAAGCGAATAGATTATAACCTTGCCACAGGAGCATATGTCTCTGTGTAATCTATACCTTCTTGCTGACTGTATCCTTGAGCAACCAGCCTAGCCTTGTTTCTGATAACTTCTCCTTGCTCGTTCAGCTTGTTTCTGAAGACCCATTTTGTTTCGATTATGTTAAATCCATTTGGTCTTGGAACCATATCCCATACGTCATTCCTTGTGAATTGGTTAAGATCTTCTTGCATAACAAGTATCCAATCATTATCGTTCAGAGCCTCATCCACAGAAGTAGGTTCAATGATAGATACCAAACCAAAAAATGACGTTCCAGATGATCTGATAAAGGATCTTGTTCTGATAGGGTCATCCTTCTTTCCAATTATCATTTCCTCTGAATGAGAGGCTTTGATTCTGGATGATCCTTTAACAGTTGGTTCTTCAGAAATTTTCAAGTTGTCCATCTGAGCAGTCAAAGGAGTAGCATCTGACGTTGCTTCTGGTGCTTTTGCTTGAGCTTTGTCTGCCTTTGATTCTTCTGAGTCTCTGAGAAGGACTTCTCTATCTACAGAAATTTCAAGCTGGTTTGGCTTTTGATTGCCAAGCTTATCATCAAATCTAACATGAATTGATTCCTCTACAATCTGTGTCTCAGTATTGTATACTTTGTAGCCTTTAGAGCGTTCAGAATATCTAAGCATGAAACACTTCTGAGCTTTAGAATCAAACTTGTTCAAATTTTCCTTAGCGTTCAACATAAAACAGACACATCCAAAAGGATGGAAATAAGAAATGTTGGGCTTTCTATTCCTCCACAGTTCATAAGGAGTCTTCTCCAGAAGAGGTCTTACAGACACTCTGTTCTGAATATAACAAGTTGTATTCACTACTTCTGCCCAAAAATGTTTTGCCATGTTAGTCTCGTTGATCATGGTTCTGGCCATTTCTTGCAATGTTATATTTTTCCTTTCTACAACTCCATTCTGTTGAGGAGTTATAGGACAAGAAAAATCATGTGCAATGCCATTTTCTTTAAAATATTTTTCAAAGTATTTATTTTCAAATTCTCCACCATGATCACTTCTGACTTTAACAATTTTAAATTCTTTTTCGTTTTGCACTTGTTTGCAGAAGTCAATGAATTCAGAATGTGACTCATCCTTGTGTTTCAGGAATTTTACCCATGTCCATCTGTTGTAGTCATCAACAATGACTAATCCATACTTCTTGCCTCTGATGGATGCAGTTTTCACTGGTCCAAACAGATCAATATGAAGCAGCTCTAATGGTCTAGAGGTAGAAACAACATTTTTTGCTTTGAAAGAAGATTTTGAAAATTTTCCTTTCTGACATGCTTCACAAAAAGCATCTGAGTTGAACTTCAACTGAAGAAGTCCGCTGACCAGATTGAGCTTATTAATCTGAGATATACGTCTCATACTAATATGACCCAATCTTCTATGCCAGACCCATTGCTCATCGTTAACAGACATAAGGCATTTTACATTCTGAACTTTAAGTTCTGAAAGATTGATTTTGTAAATGTTGTTCTTCCTTTTCCCATTAAAGAGGATTGAACCATCTTTTTGACTCACAGCTTTGCAACATTTTTTATTGAAGATTATGTCATAACCATTGTCACTTAATTGACTTATGGACAATAGATTATGTGTTAATTCTTCAACAAGTAAGACATTAGATATGGAAGGAAGGTTACCATTGCCAATAGTTCCAGAGCCAATGATTTTGCCTTTCTAGTTCCCTCCAAACTTCACGTCACCTCTAGATTTAAGTTTCAGGATTTGGAACATAGATCTTCTTCCCGTCATGTGTCGCGAGCAGACGGAGTCCAGGTACCATGATTGGTGTCTCAACTTTGCTGCTAAGGACATCTGCAACAAAAATTATTTTGTCCTTAGGTACCCATATTTTCTTGAGTCCTCTGGGGTTAGTAGGTTTGAAATTCTTTCTGAATTTCTTTCCCTTAAAAGTATCTTTGTTCTGCTGAGGTTTTGGTTTATTAAACACAAGTTTTTTCTGATCAGAACGTGTGTGCTTAATATCATTTAAATGACCATATTTGAAGTGAGTATATAGAGGAGAATACTTAATGATCAGTTTATCAACAGGTTTTGGATTTAAATCCTTCCCAGAAGGTGATTCATATCCAATTCCCTTTCTGTTGTTTCTGCTTACGCCATAGACCTTGGAATCCATCTTGCTTCTATCTAGGCCTCTGGACAGAAACTTTTGAAAGCTATAATCATACTCTTCTAAAATGTTTTTAGAGCATGATATAGGATCTGAGTCAGATTTTTGAGATTTTTCTAAATCATTTTTCATTTTAAGATTGTTTGCTTTAAGCTCGACAACTTCTGATCTCAGCTGATCATTCTCAGATGCAAGACAACTTTGAAGCTTCTTGTATTTGAGTTTGATCTTGCTGTAGCTTTCAAGAATTTCAGATAAACTTTCAGTAAGTTCAACTCTAGAAAGTTCAGAAAATACCTCTTCTGAATCTGATTCTGATCCAGATTCAACAGTTTCTTTGTGGTCCTCCATGTCAGCCATCAGTGCCATATTTTCACATTCTTCATCTGACTCTGATGAGGATTCAGATGCATTTGAATCATCCCACGTGGCCATCAGAACCTTCTTCTTTTTCTCAAACTTCTTTCTGGGTTTCTCCTTCTGAAGTTTGGGACATTCATTTTTATAGTGCCCTGGCTCCTTGCACTCATAGCATACCACTTCTTTCTTGCCATATTTTTTATGTCCAGAAGATTCTCCATGTTTATCAAATCTCTTGAAGTTTCTGAACTTCTTCTGTTTATGCTTCCAGAGTTGATTGATCCTTCTGGAGAGCAAGGACAGTTCATCCTCATCTGAGGAAGATTCTTCAGAGCTTTCTTCAATAACCTGCAAAGCTTTAGCAGATTTGTTAGATTTTAACGCAACAGACTTACCTTTCTTCTGAGGTTCGTCTTCTTCCAGCTCAATCTCATGACTCCTCAAGGAACTTATAAGCTCCTCCAGAGTGATCTTATTCAGATCCTTTGACATCTTCAGCGCTGTAACCATTGGCCTCCATCTTGATGGTAAGCTTATGATGATCTTCTTGATATGGTCACAAGTAGAGTAACCTTTATCCAGAACCTTCAAACCAGCAGTTAGGATCTAAAATCTTGAGAACATAGTTTCCACAGATTCAGACTCCTCCATTTTGAAGGCTTCATACTTCTGGATAAGCGCCAGAGCCTTTGTCTCCTTCACTTGAGAATTTCCTTTGTGTGTCATCTTCAATGACTCAAATATGTCAAATGTTGTTTCTCTATTTGTAATCTTCTCATACTCAGTATAAGATATAGCATTTAACAAGATAGTTCTTGCTTTATGATGATTTCTGAAGTCTCTTTTCTGTTGTTCAGTCATTGACTTTCTGTCAATCTTTTTGCCCTCATCATTACTAGGATGAGTGTATCCGTCAATGACCAAGTCCCATAAGTCAGAATCATAGCCTAGAAAGAAACTTTCTATTCTATCTTTCCAATAATCAAACTTCTTTCCATCAAACATGGGAGGTTTGGTGCTGATTCTATCTCTATCTTCATATTTGTTGTTGGAAGTTGAAGTTGAAGCTTCAGCCATAATATCAAAGATAATATATCAAGAGTTTTTCCCACTGGATCTTTTTCTGTCACAGTTAAGTGAGAGCACTTACAGAACTAGAGCTCTGATGCCAACTGAAGGTAGGAAAAAACACTTAGAAGGGGAGGGGGTTGAATAAGGGTTTTAAAACAATTAGGAAGATAGAAAAATAACACAGTATTTTTATCCTGATTCGTTTGAACTTAAACTAATCCAGTCTACCCTACCAAGGTGATTTGTCTTTCTCAACAAGGACTTAATCCACTAAATCAAACAGATTACAGTGTCAACCACTAAGACAAACAGTCTCAGTCTTCTCAAGAAATTATGACCACAACTTGGTCTTCTTAAGGAATTCTTTTACAAAAATAAACTAACAATGTGTTTAAGATGTGCTTCTAAAAAGCTATGTCACAATAGTGATTTTTACACAAGTTTTAGAACGAAATAAAACTATTCATCTTGAAGAAAGTTTGCATGAGTTGTTTGCCAAGTGATTTTTCAATAGTTCCGTCAACCTTTGAAGTGATGCTTAGACTTGCTTTTATAGTACTTTGAAATCCATTTCTCAAAGACTGTGCAATCTGTGTATTCTGTTATTTTTGTCTTCTATTGACTTTTCCTTTCTCAGAAGAGGAATGTTCTGAAAAATCCTTTTTGTCTGAATTCCTGTGTCATGCACGAATGAGGAAAGAGCCGTTTGGATAATGACAACATATCTTTATTTGAACAACATCTTTTTCACCAACTTTGGAACGTCTTGCATCAGAACTTCTGATGATGTTCCTAGTTGTTCAAATCAGAGTTAACTCAATCAGAGTTTCTCTATCAGAGTTTGCAGCAAAGTTCTTTAAGCGTGAAATTCTTTATCAGAGCATACTTGCTTATCAGAGCTTCTGTACTTGCAACGTTAAGTACTTCCAGAGTCTTCTGAAGCTTTACGTATGTTCTTTACTTAAGTTCTTCTCAGCTTCGCTCAGAGTCACTTTAGCGTATCAGAGTCTTCTGATGTGTTGCTTCTGACGTTCAGAGCTTTTTCGTTCTTTAGTGTTCAGAGGCATTCTTGCTTCCAAAATAATATTAATTTTGATATCTGAAACAAATAAACACTTGAACAAAATTAGAGTATATAAATTCTCTATACAAAATTTCATTAATGTTATCATCAAAACTATGAGATATATTAAACACCAATCTGTGTTCTAACACAGAGGAGGGCGACGGTCGGCGGCTGTCGGGCGGAGGGAATTGACGGAATCGGTCGTGGTGAATAGGGCAACGTTCGCCATAGAAGAAAGAAGGAAAGAAGATACACGTACGACTGTTCTGTTTCTTTTAAAAATTCTGGTGGGTATTTTAAATTTATTCTAATAATACCTATAGCAGCGCTTTATAAAAGCGCTTTCTTTCATACCACATATAGCAGCGCTTATAAAGAAAGCGTCTCGTAGGTTACACCTACAGCAGCGCTTTACAAAAGCGCTTTCTTAGGGCCCCCCTTTAGCAGCGCTTCACAAAAGCGCTTTCTTAAGGCCCCCCTTTAGCAGCGCTTTTTTCAAAAAGCGCTGTCTAAGGTATGCTATTTTTTTTTCTTTTTTTTAATGACTCTTTAGCAGTGCTTTTTCTAAAAGCGCTATCTTTGTATGCGCTGCTAAAAGTCAATTCTGGCGTAGTGTATATTTTCCGATGATTCCTGAAGATCCCGCTCGATCTCTTCGTTTATAGGAACGTCCTAAAAACTCCAGCGTTTGTCGTTAACCTGATCCTACCGCTGTGTGGATCTTGCGTTACCTTGTTACCCTAGAGTGTCAGTCTGTCATGCATGAATCTCTTAAATAATTCCCCAATGGAGGCCGTCTCGTCGGCGCCATCTTCATTGAGGATCCCATTCTTACCGTTCTTTCTAAAGTGACAATTAGTCGTGCTTGCACAAGTTGGCCATCACTTTAGAATTTCCCAGTGCTGTGTTGTTTCCCCAGTGCGTCGTATTCCCCAGTGGTTTGCTCGTCGCGTTTGTCCCTGTGTCGTCATGTCGTTTGCATCCTCGCATTTATCAGTTCCATCATAGGCATCATACAAGATTCATGGCGTTTTCAGCCTTGTTTTGTCCATGACATTGCATATCACTGCATCTGAGGGCAAAATTTTCGGTTATCTATATTTAAATCCCTCCACCGTGATTCCTCGAGTTGTCGTCGCTCATATCATCCGGTGAAGCTATTTAAATAGGGGCATCTGTTGCACCCCAAATTTTACCCTCATATTTGTCTTGCATTGCTTGTATAACATATCATGTCTGTCATTTTTCATAATACCTAATTTATCAGCTGAAATAAACTTGTCGGAATTACAGCCGAATCGGTCAAACTAAAAGTCAACTTTGTGAAAAATCAGCGGACGAAAAATTTTTAAGTCGAGCCTGCAAACGTCAGTCATATTAATCTATGTTTGTCGTAGTTTAACCTGGCGTGTTCAATTAAATTTTTCGACCACTTTTCAGTCGCATTTTGTACAGTTTAAGTCATTTTATCAAGTAAAATTTATTTCAAAATCTGGCCAAACGGTATTTTTCCGAGTCGTATATTTTGCGCTGATCATTTTAGTGTACTCAGTTTAATTTTCCGAGCACTTGGGCGTCCAACTTTTATTTATTTGAGTTTCGGTTATTTTTATTTTTTGTCTAAATAGTTAGAATAAATAAATAAATAGAATTATTAGTTTTAATTTTATTTTTATTTTATTTTATTTTATTTAGTTTTAAATAATTATTTAAGTTGGGCTTTAAAATGGGCATTAGGTTAGAGTTAACCCTAGTTTGATACCTATGTAAACATAAGTTGTATTTGAGAAAAGGGTGAGAAAACTTCATCAACATCCGAAATCAAGAACAGGTCATCAGAAAGAGGAAGAAGAGACTTTTGAGAAAAACTCAGAAGATCCACCAACAAGGATCATCCAACGGTGGTCGTGGATCCTTTAGAGTCTCACTACCACCGGCGGACAACAACCAAGCAAAGAGCCTCAGAAGAAGCTTCATCACCGGCCAAGAACACCACCACCTCGCCGTCGAAACACCCAAAACGTAAGATTATGATATTAATGGGTTTGGTTTTATTTTATTCGGTTTCAGGTATGAACAGACGAAGGCGAAGCAGGAGAGAAGAGGAAAGTTTAAAAAAGGAGTCATGGAGGAGCCGCCGCCGGTTGGGAAGAAGAAGAAGGGAAAATGTTTTTTCCCAAACCCTAAAGAAAGGAAATGATTTTTTCCCAAACCCTAAAGAAGGGAAATAGTTTTTCCCAAACCCTAAAGAAACAACACAACAACACGATCTACCCCTCCCCCTTTATTATTACTGTTTTTTTTTTCTTTTTATTATTTTATTTTTCTTTTAGTTATTTATTTTTTTATTGGTAATTAATAATGAGAATTAAAGTTTTAATTAAACTATTTAACAAAGAATGTAATTAAGTATTAGGATTAGAATTTATTAAAATTTAGATATTTCTTTCAAAATTAAAATCATTAATTAGAATTAGAAACTCATTTTTTTAAAAATTAAAATTGGATCACTTTTTTAGTAAAACGCTAAATAAAAGTTAAACCTTTTTTTAAATAAAAATTAAACCCTTTTCTAATTAAAATTTAAAACCCTCTTTTAAAAACAAAAAAAATTTAAATCATTATGTTTAATTTAACTCAAACTTTTTCTTAATAAATTTCTAACATTATTTATTTTTAAATTTCTAACATTTCACATTTTCATTCTAATTGTCTAACCTAAAAATGCTAAAATAAAAATGCTTAATATTCCCGCTAATTATCAGCTGACTTTCATATCTCTTGTTTGTACTTGGTTACTAATTTCACATATTGCTGCATTTTCATTTTCTATGGTTGTAACTTTATGTGAGGCTATTGTCGCTTTCTTTTCCGTCATTATTTTTGCATTTTTTTTGGGTTGTAATTTACGCGAGGATATCGTCGCCTTTATCTCTTTATTATTTTTGCATTTTGTGGGCTTGTAATTTATGCGAGGCTATCGTCGCTGTTTGTTTTCAATTCCGTTACCGTGCTTGCACTTTCCCGCATGTTCATACTGCCGTTTATTTGCTTTGCATTACATTATCCATCGTATATTTTCCCTCCGAAGGATTAGGTCTAACAGTTTGACCACCGAGTCAATAGTCCTCTCCTTTGACCATTTCAAAACCCTAAATTGCCTAGGTGTCCCGCCGTGGACGAAAATACCCTTTACCCTAGCATTAGGTTAAGGAGTCGTCGCACTCCGGTTTTAGGGTTTCCCACCGTGGAATATTTAGTTTAACCCTATTTTCAATTAACTATTTTCAACGTAGAAATAGGAGTCTCAAAACTCCACGTAAGCGTTTCCCTAAGAGATGCTTACTCCCTTTGAAACCTTGACCGCAGTCAAGACGTTTCTAACCTCCCTTTCGAGGGGAACTACGATTACTCTGATTTTATTCCCTACCCAGGATACGTAGGTACAAGATGCGAATCTTGCCGATTAAACTTAGGACTAACCTTTAGGTCTCTTTGTCACTCTTAACCCTTAGCTCAATATATACCCTAAATCAAATAATAAAGCAAAATAGTAAAAATGAACAAAAGGTTCCTGTAGAGTACTACAGAAGTTTAGGGTGCTAATACCTTCCCTAAGCTTAACCAACCCCTTACCTAGGTCTCTCCCCGCATTGTGCTTACGATGCAAAATTAGGTTTTTCCTTTCTTTGACCTTTCCTTCGGATAAATTAAAGACCGATTGTGAACTAAAAGATGTGATTCAAATTAATTAATAATTTGATATCCTATTCTAACCGCAACAACGTCCCTACTTATCACTACTTACTTGTTCACTAGGTCGAACAAATTGTATTCCCTAAACGAATGATATCCTATTAGGATCATTTAACTTGACTTGTCATCATAATAGAGTGGATATGAAAACGTAGTGGCTGACCACTTCAGCAGAATTTAGCAGGATGAAGATCTTATTCCTATCCAAGATAATTTTTCTAATGAGTAGCTTCTACAGCTGCGTGAGGTAACCCCTTGGTATGCCGATTTAGTTAATTATCTTGTTGTTGGAGTTTTTCCTGCAAGTGTATCTAGATCAAAAATTCACAAACTCAAAAGTGATGAAAAATATTATGTGTGGGATGATTCACATCTTTGGAAATTCGGTACTAATCAAGTAACTAAGAGATGTGTCTCCGACCATGAGATTGACTCTATTTTGTAATTTTCTCACGCATTTCAAGTTGGAGGACATTTTAGTCCTCAAAGGACTGCAAGAAAAGTCTTAGACTAATGTTTCTTTTGGCCCACTGGTATTAAGGATGCTTATGAGACTTATTGCACTTGTAAACAATGTCAGATAACATGTACAACCATCACTCGTAAGAATGAAATTCCTTAGCAATCGATGTTTTTCTGTGAGGTGTTTGATGTATGGGGAATCAACTTTGTAGGTCATTTCCCCGTATCTATTAGTTTTGTTTATATTTTACTTACTATTGATTATGTTTCAAAGTAGATGGAAGCAATCCCCACTATGACTAATGATTCTAAAGTTGTTGTAGATTTTGTCAGGTCAAACATTTTTTGCAAGTTTAGAATACCCAGAGCTATCATAAGTGAACAAGGCACTCATTTCTATAATCGCACCATGGAAGCTTTACTATGAAAGTACGGTGTTGTGCATAGGGTATCAACTGCATATCACCCTCAAACTAATTGGCAAGCTGAGATCTCAAACAGGGAAATTTAAGAGATTTTGGAAAAGATGGTGCTGCCAAATAGAAAAAACTGGAGCCGCCATCTAGAATAGGCACTTTTGGCTAAAATAATAGCTTTCAAAATACTGATAGGAATATCTCCCTGTCAACTTGTATTTCGTAAGTCATGTCACCTCCTTGTAGATATTGAGCATTGTGCCTATTGGGCGGTCAAAAGTTATAATTTGGAAATGCATAAAGCATGTATGGAAAGAAAACTCCAATTACAACAGCTTGAAGATCTTAGGCTAGAAGGCTATGAAAATTCTAGATTTTATAAAGAGAAAACTAAGCACTTACATGATAAGATGATTTATAGGAAGGAATTCTCTGTTAGCTAAATTTTTTTACTATTTAACTCTCGCCTAAAAATTATGGTTGGGAAACTTCGATCCAAGTGGACTGGCCCTTTTGTTATTACTAATGTTTTTCCTCATGGTGCAGTATAAATAAAAAGTGTAGGTATTGACAAAGTCTTTAAAGTATGGCCAGCTCCTGAAGCTATTCCAAGAAAGTTATGTGCTTGAAGATGCAACCATAAAAGATCTTTTCTTAGAAAAGCTAACTTACACCATAGTTGATGAGGGAGTCATTATTTTATATTTGTCTTTTTCATTGAGGACAATATGCACTTTAAGTGTGGGGGAGGGAGTCACTTACTTGTGCTTTTCTTATTTTTGATTTAGTTGTTTCTTCTTTTAAAAAAATGCATGTTTTTTCTTTGGTTTTTGGGTTGCAAGTATGAGTATTTTCTTTGTTCTCTTGACTAAAGACTCGTGGTATGATATGAGGGAATTGACGTGCATTTTTAGTATGATAAGTAGGAATAAATTTTGAATTGTGCATCACTTGTGGTTGATCAATGTCCTTTGTGAGATTTTGAGCCTAATAATGGATAATATTAAAAAATTCATCTCTTTCTTTCTTTTGTGATTTCACTTATGTCTGTTAGTCTCTAGAATTTGATTTGATTTTTTTTAAAACTGTTTATTTACTTGTGCACACTGATATAATAAAGACAAGTTATTTCTGTTTTAATTTTAGTCACTTAGCCAAAAATCCAACCTTAAAAATATCATCCCTTGTTTGAAATCCCATCGAGCCTATTTATCTCATTCTTTGTTCGAAACTTATTACAAGCCTAAAAGTGAAAAACAGTGTTATTATCCTATTTAAAGGATTGAAAGAGTCATGTTATGAGTTGCGTGGGACTGAATTAATATAGTTGTGATGTTTTAAAAGTTGGTAGAAAAGAGAAAAAAATAGAAAGAAAATAAAATAAAATAAAATTGAAAAATAAAATAAAGAAGGAAGAAAATTCATGTTCTTATCATATTCCTTCTAGAAAAAAAGAGAAAAAAAGCAAAGAAAAGAAAAAATGGTTGCAAAGAAGTTGTTGAAAAGTGAATAAATTATTTTTTTAGTTCAACTCTGACAATCTCCTTCAATTCTCTTTTGTGTGCATGTATTTCAAATGTGGAAGTCTTTTCAAGCTTATGGTAGTGCTAATTTTCATGATGTGCTTTGAATGTAAACAGTTAACTAAACACTTGAGACTTGAGATAATTTTATCATGTGAGGATCTTGCTGCTTATGGTGTACTCTTTGATAAAATGTCTTCTTACTTGCTTTGACTGTCATAAAAAGTTACCCACTAACACCATATTACTTTAAGCTTAGAATGAGGGTTTTACTTACCCCTCTCTAATCCCGAAAATCTTTGAAATTGCATGCTCTGTTTTGTTCTTATTTTTCTATTTTGAAATTTGACTTTAGAATTGTGCTCGGACTGCAAAAGTTCAAATGTGGGGGGAGTTGATTAGTGCATTTTCATGCACATTCTTTCACTATTATGATGCGACAATTCTAGAGTGTCTTTTTTTATTTGTACTATTTTAGCATCTTTCCTAAGTTTAGTTTATTTGTACCTTTATTTTAATTATGTATCTTATTCTCGGCTTAAATAGTAATTTGACACCTTCTCGTTGTACAGGTCATAACTTGAGCTATTGGATATCGTTTAAAGCACCCTAATAGGTGTCGAAAAAGCTTATAAGATAAGTTACAAGTTTTGAGTTAAAGTCAAAAGCTAATTTGGAGTGCAGAAGGATCGAGTAGTTTGCTTTATCTTCATACATAATAAAATAATTAGTTTTGGGTTTTTTTTTTTTCCGGGTCAAATGCTATTAGGGTCGGATTTTCCTTTTATTATTTAATTAAATTCACATCTTTGTTTTCATTCAGTTAGTATTCAAGAAATTAGAAGAGTTGATGCAAATTTTATAGAGAACTAATGCTCTAGGGATTGATCTATTGTAACCGCGTCTCCATCCACTTTCAATTTCTTTTCAATTCTTTCTGTAAATCTGATTGCTTAATTTTGTTTTCATTGTTTGCTTAATTTAATTTCTACTCATAGAATATGATTTATTTATTTCGATTGATGTATGTTTCGTACCGTAACCGTGTTTGTTTTGTGTATGCTTAATTTATTTGCTTAATTCTAAAATTAGGAACACATGTCATATATTAGTATCAATTGCGCTTGCTATTGTTGTTATAATCGAAAGGGGTTTAAAACATTTTAGGGCTTTGGAATTATATTTGTTAGTTCTTGATTGGCAGGAATTTTGGTAAAACTAAGTGTAATCACAGGATGTCCTACAAGATGTCGTGACATCTGTAGTCAGAATTAGAAGGTGGCGTTTTGTGCTGTGTAACAGGTTTTCTCATGATGTCAAACCAGATGTCTTGACATTCATGATCCAGAACATTCTGTATGAATGTATGTGTGAGCATATCTTTTTGTGCAAGTCTGCTGCACATATCTGCTGTGGAATCTGCGTGATTCTATTTTGTGAGTAAAGGCGTTTTTATTGCATCTTCTATGGATCAGATTGGATTTGATTTGGATTTAATATCATAAGATCAACTGCTGTTTTGGAGATTGAGATCAATTGCAGATTTGGAGATTGATTTGATTTGATTTGCTAAATCAAATCTGATTGGTTGGCTGCATTTTGTGGTAAAACATTGTTATGTGTGTAGATGTCTTGACTGATGTCATGACATACCTGTGTAATGTTCTACAGGATATGTTTGGTTAGCTAATACAAATGTCAAGTTGAATGTTGTGACATCGACATCTTCCAGCATGGGCGTTGTTTTGTTTTCTGTTATGTTTCCTTATTTATCTTAGGCTTTATTTTAGGAAAATTTCTATTCAGTGCTGATCTTGAAAGGAAACGCCAATGGCCTATTTTTTTGCACCTTGAATTGTGGAGATTGGATTAACTTGGTTAAACCTAATTTATGCTACTTAGGCCCAAGGCCCATGCGCTGCATGTAAAGAAGAGTGGCAATCCTTACTAAAGATGGGGAGATTTGTTGGAGTAAAGAATTTTGTTTGTGTGCTTGTATCTTCACGTGTGTTTTTGTCTTAGGTTTTCTTGTGAACCAAGCAATTATCACCTAGATGATTGCATTGGACTAGTGTGGTTTTTTTTAATTGTACTTTGGTTGTGTCACTCTAAGCTTTTAAGCACGAGTGCTATGTCTCTTGATTGAAGCTTTTAAACAAGATCAAGATTTGGTTGAAGTGTGTCTTCCTTTTGAATATGTTCGTTATTTGATAGATATCACTGTTGTGATTGAGGGGGAGTGAGTAGGAACTCAGGTCTAGAGTTAGATTGAAATTGCATTGGGTAGGTTTTAAGTGAAGAGTGCAAACTGGTAGTTTAACTCTGAATTAACACTGCTTATAGTGGATTTCCTCTCTGGCTTGGTAGCCCCCAGAGTAGGTGTGATTTGCACCGAACTGGGTAAACAATTTCCTATGTTCTTTACTGCTTTCATTACTTGCTTACTGCTAAGTTTAATAATTGTTTAGAAGCAGATGTCATAACATCCGATATAACATCGACTGTCTGTTACTAGAATTTCAATTGGCATCAGATCAGACACCCTGCCTACTATTTTCTGGGTGAGATCCAGGGACGATAATTTTTGGTACTATGGACAAGGATGTAGGATTTGCGAGTAAACCACCCATTCTGGATGAATCTAACTATGACTACTGGAAACCTCGTATGATAGCCTTCTTGAAATCTCTGGATAGCAAGGCCTGAAGAGCAGCTAACTCAGGATGGGAACATCCAGTGAAGACAGAGAAAGACGGATCAACTGTGCTAATACCTGAAGAAGAGTGGATTAAAGAGCAAGAAACTTTGGCTCTTGGAAATTCTAAGGCCTTGAACGCTCTACTCAATGGGATAGATAAGAATATCTTCATACTTGTGTATCACTGTGAACTAGCCAAAGAGGTTTGGGATACTCTCAAAACAACTCATGAAGGTAACTTCAAGGTCAAGATGTCTAGACTACAGATGCTGACTACTAAGTTTGAGAATCTAAGGATGAAAGAGGATGAGACCATTCATGATTTCTACATGAATATTCTTGAGATTTCCAATACCTCAGGAGCCTTAGGAGAGAAAATGTCTGAAGAAAAACTTGTAAGAAAGATTCTCAGATCGTTGCCCAAGAGATTTGCCATGAAGGTTACTGTTATAGAAGAGGCTCAAGATATCAGCAACATGAAGGTTGATGAACTCATTAGTTCCCTCCAAACCTTTGAGATGGGAATGTGTGAAATGCTGAAAGAAGAGCAAAAGCATAACTTTTGTATCAAATACTGAAGAGGACTCAGATGAAGGCAATGGTGGAAGTGAGGAAAATCTATCAGAAGCTATAGCTATGCTTGGAAGACAATTCAACAGACTTATAAAAAGAATAGATCAGAAGACCAAACCTAATGTCAAGAACATCCTATTCTGACACTAGCAAAAGTGTTAAATTTGAAGAAAAGTCCAACCAAGGCAAAGGAATTCAATGCCATGGATGTGAAGGTTATGGTCACATTAGAGCTGAATGTCCCACTTACCTCAAGAAGCAAAAGAAAGGTCTATCTGTCACCTAGTCTGATGGAGATTCTGAGAGTGGATAAGAAGAAGAATCTACAAAACATGTCACTGCACTAACTAGTGTTTGTGTATCTGATGATGATTCTAGTGAAGATGAGCTGACTTTTGATGAACTTGCAGCCTCATATAAAAAGCTGTGTATCAGAAGCGCAGAAGTGTGCCAACAATGGGAGAAGTAAAAGAAACTCATAAAGGAGTTGAAGGCTGAGAAGAAAGAGCATCTTGCAATATAGACTCACTCAACAGTGAGGTCAATTTGTTGAATTCCAAATTTGATCAGATGTCAAAGTCTATCAGGATGTTAAACAATGGAACTGACACTCTAGAAGAAATTCTACAAGTTGGTCAGAAAGCACGAGACATGTCTGGAATAGGTTTTGTTGGTGAACAGGGACCCACATGAGCATATGTCAAACCGGATGTCAAGACCGATGTCTCAAAATCATGGGAACAGAAACATGAACCAGACAAAGAGAAAGTTCCAAAGGTGGAGGTGTCACTACTATGGAAGATTTGGACACATAAAGCCTTTTTGCTTCAGGCTGTATGGATTTCCCAGCCATACTCATCAAGTCAAACCCAAACAGGATACTCTTATCAAGAAACAACAATGGGTTGCTAAGGATGTTGCTCTAATAGCTCGTACCTCTCTAAGGGTATCATCCAAAGAAGACTGGTATTTTGATAGTGGCTGCTCAAAACATATGACTGGAATGAAGAACTTATTGGTGGACATCAAACCTCATTCTACTAGTTATGTGACCTTTAGTGATGGAGCTAAAGGGGAAATCAAAGGTGTTGGAAAACTAGACTGTCCTGGAGTTTCAGACCTAGATAATGTTTTGCTTGTGAAAGGACTAACTGCAAACCTTCTTAGTATCAGTCAGATATGTGATTAAGGATTCAATGTCAGATTCACTAAAGAAGAATGTCTTGTCACCAATGGAGAAAATGAGGAAGTCGTGAGGGGATCTAGATCTAAAGACAATTGCTACTTATGGGAGCCTAAAGACTCAAATAACTACTGTTTGTTCTATGGCCAAAGAAGAAAAGGAGGTTAAACTGTGACATCAAAAACTTGGACATCTTCATCTAAGAGGAATGAAAAAGATTATATTCAAGGAAGCAATGAGAGGAATTCCAAAGCTAACAATTGATGAAGGAAAAGTCTGTGGTGAATGTCAGGTTGGAAAGCAAACCAAGATGTCACATCCAAAGATTGGACATCTTACAACTTCCAAAATTCTGGAACTGTTGCACATGGACTTGATGGGACCAATGCAGGTAGAAAGTCTTGGTGGGAAGAAGTATGCTTATGTGGTGGTTGATGACTACTCTAGATACACCTGGATAAGTTTCATCAGAGAAAAATCATATGTGTTTGATGTTTTCAAAGATCTTTGTACAAGACTTCAAAGAGAAAAGGAAAGTAGTGTTGTCAGAATCAGAAGTGATCATGGAAAGGAGTTTGAAAATTCCAAGTTTGCTGAATTCTGCTCATCTGAAGGAATCAGCCATGAATTCTCTTCTCCTATTACTCCTCAGAAAAATGGAGTAGTGGAAAGGAAAAACAGAACTATTCAAGAGTCTGCTAGAGCTATGATTCATGCAAAGAAACTACCTATGCACTTTTGGGCTGAGGCAATGAACACAACCTGCTATGTTCACAACAGAGTTACCTTGAGAAAGGGAACCTCCTCCACTCTGTATGAAATATGGAAAGGAAGGAAACCTACTGTGAAGTATTTCCATGTTTTTCGAAGCAAATGCTACATTCTGACAGATCGTGAACAAAGAAGAAAAATGGACCCCAAAAGTGATGAAGGCATATTCTTGGGATACTCTACAAACAACAGAGCATATATAGTATTCAACTCCAGAACAAAAGTCTTGATGGAATCCATTAATGTTATTGTTGATGACCAACATGAAGAAACCAATGTCACAGAGGATGTTGGAACATTCCTTGAAACTCATACTGATGCTGTTGTTAAAACTGAAGATTCTTATGTTGTACCTCCAGATTCTGAGTCAGAAGCTCTCAACAAAGGACCTTCTATCAAAATCCAGAAAGATCATCCCAAAGAGCTTATCATAGGAGATCCCAACAGTGGTGTAATTACGAGATCTAGAGAGATCATCTCAAGTTCATATTTTGTATCCAAGATTAAACCAAAAAATGTGAAGGAAGCTCTTACTGATGAATATTAGATCAATGCCATGCAAGATGAATTGGAACAGTTCAAAAGGAATGAAGTATGGGAATCAATTCCAAGACCTGAAGGAACAAACATCATTGGTACCAAGTGGATCTACAAGAATAAATCTGATGAAGAAGGAGTAATAACTAGAAGTAAGGCTAGACTGGTGGCACAAGGTTATACTTAAGTTGAAGGGATTGATTTTGATGAAACTTTTGCACCTGTTGCAAGACTTGAGTCAATAAGGCTACTGTTAGGAGTTGCTTGCATTCTGAAGTTCAAATTATTCCAGATGGATGTGAAAAGTGCTTTTCTAAATGGATACTTGAACGAGGAAGTATATGTGGAACAACCTAAAGGATTTGATGATCCTAACCTGCCAAATCATGTATACAATTTGAGGAAAGCCCTTTATGGATTGAAGCAAGCTCCTAGAGCTTGGTATGAGAGACTGACTGAGTTTCTCACTATTATTGGATACAGGAAAGGAGGGATAAACAAGACCTTCTTTGTGAAGGATGAAGGTGGAAAAATCATGATTGCTCAAATCTATGTGGATGACATAGTTTTTGGTGGGATGTCAGATAGGATGGTCAAACATTTTGTCAATCAAATGCAATCTGAGTTTGAAATGAGCCTTGTTGGAGAATTAACATACTTTCTTGGTTTACTCCAGTACTGCAATTGAAAGAGAAAATTAAGGGTTTCCATTAGTACTACTTCCCAACAAATAACAATTTTAAAGGAGATCAAAGAGCATTTGAATAACTTAACTTTTGGCATCTCCTCTCGGTTTTATCAAAGCAACGACACAGTTGCATCTTTCCGCCCGTTGTCCAATTGAAGATGATGAATTAGGAGAACAATTACCGCAATTGGTGGATACACCCTTTGCCTGACGAAAACCAGAACTTAAGTGAGAGCGGATTCTTACGCAAATAACAGGATAAAGTTAGTCTTGGGAGAACTTACCAATAGAGGAAAGATTTATGTCGAAACCTTCACCTTTAAAAAGAAACTGAGAAAGACTTAATCAAACCAAAGTAAGCATAACAGGGGCTCTCTATCTAAATCAAAGTTGAAGTTCGCGGCTACTTCTGCGGTAATCTGTCCTGCATTATAAATGGCCAAGAATTAGTATCGTTGAATACAAATCTCGCCACTTTCAAACAACCTAAAACACAATCAAGTATAAGAGGGAAGTTTTTAATCTGTCAATCTGAAAACGGAAATGACCGGCAAGTGTTACACATTTTCAATTTGTTTCCAAAGCGGTTGCCGACATAACTTTTGGAAAGGGAAATAAACATCACAACTTTTAGTATTTTTTCGGTGACAAAATCGGTATGTTTGAAATGAAGATGGAAAGAATTCATTGTTTTGGTTTCTCGTTCAACTATAAAAGAGAGAACAGTCAACAACAAAAACGGACGGAAAAAACACCAAACACTAAACAAATCCATAACATTCACAGAAAATTCCCAAACCAAACAGATGAAGTTTAAATCAAGAAGAGAGGAAACCTAGATTTTTCTCCAACCTTAGAGAGAAACCCTTCCGTCATCGCAAGCCTCAACCGTCTGCCGCCCACAGCCAGAATCCTCGACGTCACCCTCAAATCGCGCACGTCGCCATCGCACACCGTCAGAGTCCTCGTGAAACCGCCACAAAGCCATCGGCGCCGCCATTAGCTTCAACGTGCATCACTGCCGCCGCCAACTCCTGTTTGTAGGTAAACGTTTATTCCCAAACCATTTTGCATGTTGTTTCTTTTGATTGGTTGTAGGTTACTATGAAGAGAAAACGGCGCCACGAGAAGGATCGAGAGAAGATGGAAGTCCATTTGATTTGTTTTGTTTTTTAATCTTGTAAATGTAATATAATTACATGTGACGCACACACGATAACTACCATACACCCTCACACACATCACCGCAGATCTTCAACGGATCTCATCATACGGCCACACCTGCGCAATCCACCATAAACCCTCGCCAGTGTACTACACTAGACCACTCGCCCTAACTCCCTAATTATCTCCATTAATCCATTAACCATTAATTAATCATTAAATCACCCCCTAATCATCATTTGACCTTTTAATTAACCCAAAACCTCTTAATTAATTTAACCTTTTTATTTAACTATTTTGACTAATATTTATGTTTTAATAAATCAACCTCTAATAACCTAAAAAAAAATCTATTTACGTTATTAGTCAATTTGCTAAACCTTTTATTAGTTTTTGAAGCAACTTATTAATATTTATTTATAACCAAACCTTTTATTTAATAATTAAATCAATTCCCCTTTTCTTAATATTTTTAGTTAATTAACTCCAATAATAACCTGTTATTAAAAACTATTCTATTAATTTGCCCACTCTTTTTATATGTTTATAATAAAAACCTTTTTCAATATTTTGATTACTAACTTATTTGTAGATTTAAATACTAATAATAACCAAACTTTTAGTTAATAAGAAATATTAATAATATTAATCAAGAAAACCATTTTTATATTTAGGATAGTGCTATAATAACAAACTTTTATTAAAACTTATCCGTATAATTAATCTAATAAACAACTTTTTATTGAATAACTTCTTTTCTTAAAAATTAAAATTAATATAATCTTTCTTCAAATCCATTCAACTAAAATCAATATCCCCAAATTCAATTAATCGCGCTTTCATGCATCTGTGTATGCCTTTATTATTCCGTAATTTATCTTTACCGCAATTTACTTCATCGTATTGCATAACGTGCGTAACATAAAACTTGCGCGTATGCATCGCATATTGCATCATACTCCCCATGTGATCCTTGATCCCATTCAAGTTGATCTTCTACGTTAGATCCTACCCCATTGGAGGACCTTTGTCTTTTATTTTACAAATTTGAGAAAAAAAACAACTCAATATCAAACTTTTCAAACACAATATAGAATAAGACATGAGTCATCTTGACAGCCGAGATATAAATCTCCTGCCTCATAACAATACAATCAATTTTCCTACAAGTTATGGTGGCTAACTCAAGTCTTCTCCTTCGATATGACAACTCATCTTTTCTCCTAGACCCAATCAATCAACTACCCTAATCCCTGTAGGAACTTTGACCATAGTCAAAGAACTCCTCAAACCCTTTAGGGGAACTACAAATATTCTGATTCCACTCCCGTCAGGATATATAGGCACAAGATGTGATATCTTGTCGAGTATACTTAGAAATAAACCCCTAGGTCTTTCATCCTTAAGCAGATAAACCTTAGTAATAAACAACATAAAACAAGAGGTTCCTATAGAGTACTACATGAACTTAGGATGCTAGCACCTTCCCTAAGTTTAACCAACCCCCGAACCTAAAAGTCTCTAAACTTTGCATTTGCATTGTGGGTAATTCGATCTTTTTCCCTTCCTTTGGACAAATTAAAGTTCGGTTGCAAATGAATTAAGATTCAAGCTCATCAATAGCTTGGTATCAAAATTTCACCGCGACAGAAATGGCAACTTCACTGGGAATATCCTTGTGGGTTTCCCTAACTTGTTTATCATGCTTGTTTATTGTTATATGTTTGATTATCTGGTTATTTTTATAATTGCTAGTTTATTCTTTTGGGTTGATATCTTTGAGTGGTGAGACAAAGTCCTACGCCCGAACTTGAGTGAACTTAAGATAGGATAGTGATATGTTCGACGAGGCTTATAGGGAGTTGAATCCCGACCAAGTTGACTTGAAAATCACGCTCAATTGAGGCCCTCTAGAAAGCTGTACTGTTGAACGAGTTTTAATCGTGAAAACATACACTATTTTCGATGTCGAAGCCTATGATATTGAGGATCGTAGTTACCTTAACCCCACTTTGGCCTTTATTAGGATGTAGTGCGAGAACTATAAGGGAGTACTCTCAAAATAGTTGCTACGCGATACTACACTCAAACGAAGTTCTCTTGAGAATATTATTAACCACCAGGTAATTGGGAAGTTGATAATATCCGAAAGATGGACTATTGACTTTGGGAACCTTCTTAGAACCTTGTTCTGCAGGTACAATCAACCTTTAGTCCACATCCTTTGGGAATGGGTATACCCTTTGGCTCCACATCCTTTGGGAATGGAACCTTCTTAGAAAACCATTTTCATATTTAGGATAGTGTTATAATAACAAACTTTTATTAAAACTTATCCGTATAATTAATCTAATAAACAACTTTTTATTGAACAACTTCTTTTCTTAAAAATTAAAATTAATATACAGCTTCTTTTCTTAAAAATTAAAATTAATATAATCTTTCTTCAAATCCATTCAACTAAAATCAATATCTCCAAATTCAATTAATCACGCACGTTCTCGTTCCGACTCCGTTCACACATTCACTTTTCACTCACTTGTGCACCTTAGCGCTTTCATGCGTCTGTGTATGCCTTTATTATTCCGTATCTTTACCGCAATTTACTTCATTATATTGCATAACGTCTAAAGGTAGAATTTGTGCGTAACATAAAACTTGCGGGTATGCATCGCATATTGCATCATACTCTCCATGTGATCCTTGATCCCATTCAAGTTGATCTTCTAAGTTAGATCCTACACCATAGGAGGACCTTTGTCTTTTATTTTACAACTTAGAGAAAAACAACAACTCAATATCAAACTTTTCAAACACAATAGAGAATAAGACATGAGTCATCTTGACAACCGAGATATAAATCTCCTGCCTCATAACAATACAATCAATTTTCCTACAAGTTATGGTGGCTAAGTCAAGTCTTCTCCTTTGATATGACAACTCGTCTTTTCTCCTAGACCCAATCAATCAACTACCCTAATCCCTTTAGGAACTTTGGCCATAGTCAAAGAACTCCTCAAACCCTTTAGGGGAACTACAAATACTCTGATTCCACTCCCGTCAGGATATGTAGGCACAAGATGCGATATCTTGTCGAGTATACTTAGAAATAAATCCCTAGGTCTTTCATCCTTAAGTAGATAAACCTTAGCAATAAACAACATAAAACAAGAGGTTCATGTAGAGTACTACAGAAACTTAGGAGATATTTTTCCCTTCCTTTGGACAAATTAAAGTTCGGTTGCAAATGAATTAAGATTCAAGCTCATCAATATCTAGGTATCAAAATTTCACCGCGACAGAAATGACGACTTCACTGGGGATATCCTTGTGGTCCCTAACTTGTTTATCATGCCTGTTTATTGTTATATGTTTGATTATCTGGTTATTTTTATAATTGCTTATTTATTCTTTTGGGTTGATATCTTTGAGTGGTGAGACAAAATCCTACACCCGGACTTGAGTGAACTTAAGATAGGATAGTGATATGTTCGACGAGGCTTATAGGGAGTTGAATCCCGACCAAGTTGACTTGAAAATCACGCTCAATTGAGGCCCTCTCGAAATTTTTACTGTTGAACGAGTTTTAATCGTGAAAGCATACACTATTTTCAATGTCGAAGCCTATGATATTGAGGACCGTAGTTACCTTAACTCCACTTTGGCCTTTATTAGGATGTAGTGTGAGGACTATGAGGGAGTACTCTCAAAGTAGTTGCTACGCGATACTACACTCAAACGAAGTTCTCTTGAGAATATTATTAACCACCAGGTAATTGGGAAGTTGATAATATCCGAAAGATGGACTAATGACTTTGGGAACCTTCTTAGAACCTTGTTCTGCAGGTACAATCAACCTTTAGTCCACATCCTTTGGGAATGGGTATACCCTTTGGCTCCATGCTTGTTGCAAATCTAGGGTCTCCTTTTGTTTGTTTATCCTTATGTCTCTATGTGCTTACTTGTGTTTGTTGCATTCATAAAGCATCATACCGCATTGGACTTCATGGGATTCATCTTTGTTTATGAACATTGTAGGACACTATGGATTCCACCAGAAGACACACTTTGAAATATACTTTTAAGAGTCCTAAATTGGATGGCCTAAGGAAGTTGGTAGCCTTGATTGAAGACCAGGAGAAGTTCAAGAACAAATATGGGAAGCTAATATCTTTATTAAGTCGCCAAATGGATGAAGGACTCCTTTCCACCTTATTGCAGTTTTATGATCCGCTTTATCATTGTTTTACCTTCCTAGACTATCAATTATTGCCTACTCTGGAAGAGTACTCCTTTTTGGTTGGTCTATCTATCCTAGAAAAATCTCCCTTCCCTTTCTTGGAGAGCGACCCTGAGGAAAGAGACATTGCTAAGGCTCTTTATCTAAAGGTATCTGACGTCAAAGACAACTTAATTAGTAAAGGTGGGACTTTTGGTTTGACTAGGGATTTATTAAATCAATAAAGCTATGTATTATGCTGATTATGCGAACAAGATTCCATTCGAGGCAATCTTCACCCTACTTGTTTATGGGGTGTTTCTATTCCCAAGTTTTGAGGGGTTCGTCGACCTTAATGCAATTAAGATCTTTATGAAGAACAATCCAGCGCCAACTCTCTTGGGTAATACTTATCATTCTATGCATCTCTGAAACTTCTATGATGGAGGGATGATCACCTGCTGTGTGTCCTTACTTTACAAGTGGTTTATTTTGCATTTGCCTAAGTCGAGTTCTTTTTCAAATCTCGATAAAGGGCTTTGGTCTCCGAGAGTTATGTCGTTGACCCACTCAGACATTGATTGGTACAATCGAGCATATGATGGGATGTTAATTATTGATGGTTGTGTGGATTTTGCTAATGTGTCGTTACTTAGTTTTAATGGAGGGTCCTTGAAGAAAATGTTCCCATGCATCCAAGATCTTCCCTTGAAGTTCCTTGTTATCCCTGAAGAAAATTCTCTCCACTTGAACACTCTTAGGCGGCTCCTTCAGCGGATATCCCTCCATTAAAACTAAGTAACGACACATTAGCAAAATCCACACAACCATCAATAATTAACATCCCATCATATGCTCGATTGTACCAATCAATGTCTGAGTGGGTCAACGCCATAACTCTCGGAGACCAAAGCCCTTTATCGAGATTTGAAAAAGAACTCGACTTAGGCAAGTGCGAAATAAACCACTTGTAAAGTAAGGGCACACAACAGGTGATCATCCCTCCACCATATAAGTTTCGGAGTGCACAGAATGATAAGTATTACCCAAGAAAGTTGGCACTGGATTGTTCTTCATAAAGATCTTAATTGCATTAAGGTCAACGAACCCCTCAAAACTTGGGAATAGAAAAACCCCATAAACAAGTAGGGTGAAGATTGCCTCGAATGGAATCTTGTTCGCATAATCAGCATAATACATAGCTTTATTGATTTAAGAAATTCGTAGTCAAACCAAAAGTCTCACCTTTACTAATTAAGTTGTCCTTGACGTCGGATACCTTTAGATAAAGAGCCTTAGCAATGTCTCTTTCCTCAGGGTCGCTCTCCAAGAAAGGGAAGGGAGATTCTTCTAGGATAGGTAGACCAACAAAAAAGGAGTACTCTTCCAGAGTAGGCAATAATTGATAGTCTAGGAAGGTAAAACAATGATAAAGCGGATCATAAAACTGCAATAAGGTGGAAAGGAGTCCTTCATCCACTTGGCGACTTAATAAAGATATTAGCTTCCCATATTTGTTCTTGAACTTCTCCTGGTCTTCAATCAAGGCTACCAACTTTCTTAGGCCATCCAATTTAGGACTCTTAAAAGTATATTTCAAAGTGTGTCTTCTGGTGGAATCCATAGTGTCCTACAATGTTCATAAACAAAGATGAATCCCATGAAGTCCAATGCGGTATGATGCTTTATGAATGCAACAAACACAAGTAAGCACATAGAGACATAAGGATAAACAAACAAAGGGAGACTAAAGGTTTGCAACGAGCATGGAGCCAAAGGGTATACCCATTCCCAAAGGATGTGGACTAAAGGTTGATTATACTTTTAAGAAGGTTCTAAGAAGGTTCCCAAAGTCAATAGTCCATCTTTCGGATATTATCAACTTCCCAATTACCTGGTGGTTAATAATATTCTCAAGAGAACTTCGTTTGAGTGTAGTATCGCGTAGCAACTATTTTGAGAGTACTCCCTTATAGTTCTCGCACTACATCCTAATAAAGGCCAAAGTGGGGTTAAGGTAACTACGATCCTCAATATCATAGGCTTCGACATCGAAAATAGTGTATGTTTTCACGATTAAAACTCGTTCAACAGTACAGCTTTCTAGAGGGCCTCAATTGAGCGTGATTTTCAAGTCAACTTGGTCGGGATTCAACTCCCTATAAGCCTCGTCGAACATATCACTATCCTATCTTAAGTTCACTCAAGTTCGGGCGTAGGACTTTGTCTCACCACTCAAAGATATCAACCCAAAAGAATAAACTAGCAATTATAAAAATAACCAGATAATCAAACATATAACAATAAACAAGCATGATAAACAAGTTAGGGAAACCCACAAGGATATTCCCAGTGAAGTTGCCATTTCTGTCGCGGTGAAATTTTGATACCAAGCTATTGATGAGTTTGAATCTTAATTCATTTGCAACCGAACTTTAATTTGTCCAAAGGAAGGGAAAAAGATCGAATTACCCACAATGCAAATGCAAAGTTTAGAGACTTTTAGGTTCGGGGGTTGGTTAAACTTAGGGAAGGTGCTAGCATCCTAAGTTTATGTAGTACTCTACAGGAACCTCTTGTTTTATGTTGTTTATTACTAAGGTTTATCTGCTTAAGGATGAAAGACCTAGGGGTTTATTTCTAAGTATACTCGACAAGATATCGCATCTTGTGCCTATATATCCTGACGGGAGTGGAATCAGAATATTTGTAGTTCCCCTAAAGGGTTTGAGGAGTTCTTTGACTATGGTCAAAGTTCCTACAGGGATTAGGGTAGTTGATTGATTGGGTCTAGGAGAAAAGATGAGTTGTCATATCGAAGGAGAAGACTTGAGTTAGCCACCATAACTTGTAGGAAAATTGATTGTATTGTTATGAGGCAGGAGATTTATATCTCGGCTGTCAAGATGACTCATGTCTTATTCTATATTGTGTTTGAAAAGTTTGATATTGAGTTGTTTTTTTTCTCAAATTTGTAAAATAAAAGACAAAGGTCCTCCAATGGGGTAGGATCTAACGTAGAAGATCAACTTGAATGGGATCAAGGATCACATGGGGAGTATGATGCAATATGCGATGCATACGCGCAAGTTTTATGTTACGCACGTTATGCAATACGATGAAGTAAATTGCGGTAAAGATAAATTACGGAATAATAAAGGCATACACAGATGCATGAAAGCGCGATTAATTGAATTTGGGGATATTGATTTTAGTTGAATGGATTTGAAGAAAGATTATATTAATTTTAATTTTTAAGAAAAGAAGTTATTCAATAAAAAGTTGTTTATTAGATTAATTATACGGATAAGTTTTAATAAAAGTTTGTTATTATAGCACTATCCTAAATATGAAAATGATTTTCTTGATTAATATTATTAATATTTCTTATTAACTAAAAGTTTGGTTATTATTATTTAAATATACAAATAAGTTAGTAATCAAAATATTGAAAAAGGTTTTTATTATAAACATATAAAAAGAGTGGGCAAATTAATAGAATAGTTTTTAATAACAGGTTATTATTGGAGTTAATTAACTAAAAATATTAAGAAAAGGGAAATTGTTTTAATTATTAAATAAAAGGTTTGGTTTTAAATAAATATTAATAAGTTGCTTCAAAAACTAATAAAAGGTTTAGCAAATTGACTAAGAACGTAAATAGATTTTTTTTTAGGTTAATAGAGGTTGATTTATTAAAACATAAATATTAGTCAAAATAGTTAAGGGTCTGTTTGGTTCAAATGAGGGGGAGGGGAGGGGAGGGATTTTAATGAAGGGGAGGGGAGGGGAGGGGAGGTGAAGGATTTTTTTAATCAAATAAGTGTTTGGTTCAAAAGAGAGGAGGGGAGGGGAGGGGAGGGATTTTAATAAAAAATGTGTTTGGTTCAGAAGGGGAGGGGAGGGGTTTTATTAATAATTTACATTTTTATCCTTATGATCTTATATAAGTCATATGATATTAAAATGTGAATAATTCGTGCGTATTTTTGTTGATAATAAAATTTCTAATATTGAGTGATTAAAAAAGTATTTATTTGTCACATAAAGTTAAAAAAATTGAGTACAATTGATTCGACTTATAACTTTCCAACATAAATTAAACTATATGCTAATAACATCGTTTAAATTGTGATGAATCACATAACAAAACAAATATATAAAATAACTTATTACTAAGTATTAATGGTTCAAAATATTTAATAAAATGAATAAACAAAAATAAATAAAATGATATGGTTTACAATTTGATATAAAAAAAATGATAGAGTACATAACAAAATTAAAAGAAAAAAATGAATATAACGAAACATAATTTTTTTATATAAAAAAGACAATGATTATGATTTATATTAATTATAAAAATTATTAAATAATTTGAAGGCGGAGAACAATTATAATAAGTTGATGAAAACAATCGAGAAAAAACAGTAAAACAAAAGAAAACAAATAGTTTTGAAATACTGAAATTAAACTAAGGATATTTTAGTAAATATAATAATTTTTAAATATCAAAACTCATATTCCCTCCCCTCCCCTCCAAATCCCCCCAATTCGGAGGGAACCAAAAAGTGTGTTTTGGAGAGATTTTGCTTCCCTCCCCTCCCCTCCCCTCCCCTCCTAAAATTTGAACCAAACATATTTAATTAAAAATTTCCCCTCCCCTCCCCTCCCCTCCCCTCCATCTACCCCGAACCAAACACACCCTAAATAAAAAGGTTAAATTAATTAAGAGGTTTTTGGGTTAATTAAAAGGTTAAATGATGATTAGGAGTGATTTAATGATTAATTAATGGTTAATGGGTTAATGGAGATAATTAGAGAGTTAGGGCGAGTGATCTAGTGTAGTACACTGGAGAGGGTTTATGGTGGGTTGCGCAGGTGTGGCCGTATGATGAGATCCGTTGAAGATCTGCGGTGATGTGAGTGAGGGTGTATGGTAGTTATCGTGTGTGCGTCACATGAGATTATTTTACATTTACAAGATTAAAAAACAAAACAAATCAAATGGACTTCCATCTTCTCTCGATCCTTCTCGCGGCGCCGTTAACCCTCTCTTTCTCTTCGCGATTTTTCATCGTCACCTTTCTCTGATTTGTTCATCAGCCTTCTTCTCCGTTTTCTCTTCATAGTAACCTACAACCAATCAAAAGAAACAACACGCAAAATGGTTTGGGAATAAACGTTTACCCACAAACTGGAGTCGTCGGCGGCGGTGATGCACGTTGAAGCTAATGCCGGCGCCGATGGCTTTGTGGCTGTTTCACGAGGACTCCGACGGCGTGCGATGGCGACATGCGCGATTTGAGGGTGACGTCGAGGATTCCGGCTGTGGGCGGCAGACGGTTGAGGCTTGCGATGACGGAAGGGTTTCTCTCTGAGGTTGGAGAAAAAGCTAGGTTTCCTCTCTTCTCGATTTAAACTTCATCTGTTTGGTTTGAGATTTTTCTGTGAATGTTATGGATTTGTTTAGTGTTTGGTGTTTTTTCCGTCCGTTTCTGTTGTTGACTGTTCTCTCTTTTATAGTTGAACGAGAAACCAAAACAATGAATTCTTTCCATCTTCATTTCAAACATACCGATTTTGTCACAGAAAAAATACTAAAAGTTGTGATGTTTATTTCCCTTTCCAAAAGTTATGTCGGCAACCGCTTTGGAAACAAATTGAAAATGTGTAACACTTGTCGGTCATTTCCGTTTTCAGATTGACAGATTAAAAACTTCCCTCTTATACTTGATTGTGTTTTAGATTGTTTGAAAGTGGCGAGATTTCAACGGTACTAATTCTTGGCCATTTATGATGCAGGACAGATTACCGCAGAAGTAGCCGAGAAGTAGCCGCGAACTTCAGCTTTGTTTTAGATCGAGAGCCCCTGTTATGCTTACTTTGTTTTGATTAAGTCTTTCTCAGTTTCTTTTTGAAGGTGAAGGTTTCGACATAAATCTTTCCTCTATTGGTAAGTTCTCCCAGGACTAACTTTATCCTCTTATCTGCGTAAGAATCCGCTCTCACTTAAGTTCTGGTTTTCGTCAGGCAAAGGGTGTATCCACCAGTTGCGGTAATTGTTCTCCTAATTCATCATCTTCAATTGGACAACGGGCGGAAAGACGCAACTGCACCGTTGCTTTGATAAAATCGAGAGGAGATGCCAAAAGTTAAGTTATTCAAATGCTCTTTGATCTCCTTTAAAATTGTTATTTGTTGGGAAGTAGTACCAACGGAAACCGTTAATTTTCTCTTTCAATTGCAGTACTGGAGTAAACCAAAAGAAAATAGAGCACCCGGTTGGAGAGTTTCTTCTATGCCGCATTTGCCGACTTCTGACAAATTCATACGAGGAGACAAGGATGCCGGTACTTATACCCGTGGTTTCTGAGGTATTAAAACTATGACTTCGACTTAAACAACTTCTGCTTTGCACCAAGAATGTGATTAATGGTGATGAATTAGTAATCGTGATATCTTGCATTACCGCAGGTATTTGTTTATATTCGGAAGCTCTGGTGATTCGCAGATTTGTTCAAGATAAAAGAATTGAGAACCATTAGCGTGTGGACCGCTGTTTGCCGTGTTAACCGCGCCCTCGGAGCTATACCGCAATGAAGCTGCAGTTGTAAACATCCCTTCTACTTCTCTACTGAATTTTGCAGGTACTTCTTCAAAATCCGCATTGCAAACGGTTTCGGTTCAACTCTAGATTTGGTGTTGGCACTGATTCTGTTTTAATGATTATTTGCAGCAGCTGGACGTGGGCAGTGAGGTGCATGGCCGTCGAAATGGTTCTTGCTCGAACATGGTGACTTTGGGCTCTTCGGCGTTTTGATTCATCGCGAGGCAACTGGGCTTCACATACGGCGGCATTACGTGCGTCATGGTCTTGGTATGCGAGAGAGCAAAGAGCGAAGAATGCTCAGTAAACTGATATGGCACATTCCCATGGTGTAGACTAGGATTATATTAATAAATGGACTTGGATCCCTCTTGTAATTCTTGGTTTGGTTTGTACTAGTTGGGTCTCTTGGTTTAGACTATCAACAACCCTTATGAATGATACTCCTATGTAAATTACATTCTGAATCTATGTGTTCACTGTATCTCAAAGTAGTGTTCCCTTCTTGAAACGTAAAAAAGTAGTTGGTATGCTGCTGTGATTATATTTCAATCTAATTGTTACTTAGATTGGCATAGTTCTCACTTGTAGTGAAGTGGCAGTAACAATCCTTAATTAATGTTAGTCTTATACCAGCTCAACCTTACGTGTACCAATTTTGAATGACTAAGCAACAACTGAGCCCTCCGTTGAATAATTTGAATTTGACTCCGATAAAACCTGAATGAACACTTTGCCGAGATCCTTAATCTGTGATAAAACCCACTTCCTTTATTAATTTGCGCTGAGATTTACTTGAGCTTGTAAATGCAACTCAGGCTCCTTGTATTGCATAAACTTTGATTCTTGATTTCGGAATCAAATAATTTTGTAAATTCAAAACTTGAGTCCATGCATCTAAAGACAAAAACAAATTGCTTCTATGGCATCTACCCGACTTCTCTTCCAAACCCAACAGGCTTATCTCAAAATACTCTTAATTGCTCAAATCAGATATCATAACCAGTAGCCGGACAGTTCATCTAGGATATCCTCGAGGGGTTGATCCAATAGCGATCTAAGGATGAAAAAAGAGTCTAGAAGCAGAGCCCAAATCTCTACGTAAAGTTTGAGTGCGTCTGTATAAGCTAGTTAGTAATAAAACATGCTCACAAAAAATAAAATAAAACAAGCAAGAATAAACACAAGGAGGTGGGATCTTAATGTCAAAAATTAGGGTGTGACATTGTGGAGTGGGGTACGTGGATGCATCATATGCAAGATGTCAAGCAACATGGATAGAGACGTTGCTCGAAGAGCTCAAGATAATAAAATCTAGGAAAATGAAGTTATTTGTCGACAACCAGTTAGCTATCGACCTATCGAATCATCTAATGTGTCATGGTCGAAGTAATCACATAGAAAGAAGATATCATTTTCTTAGGGATCATGTTAACAAAGGAAAGTTTGAACTTGAGCATTGTAAGACAAAATAGCAACTAGTTGATATACTCACCAAACCTCTAAAGAAAGTTAGGTTCAACGAGTTAAAGAGAAGTATCAAGATGATAGTCTCGAAAACATGACTTAGGGGATGTGTAGAAGTTGTAATTCAATGTTCAATTGAAATGGGATGTGTAGAAGTTGTAATTCAATGTTCAATCGAAAGCTAGCATTTGACTACGTCGAAGTAGCTAGTCGAGGTGTACGAGTCAGTTGTATTAGACTAAATTGAATACATCATATAGTTGTTATGTCAAAATGTAACTTGTAATTTTTTACTTTGCATTTTATATGCTTCGGGCTTGGGTTGATTTGTATAATTTTGAGCCTGAATTTTGGTTACCTATATAAAGGCATTGTATGATGTAAATCAATAATAATTTTACTCAATAAAATTCCTAATTTTCTACATTTCAGTTTTTATCTCTTTTCTCTCATTTTCTTCTTCCTCAGCTTTCTTAAAAATCCTGTTGTTCCAATTTTACTTTGAAGAGGACCAAATAATATATTCAGTTGTATGTGGTTTTGTAGGAATTTTTCCAATGCTTGTATATTCAGTTTGTTCTTGCCTCCTGAATTTTTCTATGGCATACTAGTGTAAATAAGTTCTTGAAAGCTGTGGCTCATATAATTATTTTTATCCCAAATATCATATTGATTAAGAGGTAAAAGGAAAACTTAAAAATGGGAAATATGTATGAACATAGGCCCATATAAAATAGTTAAATAAATTCAGGTGGAAGCAGAGACTCTATGTACATAGTCACTTGGCATCTAGCATCGCCATTAGTATAACAATGAAGAGCACTTTGGTTATCGTAATACAAAACTAGTAATCTAGAAGGATGTTGTTTAAAAACATGTAGTTCAATAGAACCCTAAGCCATAAACCTTGCTTTAAACCGTTCAATAGAACCATCATCATATTTGTTAATCTTGTATACCCATTTACTACCAATTATAGTAGCATCATGTGTGATTATTATTGAGAGCTTTAACTTCTTTGTTCATAACTGCAACCCATCTAGAATCTTTCACAGTAGCATGATAGTTGGATGGTTCATTTTCAGATGATAAGGACATAATGTAAGCTTGATGATTGGATGAGAGGTTAGAATATGAGATTAAGTTGGATATGGGATATTTACAAAAGGTAGAATAATTTGAAGTATAAACATAGTATTTGAGGTGATTCAAAGGTTTAGAGATTCTGACAGATTTTCTAGTTTCAAGATTTTGTGAAGTGGTTAAGGCATCTTTTGTTGTGGATGAAAATTCAGATGTAACATTGTTAAGAGGTGTAGGCTCAAGTTTATTTTCAATGGATATAGGTTTATTACCAACAGATATGGAAGGTTAATGTGCAGGGTTACATCTTATTTCATGTTCAATCATGATAGGTTGGTTTATTTGTTCAGGTCCAGGCATGATTGTATGTGAATGTATTAAAGGGCTCTGTTAGCCAACATTAGTTTCAACATGGTTATGGTTTAAAAGAGGATCAAAGTAAATATTTGTAGGTACCCTAACATGAGAAGCATCATGGTATGAGGATTTAAGGTCAAAAAATTTAACATTTCTAGAAATAATTATTTCATGGTTTACAACATCTAAAAGGACAAAGCCTTTCATATCTGCCTTGTATCCTAAGAAAGCACAATTCCTTGCTCTTCTATCAAATTTATGTATATTTTTTGGCAATGTTGAAGCATAATTTAGACATTCAAACACCTTCAAGAAGCTAAGATCAAGTGTACTTCCATCTAACACTTCATAAGAAGATTTGTTATGTAGTATTTTTGTAGGAATCCTATTCATAAGGAACACATCATGCAAAACTGCATATGACCAATACCTCTTAGGAAAACCTGACTAGAACATAAGAGCTCAAAATATGTTGTTGTCGCCTCTCAATTATTCCATTTTGTTGTGGAGTGTATACACAACTCCTCTGATGGAGGATTCCTTTTTAGGCATAGTACATTGGCATTAATAATTCAGCTCCATTATCACTTCTAATTATTTAATTGTCTTGTCAAATTGAGTTTCAACCATGCTGACAAAATCTTTAATTTTTTGTGACACTTCATACTTTGTTTTCAGCATTACAACCCAAACATGTATACTACAATCATCAAGAATGGTCAAGAAAAATCTAAAACCATTAACAGAAGTGGTATTAAATGGCCCCCAAATGTCTAGATGAACAAGATCAAACACATTACTAGAATTTTTATTACTGGTTGGAAATGGTAAAACCTTCTGTCTAGATTGTTGACATACATCACAAGTTACACGAATACCATCTGGAATATAACTATACATCACACTCATACAATTTATCATATCATATGATAGATGACCAAGCCTAAGATGCCATAATACACTTTGTGGCGTTCCTTTACTTTTATCGGTCTTTTTATTTACAAAAACACTAGAAATAAGACCTACTTTATTGCTTCTTATGGCTTCCAAATAGTAGAGACAATTGAGTTCTTTAGCCAAACCAATATTCTTTGAATCCTTGTATCCAAAATCTAATCTACTCTACTATGAGCATTAAAGCAAACAATATAAGAATTACCTCACTTGGTTAAATTGATTGATCCGATGTCCCTTTCAAGCAAAACCATTAGGTTTTGATATTGCTCCTTTGTCACTAGTAGAACCAACTAGATTTTCCTTTTGCTTCCTCACCCTCAACTTGGTACACATACAAATTTCCTCTTCCTTTATTGAAAGAATAACCATGTTTCTTGTAGCAGCCATCAACAATATGATCTATTTGCCCACAACAGGTACATATTTTGATATTTCCTCTTCCCCTTCCTTGATTGAAATTGCCATTTCCTCTTCCTCTTCCATCTACTGCATTCACCAATCCTGCATTCAATTACACTTGCACTTGATGAGCTAGTTCCATACTGCAGCTTCCTTTCCTGCTGTATAATTAGGGAAAACACTTTGTTGATTTGAGACATAGGATCCATGAATAACACTTATGATGCAACTCCCTGGTATTCTTCATTCAAGCCAATGAAAAAATGTATTATCCTATCTTCAACTTTGAAGGTTTTGATATTCCTCATTACTACACATGCGCAAAACACAAGACAAGTGCAATCGGGAATTGGTCTATATCGATCTAATTCCTCCCCCATACCTCTCAATTCAATAAAGTAATCCAATATTCTCTTATTCCCTTGTTTCAGATTCAAAATCTCTTGATGCAGTTGAGCAACTCTAACGCGATCTCCTCTCATGAAACAATCTTTAAGATCATTCCACATTTCCACTGCATTATCAATGAAAACCACACTTTGTGCAATTGAAGGTGTCATTGAATTGATAATCCATGTATGCACTAGGTTGTTACATCTTTGCCATGATGCAAAGTTTAGATCAGTTTCATTGGGGACTTGTATGGATTCATCGACAAACTTGAATTTATTCTTCATTGCCAATGCTCTTCTCATCTTCATTGATCATGAGTGATAGTTATCAACTGATAACCTTGTTGTAACACAAACTGTTGATGAATTTTCTGAAGGATGGACATAGTAAAGATTGAGTTGATCCACTTGATTTTATACTTGATTCACATTGTTGTTTCTCGCCATGGTTGCAATCTTGATCTTTTCCAGTTAACAGAAAAAAAGAGGAAGAAAAAATTTACTCTAATATACTTCAAGATGACTCGATCTCCATGAACAATCGATGGAAATCAAGCTAGCTTGCGCAACGGAGACCGAGCATGATGAACCTGCTTAAATAATCTCAAACACACACTGAAAGAACGAATATGATAGAAGAATGATGAAGAAAATGAAACTTTCTCATTGATTGATTGATCCATGAAAACAATTACATCATGTTATTTATATGAATAGAAACTAACTGAATTAGTTATGCCACATCAGCAGTAATAACTAACTAACTAACCATAAAAAATAACAGAACAATATACATGTATCACATGCATACATGCATCTTCATGCATGTTATGACAATTCCTTGATCTCTAAGTAACCCGCATGTGCATTTCCATCTTGTCTTCATCGATCTCTTTTGTTAAAAGTCAATTGAAAAGTATAAGTATGTTTGAAAGATAATTTTCAAAAAAGAAAAAAAAATCAATTTTTCATAGTATTTTTTAGAAATACTTATGGTGTAATAAACAATCACTTTTTACCAAATGTTAGTTGATTCAATGATGATTGACACAACTTGGTAGAAAGAAATATAGGTTGATCACTCTCAATTGTGATTAAGAGGAAACTGAAATCACTTGATATCATAATTAATCTTCGGATTGGATTAGTCGGTCCAATGAACCGAATACTGACCGTGAAAACCAAACAAATAAACAAACATTTGTTTAAGAGAAAAACTAAAAAAATATTTATTAGTTATTATAAATATTGGCTTAAATATATTTTCAAACCATCAAAATTAATTTTTAAAAAATATTTTTTTTGAACCGACTTACTGGTCGTGAAAACCAATCAAATAAACAAACTTTTTTTAAGAGAAAAACTAAAAAAATTATATGATAGTTATTATAAATATTGGCTTAAATATATTTTCAAACCATCAAAATTATTTTTTAATTCTCAATTTTCAAAAATGATTTTTTTTTGTCTCTAATAAAGAAATATTGAAATTTCTTTGATGATTATGTGACAGTGACTTGGTGAGTGAGATATTAATAAATTAAGTCATTATATAATTTACATATCATACTTTTGTATTAAAACTATCAAGTTTATCATTTATTTTAGAGATTAATTAAAATACATTGTCAGCTTAGAGTCATTTTACACTATTATCCAATTAAGCTGAATTCTTTTGACACATAAATATGGAAAATGAGAGAGAGAAAAGTGGAAAAATCAATTATTAAAATAATTAATTATAATATTTTATTTTTATTTTTAATTTAGATGCTTATGTATTTAAAAAAATTGATTTTAATTGAATAAAGATGTTATATAGTTTTGTCGGTGTATTTCAATTAATCTCTTTATTTTATTTAATATTTTGAAATCATATCTAAAGAGTAACAATAATAATTGACCCAATGAAATCTTTTTGTGTCCTTAAGAACTAATCATGTAGTGAGAGTAGTTACAAACACGTTGGCTCCTAAGAGCATCTCCAACCGTTAACTCATTTTTGAGTTTTTTGTGGGACCTATTAAGCTATATCAGCTTGAAGCAATTCAACTAAATTTTTACTCCAATAGTGCAATTCTGAAGAACTCATATTGGGCCCCACAAGTTTACTTTATATGTTAATATTTTATTCATATTAAATTTTATATCACTTAAAATAATAATTTTAATTTTTTTACAAAAAATTATTCTAGTATACTATATAACTCAACCGGAATATAATGTTGTTTTAAGGAAAAATATTTCATTCTACTATATAAACTTTAAAAAAATTAGATCAAACTTAAAAAAATATTTCATTCTCTCCTTATTTAATTTTAGTGTTTTAAATTAAATTTGATATAAAATAAAAAAAATTGAAATTAAAATTATAATCTAAAATAAATAAATAAAATAAATATATATATATACACCATGTAATCATGATATTCCACGTTCTAACTTATCCCATGATGTATTTGGGTCTATCTTTCTTTTTGATATGTTCATTCTCTGAATTGGTGCCATCCCTATTTAAAACAATAAAAACAAATTTATTTAAGAAAAAAATAATTTAAAAAAACATCACCATCATCCACTTATCTTAGTTAAAAAATAATAAATACCATCTTAAATTCATTAAAAAAAAACAAAGTCCTTAAAAAAAAACTATTATTTCAATCCCTAAATATATAAGAAATTCTTCAATTGGTACACCTTGTTGACTCCACCCGTGATATTAAAATTGGGTGGAGTTACCATATACATTTCCTCCTCTGTTTTCATGCAAGAACAAACTTTTAAAATCAAAATATTAAAATTTCCATCTAGAATAAGCAGCAAGAGATAATAAAATTTGAACAATATTCATCTTTGTCATTGATGCAAATGTCTCCTTACAATCAATTCCATAAGTCTGAATATAATCTTTTTCCACTAGTATTGTCTTGTAGCGATCAAGAGTGTCATGTAATGTATGTTTTACAATATAAATCCATTTTTAATATAAGATTCATTTTAAATACTTACCTCTGATTCAGGCGATTGAAGTTGTTTATGGAACACATAATATTTACTTTTTTTTCTTTCTAATACACAATAATTGGTGTTAAGGGTGTTAATTCCTGAAAAACAAAAATCAACAGAGGCACAAAAATAAGACTGGACGTAGATTTAAGACTATGACTAAGAAGAATATATTCAGTCTTAACAGGAGACAACTCATACTCATAAGTAGACTCGACTACTTTAATAAAGCTATGTTTGAAGATCAAAACTCAAACTTAGAGTCAAAGTCATTCATGTTCCCCTTCTGATGCTAAAGTCAAGTGAAATATGATACTTATTGAAAAGTGATATCTTTAGAAACAAAGTACTTATGAGTGGGAGGATGATAACATTTATACCCTCATATGTTATGAAGATAACCCATAAAGACACATCTAATGGCACATGAATCCAAATTAGGTTGATGTTGCTTATGAACATGGAAAAAAGCTACATAACAAAATACTCGAGATTCAAGATCCTATAACATAGAAGTAGAAGGAAAAAGTAAGATCATAAACTAAAAATACTAACATTACTTATAATATGAGATGGCACGTGATTAATTAGATAGGTAGTGGTCAAAATTGCTATATCCTAATATGATTTTGTAAGAGACATTTGGAAAGAGAAGAGCTCGAACGACTTCAAGCAAATGAGTGTTTTTTGTTTTTGGAACAACATTTTATTTTGGGGTGTCAACACATGTGAATTCATGGATGATGACATGTTTACTGATAAAGTTGCAAACTTAAGATTGGCAAATTCTTTACCATTAGCTAAAACATATTCTTTTAATATCTTTCGTAAATTGTGTTTATATGATACTATAAAATTGAATAAAAATTGTGGTACTTTTGATTTACTATTTATTAGGAAAATCCAAAATAGTCTTGAAAAATCATCAATAAAAGAAATAAATCATCCCACACCAGAAATGTCAGAAACATGGCACAATGACTAAGATTAAATGGTTCAACACTTTTAGTAAGACTTGAAGGAAAAATAGTTTGATTATTTTTTTATAAAAAAACTGACAGGTATCACATTTTAAAGACTCGACAGATTGTTGTGAAAATAAGGATGGAAACATACACTTTATTAATGAAAAAGTAGGATGACTAAGACGCTTGTGCTAAAGCCATATTTGGTAAGCAGAAGATGACTATGAATGAGTTTGAAGTTCAAAAGACAACACCTTTTGACCAGGTGGCGAATTAGAGAGATACTATAACCCCCATATTCCTTATAAACTCTAATTGTTTTTTCCGTTGTAAGATCCTCTGTAATTTTACGAATAGATATAAGGTTATTTGATAAATTAGGAACGTGAAACACATCGTTTAAATTAAAAGATTAACAATCAATGTCTCGACAACTATCAAACAGAGTATGTGAACCATCTTAAATAATAACATACAAAATGTCAAAAGGAGTAATATTCTTCAAAAGTTGTTTATAATCAAATTTTATGTGATGAATGACACCTTAGTCAAGGATTCAGGCACTCTTGGATCCAGTATCGACAACATTAAAGGCATAAGCCACAATCGAACTATTTGAAGCGATATTGGTCGATACTTACAAAAGTGTCTTCTTAAGAGAAAAGAATAAGATAAAATCCCAATAAATAATAGCAAAGAGACATGAAAGCTTCGTTCCAACTTTTTCCTTTTTTTTCCAACGGATGAATAGTATTTATGTATTTATGTGAACAATGTCAATGGAATGAACAACACAAACACTGGTCAGAGACGAACAATGCTTTTAGTGTTTTCAAACAAACCGTGAATAAGAGAAAAATAAATAAACCGCAATGACAAATGCTAGGGTTTAAGCAAAAGCAAGACCCTTAAACTTAGGAGCTCGTAATAATTTGTAGAAAAAAATACTTTAATAATTTAAAAGTTGTTATTTGTAATAGGAGAATCAAATAGTTTAAATAGAGATAAATATAAACATTAAGCTTAATTTAATAATTTCATAGTAATAAAATAAATTAAGCTTAAATAGTTTTTTTGTCCTATAAGTTGGCATATTTTTTATTTTCGTTCCTGTATTTTTTTTTTTAACAAATCCTTCAACGTTGAGACTTATTTGGTTTTTTTTATCTATTTTTTTGGAACTAGTCTTAAAATGTGTCTTTTTTATTTATTTTTGTTTTTATAGTTAGGGGGTTTTTGGTTTTCGTCCTTATATCTTAACAAAATTTTTAGTTTGACATGAACGAAAACAATTTTCTTTAAACTTATATGAATGAAAACCAAAAAGGTTTTAACATATAAGAAATTTTTTAAAATACAAAAATGAATGAAAGCCAAAAAGATTGAACATATATAAGGACTTGTTAAAAAAAGATACGAGAAGAAAATAAAAAATACTACAACTTACATGAATAAAACAACTATTTAAGCCAATAAATTAATTATAAATCTTATCATCTAATCTAAGCCAATAAATTAAAACAACTTACATGGATAAAACAACTTACATACTATTTAAGCTTACATGGATGAATCTTATCATCTAATCTAAATCTTACATGGATAAAACAACTTACATACTGATCTGACCTGATCAGAAGGGGATCACGGGTTGGCCACACGCTGTTGGACTGCTACCTGTTCACCGATGATGAGGAAGAGGAGGGGGTGTACCTGCAAGACACTCCGATGCCAAAGTAAAGAATTGGACAGAGTGAGAGTTAAGTACAGAAAAGGGCAAGATGTGAATTACCTGACCCTCTTGTGGAAGAGGGTATTTACAGAGAGACCCCAGCGCTGGGCCAACGGTCATCTGAGGTGGGTTGGATGACCAGACCCAACCCTAATGACTGTTAGGGCTTACGTGGCGTAGTGAAGACCAGAACGTGGTCTTCGCCCTAGTCCAACCGTCCCGTGATCTCCGGAAAGTGGGTTTGACCTGCTCTTTCGGAGGTGGGCAGTTGGGAGATGACGTGTCCCCGCGGAGGGGGGGCACGTGGAGAACGTGCGGCTGACACGTTGTTCTCCCCGCGGAGAGGAGCTCGTGGGATTCCAGGGCGGTGTGTGGCTCTCCCCGAGGGGGGGGGAGCACACGAGAGCGGGGAGGACGGATCGTCATGCCCGTTGGCCGGGGGATTCTGCCCATGGAGGTTGTTCTGTCCGGCTAGGGGGAGCGCCGAGGACGCTTATAGTGCGCCGTCCTGCTTGACAGAGAGCGTATCCTGCCCGTCCGGTGGGGGCTATGTGTCCGGTCAAGTTGCTCCACTTATTGGGCCTTGTGCGTTATTGGACTGGACCGCGAGGCTGGGCCCAGGCCAGAACACATACTATTTAAGCCAATAAATTAATTATATCATGCTTACATAATGAATTCATACTAACAAAATAAAAACTCTATAAGTGTTACTAGTGCCCATCTAATATTTAAAATTTGGATCATGATAACCAGTGCTTCTCGAGCATTGGTTAAGAACTCCAAATAATAATAAAAAATTATATGTTAATTAAATTGAATACACACAATATTTTTTTAAAAAACTTATCTTTTTAATCTTTTAAAGAATGCTCAACTTACATTTTTCATCTCATAAAAAATACTCCTAAGACATTCGATAGTATTTCCCTTAAAATTATAATAAAGAATCGAGTATAATCACATATGTTAATTTTGTATTAGTGTCTAATTTTGAAACACGGTAGTGCAATAAAGACACTTCTAATTTCTATTTAAAAGTGCAGATACTATCGACATCATTTTGTTACTACTACTTACTATACCAAGAGAGATGATTATTCAAACATTTGCTTCTTTCCATGTTTGATAAAATCATATTTCCTCATCCATTTATTTCTATACCCTCAAATCAATACAACATTTTACCCCATTTTATCTTGCCTCGATTCTTATTACCGAAAGTGCACCTAGGTCAAGTGCGCTTGAATCAAACATGTTCCTAGTACCTCACTTTCCCATTCCTATGACATATATGGCCTTGAAATATACTTTAGAAAAAACTTAGTATCATGGAGCTCTAAAAAGCAGCAGTTAAGGCTGTTAAATGCATTTTAAGTAATTTAAGAACTTTAACCAGTTAACACAGGGTGTAACCAGTTACAACAAGGGAAGCATCGCTTCTGGTATAGTAGAAAAGGAAAATATTAGCAGTTGTAACCGGTTAACCTTAAACGTTAATCGGTTACCACTGAATGGAGTTTATTTTTGTTGTCAGTTGTAACCAGTTAACTAAATGGTGTAATCAATTACATGCCTGAGTTTTGCTATTTTTATACTATGTAATTGTTTGTTTTGGATCCCAATCAGTTTTTAACACTTGCATAAATGTGTTGGATGTATTGTCATCCAAATTAAGTGCAATATTGATTCTCACCCTCAATTATCTCTCTCTCTCTCTAATTTTTTTTCTTTCACTCTCCACATTCCAATTCTCTCTACCATTGTTCACTACTCTAGTGGTTCAAAGTTCCAACATTTGGCATCAAGAGTCTGGTTCTGATCCACAAACACCTAGTATGCAACATGAATTATGTTTCTAATGAAAGAATCCCTGCAAACCTACATATCCTTGATGCGAAGAATTACAACAAATGGTGCAAATAAATGAAAGTATTATTTGGCTACCAAGATGTTCTTGAAGTGATCAAGAACAAAGTGAATCCTCTTGTCGCAGGTGCAACAGATGCACACCAAGCAACATATAAGGAAGAAAAGAAGAAGAAAAATTGAAGGAGCTGTTTTTGATCCATCAATGTGGGGATGGTGACAACTTTGAGAAAGTTGGTGATAGTGAATCATCAAAGCAAGCGTGAGAGGTCTTAGATAAGGCCTATGCAGAGGTTGACAAGGCAAAGGTGGTGAAGTTACAAACTCACAAGCGTCAACTCGAATTGATTCAAATGGAAGAAAATGAGACAATCATTGATTTCATAACAAGAATCACTCGATTAATGAATCCAGTGAAGGCATGTAGAGAAACACTTACGGAGCATTACGTTGTCGCAAAAATCTTGCATTTTTTAACATCAAGATTTGATAATATAGCTGTAGCGATTGAGAAATCGAAGGATCTTGCGATGATGAGTAAAGAGGAGATGTAAAGCTTTCTTGAGGCTTAAAAGCAAAGGATGGAAGAGAGAAATAATGATAAGGAAAAGGCAAAGATTGCTTTGCAATCTTGCTTCAAAGATAAAGACAAGAGATCAAAGGAAAATGGCCCATGAAGAGTAAAGAGATTTTTTAGAATTTTGGTGGAAAAGAGTCCCAAAATTCCAAGAATTCAACTTTCTAAAGGAGTGAGAGGAGTTGCAACAAGAATGTTGGTCATGGAAACTTTAGAGGTTAAAAGGAGAGGCTTGAAAAAAGAAATGAGCAATGCTTTAGGTGTCAACGGTTCAATCATTTTGCAAATGCGTGCAATGCGAACAAGAACGAAACTCAATGAGATGAAACTAAGGTTGCAAGACAAGATTTTGATAAAGAAAATTCAATTTTGTTTATATTCATTGAAGGAGAATGCAGTAGCAGCAAGCCGTGGGACAGAAGCAGTAACAATTCAAGGAATGCTGCAAAATTGAGTTGTAACCAGTTACATTATATGGTTAACCCGTTACATGCAGAAGAAAATGCCATGATGAGTGCAAAATGAGTTCAATGCATTGAGGAATGGTAGTTGGATTCAGGATGTTCTATTCATATGACGGGGGAGGAAGGATTGGTTTGTTAAAATCAATTGTGTTATGTAGAACAAAGTGAAGTTTGTGGATGACACCACTATAGCGGCCGATGGGATCGATGATGTTTTGATCATGAGAAGGGATGATGGATATTCCTTGATTAAAGATTTCTTGTACATACCAGGAATCACATGTAACCTTCTAAGTATTAGACAATTACATGAAAAGGGTTACAAGATTCACATGGAAAATAAGGGGTTGTGCGTTATGGGTGCAAAGGGAGTTTTTGTCCTTAAAGCGCCTATGACTGCCAATAGAACCTTCAAGGTTGAACTGAAGGTTATAGGGCATAGGTGTCTTGTTGCATTAACAATTAGAGAAGAGTGGATATGACACTATCATCTTGGGCATCTCAATTTTAGAGATCTCAAAGACTTCCAAACAAACAGAATGGTAATAGGGCTGCCATTGATCAACATATCGGGTGAAATTTGTGAAGAATGTGTGCAAACGAAGCAACATAAGGGTAAATTCAGCAACGATGCATATCATAGAACCAAAAATCACCTTGATATGGTGTATTCGGATTTGTGTGGATTTATGCAGGTAGATTCCATTGGTGGAAATAAACACTTTGTCACATTTATCGACAATCATAGTAGAAAGCTATGGACATACCTAATCAAGAGAAAGGATGAAATATTCTAAGTGTTTAAGAAGTTCAATTCCATGGTTGAGAGGCAAAGTGGTCACAAACTCAAAGTGCTCGAAATGGATGGTGAACGAGAATATGTCTCAAAATACTTTGAGATGATTTTTGATCAAGAAAGGATTGTACATGAGATAGTACCACCTTATGCACTGAAGTAAAATGGTGTTGCCGAAAGGAATAATCAATTGATCATGAACATGGTAAGAAGCACGTTGAATAAGAAGAACTTGCCGAAAGAGTTATGGGGAAAAGCGATATCCACAATTGCCTATTTGTTAAATATGTGTCCTACGAAGAGGCCAGGGAAGGTAACACCATAGAAAGCATGGTCAGGATTCAAACTGAATCTAAAAAATTTGAGAGTTTTTGGTTCCGTAGCGTATCAACGTATTCTTGGATTTCTTAAAAAGAAGCTCGATGATAAGGGAGAAGTGATGATACTTGTAGGGTTTCACTCTACCAGTGGTTACAACTTTGAAAATTTAGATTATGTAGAAACAGAAAGAGCAGAAACTCTCGTTGCTGAAGCCTGAATTGAAGAAAATGAAAGATTAATAAGGCACAAAGGTTTGCCTCAAAGACTCCAATATTGTAATCTGTTCTGAGACAAAAAAAGGTCCATTATGATGGTGATTTCGTCCATTTTATACTTATGGACGAATTTGAACCCTTTAAAGCAGAAGAGGCTTTAAGTGATCCAAAATGGATTTGTGATATGAAAGGGAGATGGAATCTACATAGAAGAACAATACTTGGGAATGAGTTAATCTACCGGATGGAAAGAAGCCAATTGCTTTAAAATGGGTGTTCAAAGTAAAGGCAAATCCAAGGGTGAAATAATAAAGCACAAGGCTTAAATGGTTGCTAAGGGATTTTCGCAAAGAGAAGCCATAGACTTTGAAGATGTATTTGCACTGGTTGCTAGGATTGAAACCATCAGGCTTGTTATTGGTATTGTAAATAACCACAATTAGCCCATCTACCAAATGGATGTCAAATATGTGTTTTTGAACGAACCACTTGAAGAGGGGGTATATGTAAGACAACCCCCCTGATTTTGCTGTGAGAAACCAAGAGTTGAAGTTCTACAAGTTGAAGAAAGCATCATATGGTTTGAAGTAAGCTCCTAGAGCTTGGAACAAAAGAATATATGGTTTCCTAAAGGAGGTTGACTTCAATAAATGTGTATCCGAGCATGGATTATATGTGAAGACGAATACAAGTGAAAGAGTGATTATCCTTTGTCTATATGTAGACGACTTTTTGATAACAGGCAGCAATAAAACGTGCATTTGAAAGTTTAAGAGTGAACTTATAAAAGAGTTTGAGATGACCGACCTTGGCCTCATGACGTACTTCCTTGGCATTGAGTTCCACAAGTCCAAAAGAGGATTGCTCATGCACCAAAGAAGGCATGTCGTTAAGATATTGAAAAGTTTGAAACAAAGCATTTTATTGCTCCCATTACTCCACCTAAACCAAGGTTACAGTTTTCTAAGAATGAGGATGAGCAAGATGTTGATCCAACTCAATATAGGAGGTTGATTGGGTCCTTGCGTTATTTGTATAATAAGTGATTGGATTTGGTGTTTGGTGTCGGTATTGTGAGTAGATTCATGGGGAGACCAAAGGTGTCTCACTTGGCATCAGACAAGAGGACCATAAGATATATCAAAGGTTCTGTTAGCTGCGAAATTCTCTTTCCTGCAGCGGATACGAGCAGAAATGCAATTTGCTCGATTTTACCGATTCCAATTGGTGCGGAGATAAAGATGATTGAAAGTCCTCAACTGGATACATCTTTATGTTTGGTGCAACACCGATCTCATGGTGTTCGAAGAAGGAACTGGTAGTTGCACTCTCATCTTGTAACGCAGAGTACATTGCTACATCGTTATGTGCGTGCCAAGCCGTGTGGCTTATGAATATATAGGAGGAGATGGGCAGCAGTGAGGGTGAGGCTGCTACACTCCTGGATGGCAATGTTTCCGCGATTAATATTACTAAGAACCAAATTACACATGGGTAAAGCAAGCATAATAAAATGTGGTTTCACTACTTGAGGGAACTTGTTAGTGAAGGAAGGTTACAATTGAGATGTTACATAAATGAAAACCAAATGGCTGATTTGTTGACTAAGAGAGTCACAAATGATGTGTTCAAGAGGTTAAAGATGAACGAGAGCATGGAAAGCTTGGATCACTTGAATTAAGGTGGTGCATTAAATGCATTTTGAGTAATTTCAAGTGCTATAACCAGTTAACATAGGGGTGTAACCCGTTACAGGAAGGGAACTCTCTCTCTCTCTCTCTCTCTCTCTCTCTCTCTCTCTCTCTCTCTCTCTCTCTCTCTCTCTCTCTCTCTCTCTCTCTCTCTCTCTCTCTCTCTCTCTCTCTCTCTCTCTCTCTCTCTCTCTCTCTCTCTCTCTCTCTCTCAAATTTAGTGATTCAAAATTCCAACAAAGGCCATGGTTAAGCATTATAGCTCTTAAATATAAAGTATACTTCAATAAAGTCTTTAAAAATCAAATCTAAAGTATTCACAACACAAGGATACCAGAAAATAAGTTTGCATACCTTTTGTAAAAATCAAATCTAAAATATTATATCTTCACTACATTGAATACACATAATATTATTCTAAAAAATTTATTTATTTTTGGTTCTAGTACATTGAATACACATATTTTAAATTTTTTTTTTTTTAGTTTCTTAAAGAATGTTCAACTTACCTTTTTAATCTTTTAACCAATGTCTGAGGACACTTATTAGCATTTTCTTTAAAGAAATATAAAAAAATTCAAAATTTTTCGTTAAAAATGCATTATTTTCTTGTAATTGTACAATTTTATATAGATTTTCAAATATCAAATGCATTTATATTGTTTTTTTTTAAATTGTATAACCTATACTACATACTAAAAATAAGATATCAAAATTTTCAAATATTTAATAATCTAGTAGATTTTTTCGAAAAATCATTAAATTTTTTATATTTTTAACAAAGCAATTAGACAATACAACACTTAAACAAAATGTTTATATATAATACAAAATATACTACAATATCAATATAAAATAAATTATGTTAATTTTATAATTTCTTCTTTTCAATACTTTATATGTCCTGCATTTGTTGTTTCTTGTAACATCTCTGTTGCAGTGGAAATAGGATGTCAAACTATTAGTTAGTTTGAATCGCAATTTTGATTCACAACCGACTTTGGTTTATCCGAAGGAAAAAGTCAAATGAAGGAAAACCTATCTTTGCATCGTAAACACAATGCGGGGAGGGACCTAGGTAAGGGGTTGGTTAAACTTATGGAAGGTACTAGCACCATAAAGTTTTGTAGTACTTTACAGGAACCTTTTGTTTATTTTTGCTTTATTATTTGCTTTGAATATATATAATGAGCTAAGGGATATAGTGACCTAAAAGACCTAAGGGTTAGTCCTAAGTTTACTCGGCAAGATTCGCATCTTGTGCCTATGTATCCTAGATAGGGAATGGAATCAGAGTAATCGTAGTTCCCCTTGAAAGGGAGGTTAGAAACGTCTTGACTGTGGTTAAGGTTTCAATGGGGAGTAAATGTATCTTAAGGACACGCTTACGTGGAGTCCGGTGACTCCTATTTCTATGTTGGAATAGTTGAATTGAGTTAGGGTTGAAATTAGGGTTGACTAAATGTTCCACGGTGGGAAACCCTAAAACAGAGTACGACGACTCTTTGACCTAATGTTAGGGTAAAGGGGTATTTTCGTCCACGGCGGGACGCCTAGGCTAATTAGGGTTTGAACCGGTCTAGGGTTAGGACTATTGACTCGGCGGTCAAACGGTTTAGACCTAATCCTTCGAAAAGTGGAATTAACGGTAAATTAAATGCCAAAGATAAATTATTACACGGCAGAATTAAAGTACGAAAATAAAGAAAGCGGTAAAGAAAAGCATCGTGATGATCACTCGCGTAAATTACAAAATCCCAAAAATGCAAGAATAAATAAACTGCGACGATGGCCTCGCATAAATTACAATTGAAAATTGACAACATGAACAAATAAAATATTGATAAACTAAAATGAACAAGATGACGAGGGTTAGATAGAAACCGCAACGGCTACGTCCCGAACTTTATTTTTGAAATTTTAACAGGAAAAGCTAGTTTTTATGTTAAGGAGAAATTATTTTAATTTTACTATTTTCATTTAAAATTTAATTTTAATCTAATTGAAGAAGATAAGAAAGGTTTTAATCCTAATATTCTCTTTGATGAATAGAAAGTTGTTTTGATTTTTGTTGCCATTCAAAAAAATGTTTAACTTTTATTATTTTAAAAAATTTTAATCTTAATGCTTAAAAATGTTTCAATTTTTAATAAACTGAAATTATAATACAAAAATATTTCAAATTTTCAAAAAAAAAATGTTTTCATTTTTATTTATGTTTTTAAAATTTCTTATTACAATTATGTTTTTTTTTTAAATTATATCATCTTCAATTAGATTACATCAAAAAATTTATTACCTTAATTGGAATATAAATAATAAATAAAGAAAATGAATAATAATAAAAAACAAAATGTAAAAAGAGGGAGGAGGAAATTCGCATCGTGCAGCCTCATTCTTGCTTCTCTTAGGGTTTTCACACAATCCTTTTCTCTCTTCTCCCATAGCCGCCATGGCCGCCATTGACGAGATCCAAAGCTTTCCTCTTTTTCCTTCTTCTGTATGTCCACCTCTTCTCCTGTTCACCTGAAAACAACAATCAAAACACTAAAAGAAATCCACACCGAACCTCACCCTTCAATTTACAGATAGCAGTGGACGTTTGGAGCGGGGTTTTTCGTTGCCTGCCGTTTTGATGCTTTCGCCCTCTTCTCTGGCCGGTGATGAGGCTTCCTTTGAGGCTGTGGTTGAGCTTCGAGGATGACGATAATGACGGATTTCTGTCCATCTGAGTCTCGTTTCTTCGTCTCCTGTTTGTTCTTCGCCGGTGAAAATGGTTCTTAATGAACTTCTTTTTCTTCTTCTTCTTGGGGATCGCGGTGATGATGATGAAACTCGAAGAGTTTCTCTGAACCGTCTTCTTATTTGGTCATCGTCATTTTTTCCTTTTTTAGGGTTCTTGGATCTTATGATGGATCCCCCTTTTCTAAACCCTTACTGATGATTTTATATGTCGCTTGATTCGTTTATAGGCTTTGAATGTTCCTGCGGGTTTGAACCCGTTTTAGGTTCCGATTGCGATATTCACGGCGAAATTTGTGGACCTGTTAGTTTGTTATTCACAACTTTTCAGTGATTTTATGTAATGGTTGTTGCTGTTGAGTTTGATTTGGTTTGCTGGGCTTTTGGCTCGTTGCACTTGTTTGTTGAACCGATTTGTTGAGCTGGTTTCTTGAACTGGTTTTTGGGGATTTGGCCCGTTTGATCTGTTGGTACCCAGATTTTTCAGGAAATTGCTGTTAAGGCCTGTTTGGCAAACCAATTTTTGAAAACACTTTTTCAATAAGTGCTTTTCCAATAAGCACTTTTTTGGATAAGCACTTTTTCCAAACCAGCTTTTTCAAAAGCACTTCTTTATCTCTCTCTCGGTTGCCTCAATGTAAGAATGGATATCACTGGTTTAGTCGAAATGTCGGAAAGAAGTCGGGAGTCGGTTTTGGAGCAATCCGTTATCCCCCGACGCACCCGATGATGATATTGTTCTGAGGGTGTCGGGATGAAAAACTAACCGATTAAATTTTGTTCTTTTGCTCATTTTGCAGGTTCGATGGAATAACCGGAAAAGTTGGAGAATCGGAAGACTTTAGGATTTTAGGAACTTTTAGAAAAATGTAATATATTTTTATAGTTTTATTTTATTTATTATTTTTTTTGTAAAGAAATAATATTATTAATAAAATTCTTTATTTTATTTATTTATTATTTTAGTTTTTGCTATGCAACTGAAAATGAAAATTAATATAAAAACATATGCATTTGTTAATAATGTTAAAAATGTAAATAAAATTAAATTAAAATGAAAATGAAATAAAGTTATTTAAAAATGAAATGAAATGAAAATAAACTTAAAGAATGAAATGAATTGTTTTATAATGAAAAAAAAATTAAGAAAATGAAACAAAATTGATTTAAACTAAAAATGAAAATGAAATGAAATTTAATTCCTAATTCCTCCTATTTAACCGATTAATCCCGTTTCCGACAAAATCTCTGAATAATCTTCCGGCAATTCAAAATGAGCAGCTTTATCCGGATAGATCCAACTGTCTGATTAAATTCAACTGATCACAATTTCCGGCTAACTTCAGTCCAACTAACTTGAATCGATTTATTTCCGAACAACTCAAATCTTTCTCACTCGAACAGTTCCAACTGCATCGCGGCCCCGACTCACATCAACAATCCAACGGCTCAAATTCCCTGACTGCAGCTCAAAATTCATAAATTGGCAGCCGACGACACACAAATGACCATATTACCCTCCATGAACCAAAGGGCGCGCCACATGATATTTTCCTGCGAAAATCAACCAACTACACGAACTTGTTAGTGACTGGTTAAATACAATGCAAAAATGCAATGGAATGCAAGATGAAACGACGAATCTTAGGGCAAAATTTGGGGTATTACAATCTCTATACTTTAAATTTTAAAATATTTATTTTTGCATAACTTTTATATCTATTCAACAATTGATTTTACCTATAAAGTGATGTTTTGATCATTTATATTTTATCATATTTTATGTATTTATTTTATGAATGATTATCTTAATAAATTATTAATATTGTGATTAATATTTGAAATTCTGACACGCAGATACAGATGTTGAGACAGATGTCACAACACCAGGATCAACAACAGTTTGATCACACAAGTAAAAACTGCAGGAAAAAAATGACAGAAAAATAAAATTAATACCAGAATTATTAACTCAGTTCGATGCAACTCACCTACATCTAGGGGCTACCAAACCAGGAAGGAAATTCACTATGATAGTATTAGTTCAAAGCTAAACTTGCCTAATCCCTACTTGCTGCAACTTTTACCTAAAAACTGCCATCTAGTTATTGGATCCCCCTCTCACTTCCTAATTAGTCACAATCCCAGTGGCAATCAACAACTTCACAAATAATAGAAGTATCACACTTCCAAGACAATACTCAGTTTTGCTTAAAAGTTTCAACCAAGAACAATACACTCTTGCTTAAAAACTTTAGAGTGGATAATGAATAATGAACAATCAGTCAACCTCAATGCATCAGAAGATACATTAACAAACATAAAACCCTAAAGAGCAACCAAAACAACGGCTAATCCTTATTCCCTATATTCTTCACGTTATGCTCTATTTTTCTAATAGGGTTTTTCTTCACTTTAAATAGTCTTCAAATCTATTGGACTTGGATTTTTTGAGGCGCACAAATAGCAACAATCAGTATAAATTGGCTGTAAATCATCCTGCATAATAACAGGAGAAAAATATAAACTTTCCTAAAAAGGCTTAAGGGACCTTCTTATGAAAATAAACAGAATCTGTAAAAACAGAGATTCCCACAACCCATAAAAATCGCTCACGTGTGCATCAATACACACTAAAAAAATCACACTAAAAATACCAAAATAGTCATGCCCTATAACATGTCCAGAAACATGTTACAACATCATACAGAACATGATGTCTGACTGTCATGGCAAAACATTTGGTTCAACATCTTGCTAACAACATGTTGTTTTACCAAAATACAGTCAATCCAAAAACCATAGGACTTACAATATTAATTATTTTTATATTCATTATGTAATTATCAAATTTAATAATTTATATTAAGTGTTAATATCATATTTATTATTTTAATATTTTAATAATTGTATAAATATATTAGTATTTTAATATGAATATTTTAATAAATAATATTTAATTATAATTGAATAAATAAATAAATATGTAATTTAATTGGATCAAGTGTTGAAAAAAAGGGAAAGTGCTAGTTAATAAATAAATGGATAAGCCCGTGAATTAATTAACAAACATACAAATAAAAAAATCCATTTTGTATCAAAGAAAAGTAATGCGCTTGTCTGAAGTATTTACACATGTCGCAAGATTGAAGACTATCAGATTAGTTGTAGCCTTGGCTTGTAATCAAGGCTAATTGACATTTCACTTAGGTGTGAAATCAATATTTTTGAATATTCCTTTAGATGAAGATGTGTATGTCATACAACTAATGAAATTAAGGAAAGTATACAAGTTGCACAAAACGCTATATGGCCTCAAGCAGGCACATAGGGCATGGAACAAGAAGTTGACTCATACTTGCTCGAATTGGGATTCGTCAAATGCAAATTTGAGTATCTTATCTATGTTTAGGTTGTGGCATAAGATATAACAATCATTTGCCTATATGTCGATGACTTGCTAGTAACTTAAAATAACTTGTAGATCTTGTCGAAGTTCAAAGAGTTGATGAAGAAGGAATTTGAAATGTCAGATCTGGGAAAGATGTCATACTTCCTAGGCATGGAATTTCAAATGTTGAAGCAAGGTATGGTGTTACATCAAAGAAAGTATGTCAAAGAGATACTCAAGAGATTAAGAATGAATGATTCGACTCCTGCATCTTTGTCTGTCGAACCAAATTTAAAGTTGGAGAAGCATGGAGAGGAAGACAAAGTTGATGCAACTTGGTTCAAACAAATTGTTGGTTCTCTGAGATATGTGTGCAACAGTCGACCTGATATATGTTTCTTTGTCGGATAGTAAGCAAATACATGAGTGAACCAAGGGTGTCACACATGAAGACTGCAAGAAGAATCCTGAGATACTTAAAAAAAATTGACAAACTATGAAATTCTATTTCGACGAGACTCTAAAATCAAAGAAGTTATAGTTACTTTTTATTCATATGCTGATTGGTGTGGAGATAAGGAGGATCGAAGAAGCACTACTGGATATTTCTTTCAAGTATTTGGTGCCCCAATCTCATGGTGCTCGAGAAAGAAACTTGTGGTGACATTGTCATCGTGTGAGGATGAATATATAGCAAGATCCTATGTTGCGTGTCAAGCAATTTGGATAAGATATGTGCTTGAAGAAATGGAGGTCGAATTGAAGAAACTTATGGTACTGCAGATCAACAACAAGTCAGCCATAAATCTTGCGAAGAATCCAATTTTGCATGGGAGGAGTAAACACATCGAAACTAGATTCCCTTTTTCAAGGGATAAGGTGAATCAAGGAGAACTTGAAGTAAGGAATTGCTCAAGTTTAGCACAATTGACTGACATTTTCACCAAATGATTGAAGATCGACAAGTTCCTAACTTTGAGAAAGAAATTAGAAATAGTTCAGATCGACAATGATTAGTGTGTTTCGACAACTTGGATTATAGAGGGTATGTTGATATATTAAATATAATCCAAGTTGAGTTGTGTGGCCCAAGCCCAAAGTTAATTAGGGTTTAAAGTTTGTTACTTAGTTTGTTATATTTGTTACTTAGTAGTCAAGTCACTTAGGTGTATATTAATATATACTTTGTAAGTCAGTTTTGTAACACAATCCTTGAATTCAATAATATCAATCCTTATTTTTTATATTCTCTCTCTTTCTCTCCTCAGTAAAAGTGTCTCACGCACTAACAAATAGGACATAGAACATAGTGTTTGCTCAAGAAATCCCGATAGGAAGGCATCCATGAGATATTGTCCAAAGTAAATGTTTAGCTTTTGGTGGAGCTTTTATTCTCCACAATATACCCCACCCCCTTCGACACCTCCCCCTCTTTAACTACTTTGATTGCTCATCCACAACTTGTACCCAGTTTTAACACTGTAGGTACAATGATGTTCCTCTCTCCACACCAACCCGTCCTCAGTAACATCTTTATAAAGGGGTATTTTCTCAATTTCCTCAACTACATTATGAGTAAACAAATGTTTAATTTTTTTGAACATCCCATTGTTTACCATTCACAATCATAAGATCTGCCACTTTCATAGTGTACACTTCTTGATTTTGAGGTGCACTCACTCAACCTTTCCCCTCACTCATCCAACATTCTTTTAGTTACATAATTAAGTGAACTAGGTTCCTAAGTTTTATCTTATATCAGGAAAAAAGTCGATCTCCGTAAAAAAATAAATGAGGTTAGAAATAAATTGATGTACATTGCGTTAAACGAACGACTAATAGCCCTTTTTTGAGTGATGTATATAATTCGGGTGAAAATGCTCTTCTGTGTAAATTGTGTTTTGTGCAATATTAACTACACATTTTCTTTTACCGCACATACTTTGAGGGAAATGAAGGGTGATGATATGAATTGGACACTCTCCAATAAAAGTTCCACATGAGAGAATCCCCTCCTGATATAATTTCCTCCTAAATGTGTGCATCATGTATATTCTTTGCAAATATAATAGTACAAATGAGAGAATTCCCTCCTGATATAATTTTCTTCTAAATGTGTGACATCATGTATATTCTTTGCAAATATAATAGTAGATAAACTTTGTCAGAATTTATGCAATTAACCACAATTTTATCTTGTCATAACCTAATTTTATCTATATTTTTTTAATTCTGAACACTTGAATATTATTCATTTTTTATTTCATACAACAATTTTAATGTAAAAAAAAATAGAAAAAGAAAATAAAATCAAAGCAAGTCTTTTACCATTTTTGTATTGTTTCTTTAGTTATTATGCTTTAGTCGATTTCTTTTCTTAAAAATATGTCATTTGGCTTTAATTAAATATGATATTTACTAATCTATTTTACAATTTTAATGTAAAAAAAAAAATAGAAAAAGAAAATAAAATCAAAGCAAGTCTTTTACCATTTTTGTATTGTTTCTTTAATTATTATTCTTTAGTCGATTTCTTTTCTTAAAAATATGTCATTTGGCTTTAATTAGATATGATATTTACTAATCTATTTTAGATAATAAGTATATACTTTCATTATTTTTACAGGATTGCTATGTTGACACCCATTTCTACACTCTACACCTCAATTACTGTTCACAAATACTTGAACAAATTCTCCAGAACATGGTTAATAGTGTGTATTTTATTGGTTAATGAAGTAGTGAAAGTGGTTAATAAATTATAGGTAAAATAATTGGTTAATAATGTAAATTTTTGTGGTTAATGCAACTGTGAAGTTGGTTAATGCGCAATCTTATATTTGTGTTATAAAATAAATTTTAAAAATAAATATATTTTTTTTAAAAAATTAATATTTTAAAAAAATATATTATTTTAATAAAAAAAACACTGTTCACCGTATAAATACGGTGAATAGTGTATACGGTGTAAGTATTGGGTGTAGAAAAGGGTGTAGGAATAACATTTTTCTTATTTTTATTATATAGAATTTCAATATTGTAGTGTCTAGTTAGTATTTGAAAGAAGAAACTTACTTATACAAAGAAATGCATGCCTATTGATACATGGCATGCTTTTTTCTATCACGTTCTTATTGTTTTGCATATACCATCTTTTACTGTCAATCTTTTGTCTGTTGGAAAACTTCTTCTCGATCCTCATTTTCAAATGCTTTTTAACTGTGTTAATTTCTTCATTCAAGACACCATGCAATCCAAGATGATTGGCAATGGTGAACATCTTCATAGCCTTTGGATTTTTCAACCATCTGCAAAGAACGTTCAAGCTCGTCAATCCATTTGATATATAACAAGTAGCATGTCAATACTCAGATTTTGAAGGCAAGAAGTTGGATTGAAAATAAGTCGAGTTGAGTCGAACTCGCCTCAGCTCGATTTAATTCGTTAAGAATTGGTTCAACTCAAATCTCGGTTTGAGTTTGACACGAACTTTTTTTAAAAATTTAAACTCGATTCGTTATAAGTTTACGAACAATTCAGTTCAACTCGTTAGATTTATCTCATTGGGTTCATCTCACATGGTTCACGAACTTAAAAATTATTTTTTAAATATATTTGATATTTTAAATTAATATCTTTTTAAAAATAGAATATTAAAATAAAATAAAAGTTATCATATTAAAATTTAACTTTGTTTCAGAAATCTACTAATTTAAAATCTACACAATTTTTAAAAGATAAATTTGAGAGTCTAATTCAAAAACTATTAAATTGAAAATTAAATTTGTCTAAGATTTGAAATAAATATTTAAACCTAATCTTAAAAAAGAGTATAATTCTTCTCATATATAATCGAGTTGACTCATGAATCTAACGAGTCGAACTATGTATAGTTCAAATTCAACTCATTTAATTAATGACCTTAATTTTTCGCTCATATTCAACTCATTTAATTCATAAACTTAATTCAATTATTTAATTGTTGAACCAAATTCCAAACTATTTTCAAATTTGTTCGGTTGACGGCCCAAACAAAAAGTAAAACAGGTCGGTTATAGGCCCCTTCTGCTCATGGACCAAAATTACAAAGTTCCCGGTTAACTCATGTATAATGAAGTCAAGAGAAAGGGAAATAAACGGACAAAGTTTCCCGGCAAACAAGCTAAATACGCGGAACCTTGATAATCAAGTTAGAGAGTTGAGGAAAAGGGTCAAAGTAAAAGTGTGCTCTTCAACCATTTGTTTCTTTCCATCATTTTGTCTTTCACGAGACAGAAAGAATTGTCGTATCAAGAAGAAAAAGACAGTACAGTATTATATATTGGAGTTTTCCTGCATGATTTAGAATGGAATTTCTCATTTTGGTAATCCAATAACGGGTGGAAGAGATCAGAGATGAGTTGCATTCTGTAAACTATTGTTGCTTCTATTCTATTGGTCTGCGTAAAGATACTGTGACAGAGTAATATGACTTTGGCAATCCAATAGTAGCCTCGGAAAAAATTGCTGGTGTACTATGTTTGTATTAGACACTTTCCGGAATAACTCACAGGTTGCCCCAAACAAATACATAGTTGCACTAGCAAGTTGACTAGGTGCACAAAATAGGAAAATAATCTATGCATCTAAAGAATTTTATAGCGCCAAAAACTATGTTAATGGTCGAAATTATGACCATGGCCATATTGTTTTAGCTTTAAATAAATAGTTTTTTTTTTGTATTTTTTAAAATAGATTTTATAAAAACGTCTTTTAAAATATTATAGATTTTTTTAAATTTGATTTTTTATAAATTAAAATATTAATTTTAATATTCTATAACATAAATATATATTATTGATGATCAAAACATAGTTAAAATTTTAAAATTTTCAAAAAATTGTTTTTTAAAAATAATTTTTATGAAAAGCTATTTGAAATATCTTTAAAATTATAAGTGATTTTTTTTGAAATTTTAATATTTAAAAAAAGTTTCGATAAAATGACGAACTACTTAAAATAACATTTTAATAATAACTATTAAAACTAAATTTTTATTTAAAACTTTTATAAAAAATTTCTTTCTAAATTTTATTAGACCAAAATATATAAGCTATAAAAGTTATTTAAAAATACAAAAACAAAACAAACGGTGCCTTATTCTTGTCACAAGATCATTACAAATTCATAGTCCAAGGAATCAAATAATACACACAAAGTTTCACTGCTCTAGATAAATTCTCCTAATTTTACTAACGGGAGAAAACACTAACACTAAATAGAACAATGTAAATTAAAATCAAAAAGTCATTACACTAGCAGCCACATAGAATATCATAAAATCACATGTATGGGGTAGAATCCATTAAAAGGAACCTAATTTAAAAGTACTTTGACATTCATTTATAAAGAATTCATGGTTTTTACAATTAGAAGATAAATTTTAAGACATACAATGATGATTAATTAACTTCTATTGATAACCTTTGTTTTCACATTCTTTTAACTAAAAAAGAACTCCTTAGACAATTTAAAATTGGACTTTTAAATTTCTATACAAAATTTAACAACCGAAATTCTCTCCTTGCTTGTTATTAAATATGCATTGTAATGAGCTTTTAGGGTTTAAAGAATTGTCAAAATTTATCCATTAGAATTTGTAACAACAACGTCTGATTCTTACTTGCTAATTTACATAATTTACATTATAATTTACATAATTTAGCTCGTGCATGGAGGAGAAAAATTATGTATATGGTATTTATGTAATGAATTGGATCCTCATTCAACCTGTGAGATATTGAATCGAACTCTGATAACATCAAGAAAACAAACTAGTTTTCTTCATGCAACTTTATCAATTGCATAAAGTAGAAAAATTTGCAACTTGGTAATGTCTTTGTTGTTCATATCAACATCATTGTGATATGTTGAAACCTTCAGCACTTGGACTTCTTCATGCTCGATTACCCCTCTGATGAAATGCAACCTCACATCGATGTGCTTTGTTCGCTCATAATATGTTGAATTCTTAGACATGTGTATAGCACTTTGACTATCACACTAAACACTGATAATTCGACCTTGAAGTTTCAGCACCTTAGCTTCTGCTTCTTCTTCGACTTCAACTAGGTCATGCAAGTCGGCATCACTATGCTCTACCTCAACAGGAATCTCTTTTTGTTCCAGCTCTTCTTCAGAGATCTTTGAACTTTGACCAATGTCATCAGTTTTCTTGAAAGTCATCTCAACTTCATTGAAAACTACATATCGACTTGTGATACATTTCATGTGACCTGACTCTAGGCACCACAACCTATAAGTTTTGACTCCTTCAAGGTATCCAAGGAACATATATTTCAGAGCTATAGGTTCGACATTGTCTTGCCTAATGTGAGCATAGGCTTTGCAGTCAAATACTCGAAGTTTGTCAAGACCTGGTGGATGTCCCGACCAAACTTCTTCGGGTGTCTTCATATCTAACAATCGAAGGACATCTGTTTATCAGATATGTTGTTGCCGAAATAGCCTCTGCCCAAAACACATTTTGTAGCTCAACACTAGTCAACATGCATTTAACTCTTTCCAAAATGGTTCAATTAAACCTTTAAGCCAAACCATTTTGTTGGGGAGTACATGTAGTAGTTATGTGCCTTGCAATACCAGAGGCTACACAAAAAATGTTGAACGCCTCTTTGCAAAATTCAAGGTCACTGTCGATTTTCAATATCTTGACCTTTCTGCCAGTCTGATTTTCGACCAGAGTCTTTCAACTTTTGAAATTCTCAAAAGGTTCATCCTTAGTCTTTTGGATGAATACCCATAACTTTCTACAATAATCATCAAATATTGATAGAAAATACCTTGCTTCTGAATTTGACGGACACCTTGCAGATCCTCAAAGATCAACATGGATGTAATCAAGGGATCCATGTGTTTTTTGTTTGCCTTTATTGAACTTCACTCTGCAAGATTTTTCAAGTACACGGGGTTTACAAAACTTCAGTTTTTTTTGACTTTTTCTCTACCAAGTAGATTTTGTTTCCCCAATCTGACCAGACCCCTTTCACTGCCATGGCTTAATCTCATGTGCTAGATTTCTGTCTTCGACAAAGATTTCGTGGATGCAATATCTGTAGAACCACTTACAACTTCAGTCTCAATGGTATACAAGCTTTGTTTCTTCACGCTAGAGATGACCACATATTTCGTACCCACCCGAACCCCCCCCCCCCCCCTCCGAATTTGATGGGGAAAACCCGCTTTGACTGAGTTTGACTTCGGATTTGGGTTTTTTCCGATTACAAAATATATGGATGGGTCAGGTAATGAGAACACTAGTACCCACCCCGAACTCATCCTTGAGCCTGCCTCATATATTTCATTATGTATTTTATTATTTAGTTTTGATAATTTAGAATATTAAATATGTGATTAATTTTTTAATATTTTGATTTATATTTATTATTCAAAATATTTGAAATGTATGCCTGAGATTTTTTTAGATTGTTTTATTATTTTATTTGTAATGTAATTTGATTTTTGAAAAAAACAAATATTTCTATTAAAAAAATAATTCCACTAAATGGGCGATGGCGGAATGGGGATACTCGAACCCAACTCAAACCCGTTTGGGACAGTTTTGGATTTTAATTCTCCATCCTCGATGGGTTTGAGACGGGGTACGAGGATCGCTTTGTGATTCGAGCTTGGATTTAGGGGAGGTAAAAATTTTCCCCGATCCACCCCGTTGTCATGCCTACTTCATGTCTCTCAAGACTTCCTTCGACCCCTTCATGACTCTTAGGATACTTTTCTCTCCTTTGAAAACATATCCTTTCTTGTCGAATTCACCAAGAGAAATCAAATTTCTCTTCAAATCAGGTACATACCTGAATTCAGGCAACAACCTTATTGACTCATCATGGAGCTTGAATCTCACTCATCCAACACCTGCAATGTTGCATGATTTATTGTTTTCAAGAAATACAAATCCACCATCTTGATCACATAGTTTCTCAAATAAATTTTTGTTTGGAGTCATGTGCCAAGTGCAACTTGAGTCTATAATCCACTATTCACTTGAGTCGTCGCTTGAAACCACAAGAATATCATATGAGTCGAAATCATCTTGAACAATGGATGTGTTGCCATTATCCTTACCTCCATGATCTTTCAGGTGTTCGGGGCACACTTTTCTTGTATAACCTTCTTTCTTACAGTGATAACATCGAATACCAAATGCATCACCACTATAAGACTTATGCTGACTTTTACCCTTCTTCTTGTCAAACTTGCCATCTCTCTTTATGAACTTCGCCTTAACCGACAGACCTTCACTAGTTGAAAATGGTTTATACTCCTTTCGTTCGTTAAAATCTTTAAAATACAAATTTGATTGAACTTCTTCAAAGGTCAGAGACTTTCTTCCATACAAGAGAGTTTCTTTGAAATGAGCATGTGATTTAGGCAAAGCACACAACATCAACAACGTTTGATCTCCATCCTCGATCTTGACATCAATATTTTCAAGATCAATAATCAATTTGTTGAACATATCCAACTGCTCAGTTAGAACTTTGTCTTCACTAATCTTGAATGAATACAGAGCTTGCTTCAGGTAGAGGCGATTGACCAACGATTTGGTCATGTACAAACTTTCGAGTTTCACCCATAACCCTGACGTCGTCATCTCCTTCGAAACCTGTCAAAGAACCTTATCACCTAGACTTAATAAGATGGTGTTGTGGGATTTCTCTACCATAGTCATTTTTCTTTGTCCATTAACTTAGCGTCCATGCTTCAACGCTTCTAAACAACCTTGTTGAACCAGTAGGGCTTTCATCTTCAAGCACCACAGACCAAAATTGGTCACTCTGGTGAGCTTTTCAATCTCATACTTTGTTGACGACATCTTCTCCACGTTCACCGCACCAATTTATTGTGAAAAGAGATACCAGAATAACAAAGTATAATCAGTTTCTTAATCAATAAGAAACTCACAAAGGTAGAAAAAAGAGAAGCAAGAAGAACACGGTGAAATTGATTATAAACTGTTATTCTTTACTTTCTCTTTGAAACAAGATTACAAGTGTTACAGAATAGTTAGTAATCTCTCTAACCCTAATTAGGATTTGCATCATATCAAAGATGAGAGACTATCATGCTATTTATAGGGAAAAAAAACACTAACCTAATGGGCTTTTACACATAATCCCATTACACAAGTTAGCTTAAAAAATTGGGCATAACAAACAGGCCCAATTCGACAAGCTAACACTCTTAGCATAATTCGACTACAACATGTGAACAGACTTCGACAACATGCTAAGATCCTGTCGAATTGTCGAACCAAGAAGCTACCCTTGTAGATTTCTTTCTGATCAAGAAACTGATTATACTTTGTTATTCCAGTATTGTTTTTCACAACACAACCTTATGGTTTAGGTATTTAAAGAAGTATGTAGGTCTAGATCTCAGACTCTTAAGAAGTAGAAACCACTTCTAAGAGTGAGGGAATGAGACAGTTAATCCATAGTATTCATGAGAACATGGTAAATTCCTCGTTAACTCCCTTTTTACACCATTGTGGACTAGGACACATCACTTCTCAATTTCTCACAAACCGGGCGAGTCAATCAGGGAGTGAACATATTTGAGAAATGGGTGCCCATTATGATAAATGGGCGAACATGAAGTCTCTTACATGGAGGACATACCACCTCGCCCATCTTGAGAAACTTCGGGTGCTCTTGGGAGGACTTTCACACTTACCAATACAATGATCAAACTACTTCGCAAAGGTAAAATTAAATTTGTACCAACGTGTCACTATTTAGTCTAACCACACCATTATTTTACGTTAAGAATGAGGTGGCAATTTATCATCGTTAAATTGTGATGTTATGCCTTGTGAGGCTCCGCTATTGGATGATTATTTTGAATTGTGATATTGGTAGAATATTTGGATCGCGCCGTTGACTTATGTCTATGTCACTTTGGCATATTGACGTTGAATTATGTCACTTTTGAATATAGGTGTGTCGTGATTTGCATGTTTTTATAGTTTTTTCTAATTTTTCTCTTTTTTATGTTGCATCCCCATACTTTCTTCTTTATCATAACTTTTATAGTAAACCTATTTAAAATTTGGCTCATTAAGATAATTTTTGCATAGTTTGGTCTTTTCCACTATTCTTCAAATTCTTTATTAAAGCCTACAAAAATGAAAAACTGAATTAACACTAAAAAATACTTTAAAATAAAGTAATTTCATGCTAAAAACATCTTATGAGAAATTTTCATTAATGTGTATAAGTGATTTGTTGTCATGGAAAATGGTGACTAGGGAAGCTTGATCAATGCAAAATAAAAAAGATAAATTAACCATTGTTCCTCAAAGGCAGCATGAGATAGAGCCTTATATTCTTCCTATGAATAATATCTCGATACACTTTTAGCATTTTTGCTTTTGCAAGTGATGATGGAGGATCCAAATTAAAAGAAGTCTTATGGTATTTAGTTTAACAATTGAACTTTAAAGTTAGTTTTTAAAGAAATGATAGAAAATTATAGGTTATATCTTCTTTCAAAACATACAGTCTTATCATAAGTCACTGAACACCCACCACCACCACCACCACCCTCCTATTTTCATGGTATGGTAAAGCAATACGACCTGTTTAGAATTGCTATTTGTATTTGTACGCACTTTTGAAACAATGTGTATGAAAACAAGATTGCTAACAGGAAAAGTAAATGCATAAACTAAAATAACACAAGAATTGTTAACTCAGTTCGATACAAAGTCATCTACTTTTATATCCTCGAGTTTTATCTCTAGGATTCAGCTATTTCTCCCAAGTTATGTGCTCGGAGTTTATTGAACATCACTGGGCCAGATTAATGGTTTGGTTTATCAGAGTTCCTCTATAGTACTTCTACAGCTAACCAACTGCATGAGAACTTGTGTTGCTCTCATCCTCCCACTTGGACGTTCATTCTCTATCTTTTGGTTTCTGATATCTGCTGATTCCAAAGAATACCCGTCTAATGATTCAAAATTGGAGCTGGATCCGTTCTCATCAAACTTCCTTGCAGCAACATTTCCTGGATAACGCGTTTCACCTTGCTGATCCATTTCCATCCTATTCCTACTTGTCATCTCCACGGTCTGCGTCGAAGCATTAAAAGACTTTTCAGCAAACTCCCTGCATATTCTTGCCTTGTAAAGCTTGCAATCGCGTTGCGAATCCTTCATGGTGGAAGAAGGGGAGTCTGAAGCATCCATGCTATAACTGTTTCTTTCATTGGAACTTTTGGAGCTTGGCATTGATAATATTGTTTCATTGGATGTATAGCTTGAAGTTTCCATGAGTTGTGTTCCTTTGAGGACATATTCATGGCTGCTACTCGGGTAAATGAAATCGTTCTCGGATAAATCTTGCCACACATACCCGTTTCCGTAACTCCTGAATGAAGGATCGATCACATCACATAATTAGCTTTGTATGAAAAAACATTATGTAAGACCAATTATTACCTTTTGATTGACCAAGAATACATGCTGACGATTCCCTGTCCTCGAAGAAAACTCAACCTACTTATCACGTCTGATAAGAAAAACGGAGTAAAAGTTTATTTGGAAAGAAAATAAAGTGAAACTATGTGCAAGCCTATAAATCAAAGTGAGTTTGTCTGTGTTTTTTTATGTCATAACATTTTATTACCTTTAAGTCGCAGTGTTCCGTGTGAAGAAGAGATTGAAACATACATGAGATGAGGATGCTCAAGCTGTCCATTTCTAGAAAGGTAGTATATTATTGGAACTTCTTGATCAGCCTGAGTATGCTTGGAGTTTTCATGATTTGCCTCACTCTCCAATGTTTTCCTTTCCATGAAAATTTATTTTCTCACCACTACAGTCTACAGATTTGCTTCCTACTTGTGTGAAGACAGAAGTTATTATTAAATTTGGGAGATAATTGGCATATAAAAGTGAAATGGGGGCCGGGGGGGTCTGTTTGTTTGCATTTGATATATATTGCTACAAGTAGCATGGCATTGCTAAGATTTTGAAGGCAAGAAGTGAAACATGTCAATTATAGGGACCTTTCTGCTCACGGACCTAAGTGAGAAAATTGTTAATTTACTCAATGTATAATGAAGTCAAGAGCAAGGGAAACAAATGGACAAGTTTCCCAGCAAACAAGCTGAATATGCGGAAGCGATAGGACTTGCAAAAAGTTTAGTTAAAATTAGAAAGTTGAGTAAAAGGGTCAAAGGGCATTTTCAACCATTTGTTTGTTTTCATTCGTTGTCTTTTATGAGACAGAAAGAATTGTCGTATCAAGGAAATGATTATTAACTTGTTCATAAAACAAATTTGAAACAAAAACTACTATCAAACTGTGTACAAAAAAAAGACATTATATAGCAAGCCCTGGTTAGTGATCAGAGATGTGTTGTATTTTCTAAAATAATTTTTTAACATAAATGCGATCACTCATCATCTGATTTTGAGTTTGACATCACCCACTCATTCTAATTAAATACTACTACCAGTGGCGAAAAAGTCGGGCCATGAACAAAAACAGGTAAATAATCCACACGATAAGCCTTGAAGAATACTACCAAGTTATGGTACAACAAAAAAGAAAGCTTGGTAGGTTTAGTATTAGTTCACATCAAAATTGCCTAACCATTTGTGAACATATCAATAAAACTAGAATCAAACTGTCTTCATGACGAAACGATACAAAATTACCAATGTATGACATTGAGTTTTCCTACATACTTTAGATTGTAGTAGAAGTGACAATTTGCGGGTTTGGACATTCTGAGAGATTATGTCCTTTTTGACGACACCCGTAGCACATCCTATTCTTCCTCTTGCCACTTGCAACGACGGTGATTGGTTTCTCAACAATTGGTTCCTCAACTGCAACTGATTTTTCGCCTACAACTGACTTCTCTCCTGCACTTGGTTTATACCCTGCAAATGATTTTTCACCCGCACCTGGTTTAGAACCTGCAACTGATTTTTCACTCGCACCTGGTTTAGAACCTGCGACTGATTTTTCACCCGCGACTGATTTTTCACCCACGCCTGGTTTATAACTTGCAACTGATTTTTCAACTGCACTTGGTTTCGAGCCTGCGACTGATTTTTCACCGGCACCTGGTTTTTTATTCAAAGGAACTGCACAACTTATCCGGACAGGCCTTCCAAACAACACACTTTGATCCAATGCAAGTGCTGTCTTCAGTGACTTACTATCATTGAAATCCACATGAGCATACCCTCTGAATTCTCCTGTTTCCTTGTCCTTCCCTAATCGTATGGACTTTATATTGCAATTTGAGAAGAATTTTCTCAGTTCTTCCTCTGTTATTTCCCATGATAAACTTCCAGCGTATATTCTATTATATCCCTCTTTCAGTTCTGGAGTAAATCGGGTTGTTTGAGCTGCTTTATACGGTTGGATTTTAAGAAAGAGTCCTCCCCTGTTAACATTAGATGTTTTATAAGTATGATATGAGAAATGAGTAAAAACAGTGAATCATCTGTATACAAAAGAAAATCGCTAGTGTTACTAACATGTCAGATCCATCAAGAGCCAATGCTCGTTTGGCCGCTGCTTCAGTCTGCAATAGGAATGCCACAGAAACATTAGCAAGTTATCAAAATGCTCGATACCGAAAAAACCATTCTTCAAATTGCAAGTTGTTTTTAACTCTAAGTGAGAATAAACTTGAAAAACAATATATGTACTGATGGAAGTAGGTTTATGATATATTGCTAATAATATATAGCCTGCCGAATAAGGAAGCACAAAAAGAGTTTCAAGATTTGACTTGAAATTGCAAAATATGAAACAAAATAAAGAGTTAAAAATGTTTGTTTTAACCTTACCTTAAAATCGATTATTGCAATCCCTCTGAACTTGCCAGTGTCAGGAAAAGTCATGCAATTAATTTCAGTGATGGTGCCACAGCTTTCAAAATAACTATGAATGTCATCCTCACTTGAATAGTAGGGAATTCCTCCAACATAAACTTTTGTAGCAGCACCACTGTTTTCTTGACTGTATGAACATCAAAGAACATCTAATCAATTAAAAAACAGGGATGCAGATCTCAAATTGTATATCATACAAATCAATAAATAACGGAAAAAAAAACATTATTTCAGTTCACAAACACAACCTTTCTTTCCAACTAACAACCATGTCTGTTTCCATTAAGTGGGGACGGCTAGATGGACCAAACAGCGTCATAATGTTATGTCAAAACCAATGCTTCTATCCAACTCATTTATCTCAAAATTTCTTAGTTGTTTCTTAGTTTTTCTATGTCTCCTCTACCTCTAGGAGATTGACTACCACTATCTGATTTATTCTCCTTACTACCAAATCCACATGTTTCCTCTCTATATGCGCAAACCACCCAAGTCTAGTTTTCACTATCATTTCTACTACAGATGCTACCCTGACACTCTCTAATATTGTCATTTCTAATCTTTCTTTCCTTCACACTAAATCAATATTCAATTTTCTTCTATGAAAACTAAGCATGTGTTTGATTCCACTTTTCGAGTCTAACCACTTTTTTGGAGATAAAATTTGAAGCTTTTGCCTCTACAATTGATTTTTAGTTCGAAATCACCGTTAAACAAACTTTTACATGAATATATTCGACCATAAACCACTTTTTATCCCTACAATTGATGTATAGCATCAAGTTCATAACTCAACCAACTTTTACACAAACATATTCAACCATAACCCACACATTCAACTCAATTTTGGCCGGAATTCATACAAAATCAATATTTGTTTGTTACGGTCGAACCAAACACAAGCTAAATACAAATCCAACCATTGCATTGTTTTAGACAATTATCAAGTGATATTAAGAAAAAACACAATAATAAACAGACTCACCGGGTAGTGATATTGGTATTAGCCAACTCTGTGGTGAGCTCTGACATTTCCTCTTGATGATTAGAACCACTTCCCTCAGCAGCTGTGACCTCACCATTTTCCTCACCAGTTTTGACCTTGCCATTTTCCTCTGCAGCTTTAGCCTTCTTTCTCTTCTTCTTCAACAGATTCTTCTTCTTCTGCTTCTCCTTTTTCACCGACTGCTTCGTCACCTTAACAACAACCTCATCACCCACATCACCATTCTGTGTCTCTACCTTTACTTTCCCCTTCTTAACAACAACCTCATCACCCACATCATCACCATCATTCTGTTTCACTGCCTTTATCTTCCTCTTCTTATTGTTCTTCTTTCCCAAACCCTCAATCCCAATTTCCTTATCGTTTTTGGCTCCTTCATCTTCATTGGCTTGGGTTTGTTGCAAAGGTCGAATCTTTCGGAGTTTCTCTCTCTTAGACAAAACGGGTTTGTTGGTGGAAGAGTTTAGAAGAAGTTTGAAAGAGTTGGAAGATGAAGAGGAGGGATTCGATTCGGTGGTGATTTGGTTAAGGGTTAATTCAGCTCTAAGCTTCTGTTTAAGCTTCTTATTCGATAGAACCATTCTCAATTTCAACCTTTTTGAATCTAGTTAATCAGTTTTAGGGTTTGTGTTTCTGTTGGGGAAAACGCGAACACACAGAACAACGTAAACCCTTGTTTTGCCTGTAAGACCTGACGAGGGAGAAGACAATGTTTTGGGCCTTGGGTCAAAATAAAATAAAATAGAGAACTTCTTATCCCACCCCCATGGATTTCTTTTCCATCACGTGATTTTCTATAAATGTTCTCAGATTTTGGAGATATATTTTCGGATGTGTTCCATGACTTAATATTATTTCGGAGATATGTTTGGAGGACATTAAACCTTAAACGGTCATAGCATATCTCTCATAGCTCATTTCTATTTGAATTTGTTCGGAGATATATTTACAGAAATTTTTCAGAAATATATCTCTGAAGTGTTTTAGAACAGGTGTTTTTTAAAACGCATTGTGTATTTTTTTTGCAAATGAATTATAAAATAACACACACCAAAATAACATAACAATATAGTAATAGGATGTCATATGTCACGTAAATCTAAAATGTAATAACAATGTCAGAAAAAATGTACAAACTACAATACTAAAATAAAATAAATACAGACAACTACTAGGTGTGCTTGACAACCTCTCATCTTCCTCATGTGCCTCCTCTGTCTAGTCTGCCTCCTCAGCCATCGATTCCCCATGTCCTTGTGTGATGTTTGTGGTACAAAAGTGTCTCATGTGCCTCCGCAATAATGTCATCCAGTACTCGTCTGACAGCAGACCCCTTGGAAAAGATACCCTCGCAATGTCTGTCTGTGCCATCTCCATTATGCGATGACAATGAGCCAAGACATCCTCAGTATGATCCATCTAATACTGCTTCTCCTCTAGAATCTCTTGATGAGCGGGTCTCGACGGATTTCCTAGAGCAATCACACCATGTACAAATGTGAGACCCTGAAGCACCACCTGATGTATTCGTTGACGTAGCTTCAATCATTTGAAACTATGGTAGCCCTAGCCTCATCTGGTACTAGATGAATATGATAATCATCAAACATCTTCTCTATTTGTTTCGAGTCAAGGCCGGAGGAGAGACGCGCTCAGGAAGATAAGGAGCAATGATCGTCGACGAGCAGGCCAGTCATCCAGAGTATAACGATATGTCGTCAAATGGTCGCGTCTGACAGTGATCCACGTAACAGTTGAAGCGGGTGTCCTCATCAACCAAGCGATCAAGATAGACTCTAAAAGGCTTGACCGCATGGTTCCCTCTCAGCGGGATAAAAGCACAAACACAGGGCATCTCCTCAGTGTACTCATCCCAACACGACCAACCAGCGATGCGCGGAAAGTGCTGGAAGATCAAAGCCTGAAATAAAAATAAAAAGCGTTCAGTGATCAAGAATTATCGCAAATATGAAATATAAAAGATAAAAAATAATCAACGATAAAAAATTATTACCACAAGTAGGGTCGTGCTGCTTGTGGTCTGCCTTTTCGTTCACCGATATCCATCTCTCAGCTTTGAATACATATAGGTCAAGCAAGTCACCCCCCAATTTTACTCATGGATCCGTGTGAGATACAAGAAGTACCGGAGGTATGCAACGTTAGTGTAAGTGGCACTCGTATCCACAAAAAGCACAGTGTCAACTAAAAATAGAAAATAACATCTCAAAGCATGACTCCTGTAGATCTCCACCTCCTGGGCATCACCATCAGCCTATGCTGCAACAACGAGTGCCTCATGAAATCTCTCCTTCAAGAACGAAAACCTAACATGAGCACCCCTAGTCTTATCTACCTCCCTTAGCGCCTTCACTGGATCATCCCTCAGATGCTCCACCATCATATCGACCACCTCGTCTTTGGTTATTCTACCATGATGGAGAAATCTCCCTCTGATCGGTAGATGCGACAAACACGATAAACCATTCAGTGTAATCGACATGTCACTATGCGGGAGATAAAAGGAAGAGGTCTCAGAGTGTCATCGCTCCACGAGTTATCCAATCATCCCGTGGTTGACCAAAGTGTAATCGGTCAAGCATATGTCACTCAACCAAGAAGCGGTGGGAACTAACTGAAACCATTCTACTTCAAGCTGATGCAATGCTAAAATCTTCCGCCCATGGTTCAGAAACTTCTGGAGATCTCGCACCTGCAAATTTCTAGAAATAATCAATGTCAGCAAAATCAATGTTAGAAATAATCAATGTCAGTAATTTAAATTAATGTAAAAAATAGTAATAATGTGACTAATGTTACCTCTCCGTCCTAGATATGTCTGGCTGTATGGTCTGGGTGCAAAGGAAGTAGGGACATATCAGATGGATCCCCTTCGAAAGCCTCTAGTTCGACATCAGCAACATCACCCTCCACAAGTGGCACCGATGCATCCTGATCAGCAGGTGCGACTGGGTCAACAGTAGGTGGCACCAGATCAACAGGAGGTGGCGCAGGTGCATCCTGTCGCCTGCGGTAGAATGTAGGAAGTAACACGTCAGCTTTTGCATCCTGTTTTCTGCGGGAAGAAGATGAAGAAGGTGGAGTGGGCTGAGACGTAGATGGAGTGGCCTGAGATGTAACTGGAGTGACCTGAGATGTAGATGGGATGACCTGAGGTGAAGGCTGAACCACATGAGTGGACTGAGCCTCAAGAGTAGACTGTACACCAGAAGTCAATGTCTCTCCCTGACTAGAGGTACATGCTGCATCCGGACTCGGCTGGCTCCGCTCTTGTCTAACGGATGTGTGCTAGGTAACCCGTTCATGTCTCAATCGGTCGGCTCTATCAGCCATTATGCCTGCAAAATATAATATAATTAATCGTACATGAGTTTATGAAATAAGAAAAATTATAAAGCAAAAAAAAAAAAAACAGACTGAGAAATTCCAGAGATACATCTCCGGAAATATTCAATGTCTCATGTACTATATGTGATTCCAGATATACAACTATGAAAATATTCAGCATATGTATCCCTAGAATCACCCATAGTACATGAAATGTTGAATGTTTCTGGAAATGTATCTTCGGAATATTCTACAACTCAGAGGTCACACCAATGGTGTTCTCTGTCCTTCAGAATCACAAATTTGAAGTCCTGATCGTCCATTTGAGCTAACAAACAATACATCCAGTTACTCTAAATTATGTTTCATCTGATTTCTAAACATTTGTTTTTAGAGATGTATCTTCGGAATATTCTACAACTCAGAGATCGTGCCAATGGCGTCCTCTGCCCCTTAGAATCACAAATTTGAAGCCCAGATCGTCCATTTGAGCTAACAAACAATACATGCATTTAATCTAAATTATGTTTCCTCTGATTTCTAAACATTTTGACACCTAACAATGGGTTTAACTCGTTTACAACAAAACTCAAATATTTATCGGAAACTCGAAAAACTTACTGGATTATTCGGAAGATGTTGAATGATGCATTGAATGCAACTTGATGATTACTTAATCCTCAGACGGAAGAAATCAAATTTGGTGAAGTTTGGGAAATTTGGGAATCAGAGAGATGAAGAGGTTTATGAATAGAGAATGAAAAAGTGTGGGAGGAGAAGAGTTTGGCGTGACAATATGCTCCAAATTGTTCCGGAGATATATCTCCGGAATATTTCAACGTTCAATTGATCTTTGGTATGTCCAGAGATATATCTCCGGAATCGCTTAACATTTAGTTAAAATATGGTGCATCTGGAGATATATCTCCGAAATATTTCAATGTTCAATTGATCTTTGGTATGTCCAGAGATATATCTCCGGAATCTCTTAACATTTAGTTAAAATATGGTGCATCTGGAGATATATCTCCGGAAACTAGGGGAATCACAGAAAATTCACACAGTGTCTAAGAAATACATAGGGTGCCTTAAGAAATTCTCATAAAATTGGTACTATTTTGAGCTTTCAAAAATTTCAAAATATTTTAGAGCATTTCTCTTTCCGCGGTTATACGTGCATACCGCATTCTTGAAAATACAAAATTGCATTTCATATGTTTTGAGATGTATCTTCAAACGTATCCAAATCACAATCAAATTACGCTATTCTAATAGTGACCTCATTTTTGAACAAAATATGATCCTGAGGTGCATCTTTGTATGGTATTTGGGTGTATTTGGAGATGCATCTTAGAAATGTCCCCTGAAAGTTTTTGAAAGTGTGGTAAATGCAAGAGGAAATTATTTCAGAGATACATCTCTAGAACCCTTGAGAGAGGTACATTGTCCAAAAATTGTAATTTTTGTGATGCTAATTTATACTAATGTAAAATCAAAGTAAAATAAAGTTATATTAAAGTTAAAGGAATATAAAAAATCATGCATTAATAAAAAAAAGTCAAGATCGTACATAACATTTGTTCAAAAATATATTTGAAAATAGAAAAAAAAATAATACAATCAAATATAAACTATTGGGTATGTCTGACCCCCTGCCTTCTTCGTCGCATGTACTACACGACATTCTGTAACTTGACAACCATGTGCTCTACGATGGACAATTGGGTACTGTTATCCTCAAAGAGTCCTGACTTTATGGTTGCTCTACCCATCTTTGTAACACTCTATTTTTCTGACTCGCAAAATAATACAATAATTCAAAATATATTTTCACCCAAGGATGTCACACATTCTCAAATAAAACATTGTTATTAAATTAAACAGTTTGCAGCGAAAAAATGAAACATTCAACAACACCTTCACAAAGTCTCATCAATTAAAATTACTCAAATATCATCAGTTTTTGAAATGAACACAATAATTCTCCAAATAAAAGAAATAGTGCCTCATCCTTTGTGTTACAATATCAAAGCGACACAAAGAGTATTAGACAAAACGGAAAATAGAGAAGAAGGCTATGACCATCGTTTTTCCACACACATCAACATTACATGCTACCTGTATCCGCAACATGGGCATAAAATTCATGTCATACGCTTCTTGTCAATTGCCTTTTTGAGTCGCCTCTGATACAACTATCCATGGTACAAAGCGGTCATACGCTTCTCGTTAATGACATTCAGTTGGTCAAATATGGTTTATATCCATTTAGCTTCCTCTATCTTTGTTTCCATCAATATTCACATTGAGGGGATATTCACTTCAATAGGGAGTATTGTTTCCATCTCATATACTAAAGAGAAAGGGTTTCCTTTATAGAATTGCGGATAGACGTCAAGTATCCATGTAGTGCAAAGGGTAGCATTTCGTGCTAATCCTTATAGGTTTTCATCATCTTCTGCATGATTTTCTTGATGTTTTTATTGGCTGCTAGAACAAAGTCATTCATCTTTGGACGATACAGTGAAGAGTTATGGTGTTTAATCTTGAAACTCTCACGTAACTCTTTGATCATCTTGTTGTTCATGTTCTACCTATTATCAGTGATAATCTTGTTAGGAGTTCCATACTGACGGATTATCTCCATCTTGATAAATAGGGCGACCACTTGCTTTGTCACATTGGTGTAGGAAGTGGCTTTTACCCATTTGGTGAAGTAATTAATGGTGACCAAGATGAAGCGATATCCATTGGAAAATTTAGGCTCTTGCTCACACGCGGTTTTCGTGCGAACAACCTCTAGCCTCCTAACGCAGGTTTACTTGCGGTACTGGCCAAACAAGTCCCAGAACAATCTGGTCGAGTCTATGCGATATTGGTAGAATGGTTTTTGTTTAGAGTAAGTCAGAAATAAACTTGAAGAAAAAGTGTACACAGATTAATAAACAGGAAAATAAACAAGTAAAAGGCAAAATATCTTAAAATTTGGTAATATAAATTGCTTTAAAAAGAAATGTGGACACTATTATACATTTTGCAGGAGTGAATTCTTTTCTCTTAACGCTTGGTACTCAGAGTGTATTATTTTGACAATGTTACAAAATGCGCCCCCTAATATAAGAATGGACATTGCTTTAAATAGAAAAGGAAAATAACTACTTTTCTCTCAACGTTAGTCCTAGTGGTGACACGTGTTTCCCCACCATCTTTGTAACTTCTCCACATTCTCATCCTTTTCAAATTCCTTCCTGCTCAAAGGTTCCCACCCTTTAAGTCGGTTCCATTGGCCATCAATCGACACCTTCAATGGCGTAGCTTTGGGTCGACTCACAATACATCTCTTACTGGCGTCGACTTGCGATATATCTTCCGCTGGTGTCAACTTGGGTCTTTTCCTTCACCATCTTCCTAACTTGTCGACCCACATGTTATCCTTTTCTCAACTATTCTCAGTAGAAATCTTCCAGCCAACAATTTCCCCCCCAAAAAGCCATTTTCGACTGAGCACTATGTCGACTGAGAAACTTGGCATTTTGATTTCCTGCGAGATTTCGACTGTACCTTGGTTTTGACCCAGTAACTCAATCATTTTCCTTCCTTTGAATCAGCCATGTGTCACACTTTGATTTAATAAAGGCGCCTTTCTGCGCCACGATTTCCAAGAAATGTCATTATGCTCAGTCTCGTCCTAAGTTATGGGCTTTTAACCCACTTCCACTCACTTTAGAATCAGAACAGTTCATTGTCCCTTCAGTTGTATACGATTTGTTTTTAAATACTCCTTACCCACGTTTGGTTTTCTTTTCCACATTCTCTCACACTTTCCTTTTCTTCCAAACTTTCTTGCTCCCAAAGTTCTCTTAGCTTCTCTTTCAATGGCTTCTTCTGCAACATTAAACGCTTCTGCTACTCACAAAACTGGGAACAACCCCATTACCTTCTTCCTTTCTGAAACTGAATCTCTTAGGCCTTTCCCAATCCAACGTCTGCTGATGATACAATGATAGCAACCTGGCAACGCCAGATGATCATTCATTTTGTGGTGGCTGGTAAACTCTATGCTTTCTATAGATCATATCCCGATAAGAAACCTAATCATGAAGAACTCCAAGCGTTCTTTCCCTGCTACCTTCCTACCATACCTCATGCTTTTCAGAAAGGTGGCACCTTCGACCTCAAGTTCATGGCGCCAAAAGCTAGGGTTTCCGGTCGATGCCCACTCTTGGCAACAAGGACTATATCTCTTGGCTTAATAGAGTCCAAGGCAAGCGTCAAGAAAAATGGAAAACAGATGGCATCTTCGATGCCATCCATCTCTCTAGGAATGCTCACAGGGTTAACCTCTTCCTATTGCTGGCGTCGATGTGTTTTTGGGAGGGGTCGACCAACATATTCCACTTCCTTTGTGGTATGTTAACACCGACACTTTTCGACGTGGCGACCATCACATGCCTTTCTCCTTTGGGCAAAACTTTTGATCCGACTCTATAAATGATCAACACTTTCGACTTTGATCATGCTGGTTTTCAAAATTATATCGAGGATCATCATGATAAGGATTCTGACGAAGTATCGGATGAAGAACATATTGCCTTCCTCACCCTTTGGTTGTCAGACTATCTTTTCTGTCTTGGCTCTCTGCAAATAACCAAAAGTTACATCAACCTGGCGATCCAAATTCATGAGGGTCGACAGGTATCATTGGGTAAGCTCTTATTATCCTCCCTCTACCATTCTCTTGGTCTATCGACCTTGAGATTGAAACTTCTCCATGAGACCATAAAAGCCTTGAATGTTTTAGGGCCTATGTGGTTGTTATAACATTGGCTTAGTGCCACCTTTGAGCACCATCTGGGTTACCTGTGTCTTCTACAATACAGTATTTAAATGAAGAACGTCCCATAGAAGGAGTTCGACTTGCTCTTCTGACCACCCAGGAAACCCCAAATAAAACCTTCTTCGTGAAGCATCTCAATATGTTTGCAGAAACAACATCTTTCGTCCTCTGCATGACTCTCTTCCTGAATCAAGGGTTTGGTCTGACGTGGTTCAAAAATCCATTCCCTTGTGTTTCCCCCAAAACGACAGCATTGTCGAACTCTATATGGAAGGCATTTCTAACTCCCACCATGTTATCATTCTGAATTGAGACGGGGAATACAGGTTATGGGTTTATGAACTACTAGCCCAACTTGGTAGCACATCAATTTGGCTTGAGCCAGATGCTGCCCAAGTCCTTGGTGCGACACTCTTCTGATATTGTTTGGGCAGGTCGACGACTAAACCTGACAGGCCACAAGAATTGCCTTAAATTTTCTAGGTCGACTCAACGCCTTGAGTTGCCTATTTTTGCTTTCCAACTATCCTTCTTTACTACAGAAGGCTTTAATGTCTGGTGGTTAGAGTACCAGACTTAATGTTTTCAACGTGACCTTTTCCTGGAGAATATGATTGATGCTTTTGTTGCCTTTGCTGGAGAAGTTCCTACTCTGACAGTTGTTGTGCCTGTCGAGAATACCCAGGTAGCTGGTGCTATAGAAGACCCCTCAAAGAAGGTACCTCTTATACTCTTCACGTGTATTTTATTAATTTTCATTAGTTAATCGTTTATGCTTATCTCCCAGAGTCGAAAACGGGAACCAACTGCTGCATCAACCTCAACAAGGCTTGCAAAGAAACCAAAAGTCTTGAAACCACATGTATCACATGTTTCGATGCTTCTTTGCACTTGTCTTCTACTGTTATCTTATCCTGTTGTTTGTTAGGCCTCTAAGAAGACGCCGACTCCTGAGGGTGACGTGTCGGATGAAAGCACCCAATCTCGGGTCTTTCCCTTTGAAACCTCAACATCCCTTCCGGCTACTCCGGGGGTCAAGAAAATAAAAGTCCCAGTTAAAAAGACACCTTCTAAAATGGTCACTTCGACTGTTAAACCTGTTCTTCCTGCCAGTCTTACTGAGGTCTTCAAACCTGTCGACTCTGAAGTCCCTCCACCAAGACATACTACTGAGGTATTCATCGTCTTTGTTCTCTTGGTTTATATATTACTTGAGTATTTTCTTACTTAATCTTCCTTATGCAGGATACCGCGATCGACTCAACTATTGTTGAGAACAATGACAATGCCACGACTGCCGCTGGAAATCCGCCTGAAATGGCGCCCCTTTTTAGTCCCTAGAAAGTGGATGAGTTCCAAGGAGCATCAACAAAAGATGATCCTACGGCGAAAACGCCTCCTATTCAAAATACCACCAGTGAGACAAATAGGGACTGTGCAGCTATCAATGGTAATGAAAATCCTTCAATTATTTCTAATGCCACCGAGGACAACTCGAATCCTAAAGGCTCTGCTGAAGGTGGCCCTAATGTAGATAAAACTCTTACGCTATAGGAGCTTCAGGCGACGAAACAGTCAAACCCAGCAGAAACTTTGAAGGCACAACACAAGCTTTGTCAGAATTCTATGGATGATCACTCTGCTAATTCAATGACCATTCTTAACCTAGAAATCGATGACTCTTTTACCCTCAAGCTCCAACAGCTGAGGACGTGCCTATTTGAGGATGAATTTTTGGCTGCCGTCACTGAGGAAGCAGCCGTAGACTGTGACGTCTTCAAGATATTGGATGAACTTTCCCAATTTCGAGTTCCTGCTCCCATGGCCAAATTGTTAAACGACGAAAATGATCTAGAAGGGGGGTTGAATAGATCACTTATTTAAAACAGATTTGTCGCTTAATATAATTTAATTTTTAAAAGTTTTAAGTGGAAGCGGCCGAGGAACTATACTCGTCTAAACGAACCATTACCGAAGAGATCAGATATACGCTATGCCTATATGGGATACCGATAAAGATGACAATTAGAATAAATAATTTGAACACAAATCAATAGGATTTTGTTCACTCAAAGTTGGACAATTTGCAATACTTGTAAGATATAAACCAAATTGAAAAACAGCTTAAGTGTTTGTATTCACGCAATTAGTCGAACACTTGGTGTGCGAAGCACCTCAAGTAAAATTCAATAAGTGAATGAAGTGCTATGTTTTTCCAATTACAACCAAACGGATTGCAATGAGGTTTCTAAAAACGTTTCAGCACTAACACACCATAATTTTAGTCAACTGATATGTTTACACACAAACTCAAAATTCAGCAATGAAAATAGTAAAAAGAGAGAACACCAATTTGTTGAGGCAGTTCCCCCATCGTCCTCGCTTGGGGTACGTCTGCCCTCAATTCTAAAAATAGAATTGAGACCTGTATATATAACTTGTTGCAAATTATTTTTACAAGAGATGCAATAGATTTCACACACTCAATCCTAAACATTGATGTTGAGCCTATGCCTTCTCTTCCTTTGATTCAAGATGAATCAAGTCCTTCGAACGTGATGAGTAAACCTCCGATTGCGACACAACCTTTGAGCAACCCTCTGGTCTTCAAATTTTACCCGGCTGATTTCAATCGCCAACAATTTGAACCCAAACCTTCCTTCCACAATTCTCCGGTTAACGCTACTAAATTGACAGAACCTCTCATTCTTCAATTAACTTCGCTCATCTGTATCTTTGAAGGAACGATTTGTGCAAAATCCAAGATTCTTGGAGGACTAAACTCTAAAGGTTTCATTCAAGAAAACCCATCGATTTCTCAACCCAAACTCGATACACCGATCCTAAGTTTGGACGTGTCACCTCGATGGTGCATAATGCACAACAAAAATGATTATGTGTAGTTGTTGAGAAAATGCAAGAAAGAGGATGAAGATGATGAGAACCAAATCAGTGTATATTTTTCACTTTTCTTGTTTTTTTATGTAGAATGAGCTATCTCAATATATATGCAAAGTTGTAACCAAATAATAGACATAACAGTTACTTTTAATGATAAACATAACATAAATTTTATGAGAAATGAGCGAGCGGTCGACCTAAAACAAGGGGGGGTCGACCTGTGCTCTCCCGAATTCAGAATTATGCAGAAAAATGCTCTTTGCATCAACCAGAACAGGTCCATGCGTCGACGCAAAACACCTTAGTTTTGACAAATACAAATGCACACAATATGAGTCGGCCAGAGGATCGACGTGAGCTCTCTTGAGAGCAAAACATAAAAATTGACTTCTGTATGAGTCGACCTAAGCAAGCTTTGAGTCGACTCAAAGACTCACAAGACTTGCAAAAATGCAGATTTTGATATGTTTAGCTACATCAAAGTGTTCCTAATGCATCTCTAATTCGACCAACATGATCAAACTCATATAGATTTCATATATTTCTTTTCTTATATGAACCAAGACACATTTTGACCAATGTTTGCCACTAGAAAAATGACGTATGCATATGCGACTCAATGATACCGTCCAAAGTACACTTTTCTAACTATATACGTTTTGACATCATTAAAACAAGTATAACCAAGTATGAGGCACTTTGCCCTCACATACTCCCCCTTTTTTATGATGGCAAAACAGTAGAAACATACTTGAGCACAATGTGTAGTATCATCCTCCCTCTTACTCTATGCATTTATCTATAAATGATCTGCATGTTTGATCAGTCTTATAAAGTGATTTGTTGTTTCTGCTTGGTTTCTTCTCCCCATTTGACAACATCAAAAAGAAAGAAGATATAGGTCAACAAAAGACATAGTATAATGAGATAAGCATATTCACCTAAAGTCAAAAATGACCGTAACAACATCCACATACAACGGTCGTGCAACCACATTGGGTTAGTCGGCTTGAAACAACACAAAACAAGAAAAAAAACGGGAAAAAACTAAAAAAACTAAGGGAAGTTCGCTAGGCGAAGGCTGTAGTGAAGTTGCCCAAAAACAGCAAGAAGTTCGCTGTGTGAACTTCCCACAAACGCAAACAGAGGCAAAAGGGGGCAAAGTTCACTAGGCGAACCTTGCAGCAAAGCTGCCCAGAAAAAACAACAAGAAGTTCGCTGTGCGAACTTCCCAGCAAACAGAAACAAAGGCGAAAGGGGGAAAAGTTCGCTAGGCGAAGGTGCCAGCGAACATGACAGAAAAAAAACATCAAGAAGTTTGTTGTGCGAACATAATGCTGTTTTGCCCAGAATATGCCTTTTTTATGGAAACAGAGGAGAAATAGGGCAATGTTCGCTAGGAGAACTTGCCAGCGAACATGACAGCACACATGAGTATTTTCAACTCATGTCACTATGAAAACTAAACTATATTGTTTATCTTTTCTTTGTTCTTTTACAATAGTTCTTGGTCATATCAAGAACTCATTATAGTTATACAACACAAGAAAAACACATCAAAATAAGACATGCAAAAATGTAAACAAGATAAGGGTTTGAAGGAAAGGATACCCAAGAGCTACTATCTTTCTTCACCAATGGCCTTTGTTGGATGTGCTTCTATGACCCACCTCCTTCTTCTGGTTTTCTATCCCTTTCTTGTTCTCTCAAGGCTTTCTTTTCAAATCTCTTTTTCTGTTTTTTCTCTTACTCCTTTTTTCTGATTTTTTCCAATGTTTCTTGCCCTCAATCCCTCTCTATATGTTAATGTGTGAATGTCGTCCTCTAGACAGAATTTTGAAGTTCTGAATTTTGACATATAAGTGAAACAACATGATTTAGTTCCTCAAGTTTTATGATATGGTTTATTTAGTTGGGAATTAGTTGGTCATGGGACTGTCTTGGATCAATTTAAAAATGCCTTGAAATTGCCCATGAATAAGCATAAATGGTTTTGCTTTTGAAATGCTCTAATGTTGAATTAAACCTAAATTATTTTTCTTGGATATTTGTGGGTTTAATTGGTTATGAATTATATGTAGCACATAGAGATTTAATGGGGCATGAAGGGTACCATAACATGAAATTAGTTAGAAACTTGAATTAAGATTAGAAATAACTTAATTTTCTAAGCATTGCTTAGAGTTGGAAAATTTTGCAACAAATGTGACATTCTTGCAAATGTCATGAAATTTCTTTTTTGTAACATTCTTGAATCTAATCTTGAATTCATGAATTTTGAATTTGGAATGGTGGATTTCCCTTATACCATTATTTGAAATGGATGACGTCTTGAATTAGGCCTTGCACTTCGTGTTCATTAGGAATATTGATCTTGAATATCCTAATATTTTTCAAGTAACTTCTCCTTGAAGGTCTCTAAATGAGTAGACTTTCCAACTTGAACCAAATCTTAAATGATGAACCTTTTCTTCCATGTAGCCCATGATAGGCAATTTATCTTATTTGGAATGGAAAACAACGAACCGACCCAATCCTTACCTTGTGAACCCACACGCTCGATATGCAATAGAACGATGCATGATATGATGAATGTAGGGTATGAAAGGCTAAAGGTGAAAATGAGGGTGTGACAAACAGCTACGTATGAAACTTTCTCTTTCTTACGGTATCTATTAGCCTGAGTTTTTTCAGCTTTCAAACGTTTGACATGTTGGACCCTATCAGCTAGCTGCGCCACATCTCTGAGATATCGTGTGTCTAACTTTTTTTGACCAAGTAATCTAGGCCGCCAGCCACCATCTCGACTAGCTCATGTTCAGGGACTTGAGTGAAACACCGTGCTTTCAAAAGTCTAAACCTGTTAAGATATTGGTCCACCGACTCTGTGGCCTTCCATTTGACATTGGCTAACTCTTTTAGACTAATTTTCGATTTTCCCATGTAAAACTGTTCATGAAACAACCTTTCTAATTGTGTCGAGGTATGCGCAGACTGTGGGGGTAACATGGTAAACCAAGAAAACGTATTATTTATGAGGGAACTTGGAAAATACTTCATTTTCAACTCCTCATTGTTTTCTATGTCACCAGCTTCAGTTTGATATCTGGAAACATGTTCGACGGTGGACTCTTCGGTCTCTACAGCGAATTTGGTGAGCTTTGGAACCTTTCATCCCCTAGGTAGCTCTATTTGCAAAACAAAGTCTAGTAATAGGGATGTATATGTTAGTCATCGAAGGCCTGGGTTCGCTTTATTGCGAACCATAATTCGTTCCACCATAGCTTATAAGCTTGGTTCGCCAGCCATGGCTTCGTATTGAGTTTGTCTGACCATATAGTCTGGGTATTGGTTCCTATGAACTAAAACAACGGGAGGCCTTTAGGCCACCCTAGGTGTGTGTTCAACCTCATGGGGTTTCTGATCAATTGTTTCGTCGAAGACTTCGTCTTGTCGAATTGGTGTCTTCGGTCGAGGCGACAGAGTTTGTCGACTCGGGGCCCTAGGAGTGCCTAAGAAATCACCTATTCGTGTCACCTGAGTCGCCAACTGTTGGTAACTCTGGGTCGAATCTTGTATTAATGGTCTTAGTATGGTGCCCATTTGCTGGATCAACATGTGAACCATTTCGTGATTACTTTCATCCATCTGCTGTCTCATAATGGTGATAGAACTTGAGGTGAAAGTTGGAATTAGTTAAGATGGAAGACTAAACCATGAGGGCCTAGTAACTTGGTTTGCCAAAGGCCATAATCCTTGATAAGATGAGAAAGTTGACGACGAGCTTTCTCCAATGAGTGGACCACTATGATGTAAGCTCGGTATGAACTCTGTTGGCATCCCAAAGACTCGAGGCGTGGGCATTGTGAAACTATGCACATACATCCCCCAGTTCCGACCATTATAGGCCTAGGTTCAGGTCGACGTGGCGTCACGACATGCCCACTATATGCAGTTGAAACCGCAGATACAGTGTCAGCGCCAACATTAGTTGTTTGCGTCACAACCGTATTTCTCTCCGAAGACGGTTCTTTGTTTGAACGTTGTATCACCATCTTACCACTATGTAAATGCATACACCCAAACCAACGGGTCCCACTGGGTGTGCCAATTTGTTCGCATGCAATTTTTGCGCGAACAACCTTTGGCCTCCTAACGCAGGTTTACTTGCGGGACCGGCCAAACAAGTCCCAGAACAATCTGGTCGAGTCTATGCGATGTTGGTAGAATGGTTTTTGTTTAGAGTAAGTCGGAAACAAACTTGAAGAAAAAGTGTACACGAATTAATAAACAGGAAAATAAATAAGTAAAATGCAAGATATCTTAAAATTTGGTAATGTAAATTGCTTTAAAAAGAAATGTGGACGCTATTATACATTTTGCAGGAGTGACATCTTTTCTCTTAACGCTTGGTACTCAGAGTGTATTCCTTTGACAATGTTACAAAATGCGCCCCCTAAATGAAAATGGACACTGCTTTAAATAGAAAAGGAAAATAAATGCTTTTATCTCAATGTTGGTCCTAGTGGTGACACGTGTTGCCCCCACCATCTTTGTAACTTCTCCACATTCTCAACCTTTTCAAATTCCTTCCTGCTCAAAGGTTCCCACCCTTTATGTCGGTTCCATTGGCCATCAATCGACACTTTCGATGACATAGCTTTGGGTCGACTCATAATACATCTCCTATTGGCGTCGACTTGCGATATATCTTTCGCTGGTGTCGACTTGGGTCTTTTCCTTCACCATCTTCCTGACTTGTCGACCCACATGTTAGCCTTTTCGTCAACTCTTCTCAGTCGAAATCTTCCGGCCAACATTTCTATGATACCAATCATGTAAATGCCCCACATTGCGAATGATCAAGGAGATGTTAAAATATTCACCGACATAGGTGGCACGTGTACTTTGTCGGCATAAATTTGGCATTTATGGTACTTCTTAGCATAGCTGAAACAGTCAGATTCCATTGTCAACCAGTAATAACAAGCTCTTAGAATATTCTTCGTCGTGGCATGTCCATTAGCATGGGTTCCAAAAGATCCTTCGTGAATGTCTTTGACTAACATGTCTACTTCATGTCTATCCATGCATCTGAGCAAAGTCATATCATGGTTTCTTTTGTAGAACATGTCATTACTCAGGAAGGACTTGGATGCTTACTTTCTCAAAGTTTTCTCATCCATAGTCGAAGCATTCATTAGATATTCCTACTTTTGCATATAGAATTTGATGTCATGAAACCAAGGTTTACCATCAGTTTCTTCTTCAATTGATTTACAATGTGTTGGTTCATCTTTTTGATCTATTTAGATTATTAGAGCTTCATTGTGGAAGCTGACTTGGTACATTGCAAATAATGTAGCCAAAGCGTCTACTACTTGGTTTCCCTCTCTTGGGATATGATGGAAAGTAATTTCATCAAAGTACGCCATCAATTCTACGACATAGGCGCGATACAGGATCAACTTAGGATGACGAGTTTCCCATTCTCATTTTACTTGATAAATTACCAAGGCTAAATCTTCATATACCTCAAGGATTTTAATTCGAAGGTAAATAATAGCTTCGATACCCAGGATACATGCCTCGTACTCAGCCACATTGTTTCTACAATCAAAGCATAATCTTGATGTAGATGGAGTATACCCACCTATTGGGGAGATCATAGTAGCTCATACACCATGCCCTAGGGAATTTGACGCACCATAAAACATGAGCTTCCATCGAGCTTTTAGTTCAGGACCTTCATCATCACCTATGACTTTCTCATCATTCAAAGCCATAATGTCTTCGCCTGAGAAATCAAACCTCGTGGGTTAATAGTCTTCACCGGTTGATGTGTGAGATATTCATAAAACACGTTACCTTCGATAGCCTTCTATGTGACGTATTGGATATCATACTCAGGTAATAACATCTACCAACGGGAAATTCTTCCAGTTAAGGTAGACTTATCAAATATATACTTTATTTGATCTATTTTGGATATCAACAAAGTAGTATGCCAAATCATATATTGTCTTAGATGAAAAACGGCCCATGCTAGAGTGGAACAAATTTTCTCTAAAAGTGAATATCTTGTTTCACAATTAGTGAACTTTTTGCTCAAGTAGTAGATGACATGCTCTTTTCTTCCAATTTCATCGTGTTGCCCAACACACATCCCATCGATCCCTCAAGCATTGTTAGATACATGATGAGAGGCTTGCCCTGAATAGGCAAAATCAAGATAAGAGGCTCTTGCAAGTAGTGCCTGATCTTCTCGAAGGCTTTGTGACAATCGGCATTCCATTCAATTGCTTGATCCTTTTGAAGAAATTTGAAGATGGACTCACATGTAGAAATCATATGAGAGATGAACTGGGAGATATAACTCAAACCTCTTACTTCTTCTTCGGTACATGGAACAGACATTTCTTGTGTTGCTCTGGCCTTGTCCGGATCTACCTCAATTCCTCATTAACTAGTGATGAAACCTCTCAAAATAAAATAGTAAACAAGAGAAATTCAATAAAACACAATAAAATAGGAAACCAAAAATAAAGTTAAATTTAAAAACACAATAATATAGTAAATTTAATAAAACAAACTAGAGAAATGCCTAAGTACAATAATAGAAGAATGTGAATCAAAATGCACTGATCAATGTCTCAACCAAAAAATTTAAGACATGGGTGTAGAGAGAACCATATCCACCAGAACTCTAACAAAATGGCCATATGGACGATCAAACATAGGTTTTGAAGCTATGTTATTAGTATAGATGGGTGTACCCACACTGCTTGCGATAGTAAACAAGATGTTATGTCTCCAATATTCTTGAGCAAGGCCAAACAACCTAATCCAAACTTGAGCAGTGGTGACACGTTGCAAGTTAGGGTTGAAATCATTTGCTCAAGAAAAAAGTTTAAGATTATCAGGTTCCAAGTTCCATGCTACATTCGATCTCACTCTTTTAACGTCTTCAAGTGAAGAAAAGAAAAACTCATAAAATCCTTGTATGAGAGAAGTTATACCCCAACAACAAAGGTTTTGTAATGAAGGAGATAACTTGGTCTTCAAGGTATACACGATCAACAAAGTTTACTCTTTTGGATAGATGACATGACCATAAAGGTTATGTTTACATGCCTCAAGTCCAGCTAGCTAGTCCTCTTCTCGGATTGAAATGGCAACACTCTCTCTTTTGAAGTAAGTTTGAGGAAGTTGAGATGTTGGATATGACAAACATAAGAGTTGACATTCAAATTTTGTGTGAATGTTTTGCTAGGTTTGTATTAACTGATGGTATTTTAATGGCTCCGTCAGGGCACGACCATGAAATTTGGAATGTATTCATAGATGATTGTCGGCACCTAAGGTGGTCAGTTAACCTAGAACAACAATGTTACAGAGGGGTGAATAGTGTAACTTTTTTTCTTTAGAGAGACTTCACTCTTCTTTTTTCTATTAGATTGCTTTATTTTTCAATTTTACTTGTATGATATTATCCTTTAAATTTTTTTTTCATTTTTATGAATTATGATAAGTTTTAAATTGCAACTGGATCTTCAACAACCAACCATTGATATCCACTTGACAAGTTCTTTCTAGATCTCAAAATGGTCATGACCACTCTTTTGGTGCTTTGTTTACTTGATTTAAAATACCGCTACATTTGAGGTTATTATGGACACTTCTAGTTCAGTGATTGACGCAGTTCTCTTTCAAGATGTTCATCCCATTGCTTATTTGAGAAAAAAAGTCGTGTCTAAGAAAGCAATTGGCTTTAATTTATGAGCGAGAAATGTTTTCAATTAAAAAGCTCTTAAGAAGTGGCATCATTATCTCTTGGACAAACACTTTCACATTTATTCAAATCGTTGAGGAATTTATTATCCCAAACAATTTTGACCCCTACTCAATAAAATGGACTTAGATCATGTCCTTCATTTTTTTCTTTCCATTCATCTCTTTCAACTCTCTCTCTTTATTATAAATCATTTTTCAAATCATTCTTCATTTTAAAAATCACTGCATATACTAGACATTCCATCCAAATAACTCCCACACGATGTCTCTATCTTTGGAGGCTTTCCTTTCACTAGATGAATTAACTTTTTTGCCACTGAAATTTCATTCATTGAATTTGTGAATCCCATCAATTTGATCAATTTTAGTTGCTTCAATTCTATATCTTTAGTTTCTTGCATTAAGCCTGAATTGGACCTTGGAGCTGAATAGCTTTTAGGATCGATCTGCATCCAATTAAGTGATACAAATGTCAAAAATTTCAAATAAAATATACTATAACAAAACAAGATCATCAATTATCATCGAGTATATGAATCCTACCATTACAAAAAGTTGCTCCAAAGCTGGGCATAATTTCAAGAAGGATACTAAGGAATTGATGCTGTTTTTATTTTCATGGCTTTCAATCCACCATAACTCTCTTAATTTATAGAATATAAAACTTCCACTTAAAGGAGAAATTGATGGCCATATTAGTTCCTGCAAGAAAATTCTTTTGAAGTAAAGGAAAAAAAATATGACAATTACATATATGAGCTATATATGAAGCACTGCATCTTAATACCGATAATACTTTAAAAAAAATACTATAAATATAAGCATATCTATCGGTGTTGTGTCTGTGTCTTGTGTCTGAACCAGACACACGGTTTCAATAGATCATTTATGCATCATATCAGCTATACTATACGTGGAATAGGAAGCATACCTCAAAAGTCCATTGACATAAAGTAAGAATTTCAGAATTCTTTATAGTTAACAGTGTTTCATCAAAATCTTGAGACTTCAAGTCACTGCAGCTTAGGCCTTGTCTGAAATCAAGGTTGGCATGACTTAAGTTGAAATGAGATTCTGGGCAAATCCGAGGAAGAGGTCCGCGGTATCGAAATGATTTAAGTTTAGAAGTTCTAAGATGAAGAGACTTCAACTGCAAGCAATCTAAGATAGTTAACTTATGAAGCTTTGTTTCAGATTCAATGAACAGAGACTTCAATCCAGAACAATCAGTGATCATCAAGGTTTCAAGATGCACCAAATTTGAAACAATGGAAGAAGCTACTTCACTTGTCAAATAGCTTATTGATTTCAAAGTGAGACTTTTGACTAAGAAAGTGGAAGGAGGAACAAGATTATTGAGCCTGAACTCTAGTCCATATTCTCTTTCAAGTTTTTTGTTCAGAAAAGAGAAATCAAGAAGAAGCTTACTATTAGTTGCAATAGCTGCAGAGAGTAAATTGTTATCATCAAAGTGAAATTGAAGCTTGCGCGGTTGCTTTAATGGATCAAACTCATCAAAATTGGTTAGAAATTGAGCAACAGCAGTAGTGATATCTTCAATGGTTCCATGTTTAACAAGAATTTGATTCCATAAGTTTCTCCACCTAGTAGATATGAGACTTGTTTGAAGTGAATATTCATTTGGTAGAAAAGATACAATGCAGGCAAGAATTTCATCAGGCAAATAGGTAAAAAGATCTTGTACAATTAGTTTCATGGATATTATTAAGAGAGAAAAAGAAAAGAAGAATGAAAATAGAAGTTGGTGTAGTTTGTGTAATGGAAATCGTGGATATTATTTATACACACATTCCACCTTCCAGTCTCATATCTGTTGGTCTTGGTTTACTATTCCTGTTGAATTCATTTTCGTAATAGCCAAAATTAAGTCATTCTATATTTATATGGTCAAATGGGACCAGCTAAGGAGGACTTTAAATAAGTTTTTTTAACCTTGACAAAGAAATAATCATATACTAGTATTAGTAATTAAAAAAAAAACTTAAATGCATAGAGATTTTGAATTTAGTCTTTGTAATTTATTTTTTTTAGTTTAAATTTTTATATTTCATTTTTTTTTTTTTTTGCGTGTATTCTAGTTTTTAAAACTAAAGTCTGTAAAATTTTTTTAAGGAAAATTCACAGGACCCTGCGAATTTTTCTACAGATTTTGATTTTAGAAACTTAACTACACACAAAAATTGAAATATAGAGATTCCGACAAAATAAATTATCCAGGTCAAACTCAACCAATACACTATTTAAAAAAAAAATTTTAACCGATAAAAAATTCGCCAAAGAAAGCAAACGAGTGTAATTAATTAACCTATGGCTTGTAGTTCTTCTTTGTATTTTTTAATTAATGATATTTAACTTTATTTTTTAATTTTTCTTGGAAGATGGTTCCTATCTTGAGTTTGTCCTAAAGAACAACATATCAATTTTGTCGTGCCTCGTGGTCATTTAGGGGCATGGTTCATACATAAGTGGTATTATGAAAACATGCCACAATATTAAAGCGAACAATTTCAAGCTCATAATAAAGAAATCGTCTTATGGAAAGAGAATGATTATCTCTACAAAATCATATTTTTGAATGGACTTGCAGATGATCTGTAATACTGTAAAAGAAGTTGGAAAAGCTCTGCAAAATACGTATGATACCGAGGAAGCTAGAATAAAGAAGTATATCGTTGGCTGCTACATAAAGTATCAGATGGCATAAATCAAAGGTATGTGGAGGCTCAATGTTATGAACTTCAAAAGTTTGCTCATAAGATCATTACAAAAGGTATGTGTTTAGATGAACAATTCCAAATTGCTCTTATTATTGATAAATTGCCCCTAGTTTGAAAGTTTTTAAAAATTCTGCTTCACCATAAAACAAAAGAATTTTTAATTGAGAGTCTGATTATTCGCCTTAAATTTGAAGAAGAATCTCTGAGACAAGATCAAAAAGCAAAGTCTTGGTTATTTCAAACAACAAAAACAAATTCGCTGTAGTTCTGAAGTCATTTATTTGGCAAATGATTAAAGAATCGAAACCACAATGTTGTGAACCAAATTAAGAATGAGAACCCTTCAAGGGTTCGAATTACTCAAATTGATAGGCAACAATCACCACCATAAAGAAATGACACTGGAAAACCAGGTCATATGATTAAAAATTGAAAGATCGATTTTAAACCTTGTGTTTCCCCTAATGCACAGGTTAACATGATTGATGACCAACTTATTGTTTTGATCACTAAAATCAATATGATTGGTGAGTTTGATGGTTCGTGGATGGGTATTGGCTCTTCTCATCACGTCTATTATGATCATGCAATAATTAAAACATACACGAATAAGAAAATGTTGTTGGGAGTTATCCATACCACTAATGTTGTCGGTATTGGAGAAGTGGAATAATGTCCACCTCTGAAAAGACTTTAATCTTGAAGGATGTCAAGTATACTTCAAAGGTTATTAAGAATCTCGTTTCTAGTTTTCTTCTAAATAAGGAAAGGTTTAGTCAGTCTATTGGGGTAGATTTGTAAACAATCACTAAAAATGATATTTTTATGAAATTACTATGTTTAAGATTTTTGTTAATGAAATTGAAATTGAATTTAGTAAACAAGATTAAGATACTTCATAGTGATAGGGGAACAGGATATTGTTTCAGTTTATTTAATGAATTTTATATTAAACATGGAATTGTACATGAGACTACTGCTCCATATTCTCCTAAAATGAATGGTAAAGGAGAAAGAAAGAATAAAACTCTTACTGAACTTGTTGTTGTAATTATGGTGAATTCTGGTGTTGCACCTCACTAGTGGGGGAAGTTTTATTGACTGTTTGTTATGTCTTGAATAGAGTTTCCAAGTCAAAAATTAAGATCTCTCCTTTGAGATATTAAAGAAACGACAACCAAACTTGTCTTATTTGAAACGAGTTAAACTCGCTAGTAAAGCCTATGAATGTGTATTCATTGGGTATGCAGCAAACAGTAAGGCATATAGATTTTATGATCTAAGTGAAAAAGTGATCATAAAATCAAATGATGTTGAATTCTATGAAGACAAATTTTCTTTCAAGTCGAGAAATAGTGGGGGCACTCAATCGAGTCACATTCCTGTGTTAAGAAGCACAAAAAGCAATGACAATTCAGAAACAGAACTTCGATGAAGTAAAAGAATAAGAGTTGCTAAAGAATATGAACTCGATTATGCGGCTTATAATGTAGAAGAAGATCCAATAAATCTTCAAGAAGCCTTGTCATCTCTAGATGCAGATTTATGGTAAGAAGCTATTAATGATGAGATAGAATCTCTAGAAGCTAAAAAGACCTAGCACTTAGTAGACTTGCCTCCAGGTTGCAAATCAATCGGTTGTAAATAGGTTTTTGAAAAACAAACTAAAACTTGATGGAACTATTGATAAATACAAGGCTCACTTTGTAGCCAATGGTTTTAGACAAAGAGAAAAATATAGATTTCTTCGACACTTTTTTTTCAGTCACTAGAATTACATCCATTAGGGTACTTACTTCAATAGATGTTATTTATAACTTAATAGTACACCAAATAAATGTTAAAACAACTTTTTTAAATGGTGACTTAGAAGAAGAAATCTATATGGAACAACTGGAAGGGTTTGTGATCCACAGACAAGAAAACAAGGTCTGTAAGTTAGATAAGTCTTTGCATGGTCTAAAACAAGATCTAAAGTAATGGCATGCGAAGTTTGATAATTTAATGATATCTAATGGGTACAAAGTGAATGAAAGTGACAAATGCATTTATTACAAATCTGAGAATTGCATTTGCATTATCATATGTCCCTATGAAGACAATCTACTCATACTTAAATCAAACATTTGTGTTGTTAATGATGTAAAATCATTGTTGTGCAACAACTTTGATATGAAAGACCTCGGAGAAGCGAGCGTGATTCTTGGTATCAAGATCACAAGATTCGAGAAAAGAATTTCTTTGGATCAATCACACTATGTAAAGAAGATCTTAAAGAAATATAAATAATTTTACTCTAAATCTGTGTGCACACCATATGATCCAAGTGTGAAACTGTTTAAAAACACTAGTGAAAGTGTCAGACAATCAAAATATGCGAACATCATTAGAAGTCTTAGGTATGCCACTGATTGTACTAGACCTGACATTACATATGTCTTAGGATTGTTGTGCATGTTTACGAGTAGACCAAGTAACGAGCACTAGCAAGCTATTGGACGAGTCATGAGGTACCTTAAAAGGACCATGGATCTCGACCTACATTACCAAAAATTTCCTGTTGTACTAGAAGGATACAATGATGCAGATTGGAACACCTTATCAGATATTCTAAAGCTACTAGTGGCTATATATTTAGTATAGCTGGAGGAGTTGTATCTTGAAAATCAAAGAAATAGACTATCCTGGCTTTGTCCACAATGAAGTCTGAGATGATAACACTAGTCACAGCTAGTGAAGAAGCAAGTTGGTTAAGATGCTTGCTAGTAAAGATCCCTATATGGGAGAAACCTATGCCAGATGTGCTGATCCACTGCGATAGTACCGCAGCTATTGCAAAAATTATGAACCATTATTATAATGGTAAAAGACGAGATTATATCTCTAAAGGAGCTGTAAGAGTGGATCATGTATGCACTAATGAAAACTTAGCAGATCCTTTGACGAAAGGATTAGCTAGAGAGAATGTCCATAATACATCCAAGAAGATGAGACTAATGCCTATAAAGAAATGAGTTGCTCGTGATGGTAACTTGACTTAGATGATTGGAGATCCCAAGAAATAGGTTTAATGGGTAATAAAAAATCGTGAGCAATATGAGATGATCATGCAAGTGAAGCATGAATCCTGAAGTAATAAGAGGATGAGATGATAAAAACTCTTTATGAGATCTATACTCGGTATGAGGGAGTACCTAGGCTACATGAGTACTCTTGATAGACTCGCCTATGTGATTGTGGAACTTAGGCCGGTTCCTATGAAATTTTGAGGTAGAAAAGCCTTCACTAAACCGGGATACACGTGCAGAGCCATTAAAGCACGGACTATTAGAATACACCTTAAGAAAAAGTTGTATGCGAGTTTGATGTCTAAGATAGAGTTCAAGACAATGGTGTCACTCTTGTTGAATTGGAATCCTACCTGCTACACAGAGCTTCAAGTCATAGACACATTTGTTTATGCACAATCTTAGAAACGTTTAATGTTACTTCTGAAACACTTTTTTAAATTCAGTGAGAGATTGTTGGAAAATTATGTTAAATATAGGGAGATGAATTTGAAAAAGTTCCTTATGTCAAGTTCCACATTTTGTGTTAGTTGAAAAAACTCTTTAGTCTCAGATTGTTTAGGTGAGATATATTTCCTCACTCATTTCATTATATAAGAAAATTTTCTATTTCATTCCAAAATACACCAAAAACTAATTTTGAGTTTCTCCCTTCCTCACTCTCATAACTCTGCGTCTTTCGAATTGTCAAAGCACCAACTTTTTCCCCTTTCTTTCGGCTCGTTGAATTTTCTGAGTATTTTCTTGAATTCTCTTTAGAAAATTATGTTAATTTCTTCTCGTTTAAGTTGAGAAATTATTCAGTATAATTTTTGAATTCTTTTTAGAGAATTTTTCGAATTTCTCTTTGTTTGAAAAATCATTTTGAGTGGTCAAATGACCATTATTAAATTCTCTTTGGAAAATGCGGTGCGATAGTTCTACTGATTTGGATAACTTTAAACAACACCGCGAAATATCTTAAAAAGAGCGATCTAATCTATAATTCGATCTGATAATTTCTTCTATGACTAATTTTCAAAACGGTAAAACAACAAATTTGTAAAAAGATCCTCTAAGTTTTCTTTCATTGAACCTTAATTGGATAGGATATTAAGAGAGAAAGAAATGAAGATCCAGAATTGATGTTGGCGTAATTTGTAATATGGAATTTGTGGATATGATATGTACGCACATTCTACCATCCAGTCTATATCTGTTGGTCTTTGTTTACCATTCCTGTGGAATTCAATTATTTAGTATGGGCTATGACCCAACTCTATTTAACTTTATTTGATCAGTCGACGGAGTATATGTTTGGACAAGATATTAAATTACAATAACATATGGTTGAATCTTTGTTTAATTCAATCGTCTGCATTACATAAACTATGAAAACTTTAGCCGCCACAAAATCGCGTCATGACAAAAATACATTGAAATGGCACTACTGATACGACAAAAAATATTATAGCAGCTGCAATAAACACACCAGCTGACATAACGTCGTTTATAAAAATGGACAACAATTTATTTTATTTTTCTGATTGAGACAATCGAAAATCACAGTGTAATATATATCTGAATATAAATATAAATTACTTAACCTTATATTATTTTAGCTTTTGTTTTAGGCTGGCTGGAGGTTCAATACAAGAGGCCAATAAAGAGCATTGTCGCAGAACAATAAATGAACACGTGGATCATCCCAGAGAGAGATAAGCACTTGATCTTAAGTTATTAAGGAATCAACCATCTTAAGTTTAATAAGCCGATTCCTCGATCGACTCTGAATTAAGTGGAGGTAATTTTAATCATTTTTATATATAAATTCAGTCACACACTATAAAAAGTATTATTTCATTCTCACAAAGTCCTCTCTATTACCTCGCCGACTTGTGCATTAGAGTGTTAACTTTTCAAATCTATCCCGTTCTACCACAGTTAAAGTTCTTGCCAGTTGCCATCATATTGGAAGGACTTTCTCCTATCATTTGACTAATCTCTTATTATGTGACTAGAACAGTGTCGATTGTGGAAATCAATTTCTAATTCTCACGAACTTCCACGTCGAACTCATCGAATTCTGAAAGTCATCTCACCGGAGACCATCCTACTCGATTAGCAATAACGACATTCGATCCTGCTACCAGAATCACATCCCTTGCCTTTACCTTAAAATTGTCAGCAAATCTAATTATTTCTTCATTCGACGAAAGATCCAACTCAAATGAACCAAGCAATGGACCTATAAAAATAACACTTTAGGATCGCTGAAAGCGAATGGGGAACTAAAGGGATCCTAGGATTCTGACACTACGGTAAGTTGAATATAACTCTTAATGAAGCACTTATGTTGGTGGTGACCGCCACCATGACAAACTACACAGCTTTGAGGATTTCTTATCCCCAACAGAAGTTTGTATGATGTCATGTACATCAACCTTTCCATGAAACTAGGGATGTGCGAAGAGAACATGTCACCCTACAAAGGTATGAACCTCTAAGCATTAAACAATTCCATGACTCACGTTGGCAACACTATAGAACTTTAGTTTTCCTTTGGAGAAGCAAATTCTTATTAATCCCATGTGAAAGCGTTTACAGTTGAATCATTGGGAAGCCTTTCTGCATGGAGGTGTGGACAAATGAAGATGAAATACCCTAACTACTTTGATGAGTCAGTTGTCATTTCACTTGATATACTTAAAGCCCATTTAATACATAAGACACTGCCAAAAGATCCTATGACCACCACCCTCATTCCAAATAGGAAAGTGAGGATGGACCTTACCTCTACATTAACATAGTCGATCTCGACACACATGTATAAATGATACCATATTAGACGACAAATTTGGCTTTGCCGAGACCAATTTCAGATGGAGAGTTTGAAACAGTACAACTTGACAAAAACACAACCAAATCAGCCTGTATTAAATGTGTTTTTGTAACTGCTAGATTTATTATTACTATTTTATTTTATTGTTTCAGTTTTTAGTCAATTAGTGGTTGATATACTTTAGGAGCAAGCTAGTAGTAGTTGCTATACTTTAGGAGCAAATTAGTTTAATTATTCAATTTCCTAAAATCCTGGTTACGTGGGATAGTTTTCAGTTTTCCTTTCTATTATTTATTGTAACGCTTCTATTGATCAAAATATATTCCTTTCTTTTAACCAACAGTTTTCTCTACTTCTCTGCCTCTCTATTTGTTATTTTCAGCCATTAAACTAACAAATTGGTATCTAGAGCCTTCTTCTTAGAGGGACCTGTGAGTGAACCCATTAAAAAACCCACCATAATAAACCTTCCTTCAATTCATCAAATAGATGGATTTTGAAACTCCTTACACAAAACTAGCACCGCCTGTGTTTGATGGTGATAATTATCACATCTAGACAGCAAGAATGGAGGTTTACCTAGAAGCAAATGACCTTTGGGAAGCCGTTGAGGAAGACTATGAAGTTCTTCCTTTACCGAACAATCCAACTATGGCTCAGATAAAACATCACAAGGAGAAGAAAGGAAGAAAATCTAAGGCAAGAGCTACTTTGTTTGCTGTTGTCTCACAAGACATTTTCACCAGAATCATGACGATTAATTCGGCATTTGAGATCTGGAATTTCCTCAAGGAAGAATATGAAGGAGATGAAAGAATCAAGGGAATGCAAGCAATGAATCTGGTTAGAGAATTTGAAATGCAGAAGATGAAGGAGTCTGAAACAATTAAGGAGTATGCAAACAGACTTCTTAACATTGCTAACAAGGTGAGGTTGTTAGGTTCTGATTTTTCTGATTCAAGAATAGTTCAGAAAATACTAGTAACTGCTCCTGAAAAATTTGAAGCTTCTATTACTTCATTAGAAAACACTAAGGATCTTTCAAAGATCACATTGGCAGAACTTGTAAGTGCTATGCAGTCCCAAGAGCAGCGAAGGTTGATGAGACAAGATGGTACAGTCGAAGGTGCTTTACGAGCCAAGCACCATTATGGGAAAACCAGTAGAAAGAAGCATGTCAAGAAGGACCAACCATCAAGCAGCGGTAATAGTGCAAACAACCAAAACAATGGTAGGGTTAAAAAGAAAAACTACCCACCTTGTCAGCACTGCGGGAAATTGGGTCACCCACCATACAAATGTTGGAAACGACCAGACGCGAAGTGTAGTAAATGCAATCAGCTTGGACATGAAGCTGTAATTTGTAAGAGCAAATTTCAGCAGCAACATGAAGCCAATGCCCAAGTTGTTGAGCAAGATGAAGAAGACTATATTTTTGCTGCAACATGCTATTCGACAAGGAGCAATTCTGAATGCTGGTTAATTGATAGTGGTTGTACGAACCACATGACATATGACAAGACTCTATTCAAGGATTTGAAGCCCACAAATGTCTCAAAGGTCAGAATAGGGAATGGTGGCTATATTACTGCAAAAGGAAAAGGAACCATTGCAATTTCAACGTGTTCAGGTACCAAAATTATATTTGATGTTCTCTACGTACCTGACATTGACCAAAACTTACTAAGTGTAGGTCAGTTGATTAAAAAGGGATTTAAAGTATCCTTTGAAAATCAACAATGTCTCATCTACGACATTGCTGGCTGGGAAGTTTTACGGGTTAAAATGAGAGGTAAAAGCTTCTCGTTTGATCCAACAGAGGAGGAGAAGGCACCTAAGAAGGTGGAAAGTTCTGATGAATCAAATGATGAATCTGATGAAGATTCATCTGAAGATGAGGCAAAATCTGTTCCTGCTAAAATTGGGAGTGCCCCAGCAAAGAAAGCTGCTAGTTCTTCTGATGAAGAGTCTGATGATGATTCTTCCTCTGATGAAGAAGCACCCAAAGCTAAGGTTGTCCCTGCTGCTGTGAAGCCTGCAGCTGCAAAGAAGCCAGCTAAAAGCTCTGACTCTGATAGCTCAGAGGAGGAGTCTGATTCTGATGATGACAAGGATGCCAAGCCTTCTGTTGCTGCTGTTGCTAAAAAGACGGAAGATGATGATGAAGATAGCAACGATGAAGAGGACTGCAGCTCTGATGAAGACAATAAAACTTCCAATACTTCTAATGGAAACAAGAAGGCAGTGACTGTTGCTAAGAAAGAGGAATGTAAATCTGTTAGCACACCAATGAATCAAAAGGAGAAGTTGAGCAAGGATGATGGTGCTGAAAAAATTGATGAAGGATATTATAGAGGCTTGATTGGATGTTTGATGTATCTCACTGCAACAAGGCCGGACATTCTATTTGCGGTAAGTCTCTTGTCTCGTTTTATGCATTGTCCAAGTGAAATTCATTTGCAAGCAGCAAAAAGAATATTGAGATATATCAAAGGCACTATTGATTATGGAGTCAAGTTCGATACGTGTAAAGAATTCAAGTTGTATGGATTCTCTGATAGTGATTGGGCTGGATCCATTGATGATATGAAGAGCACTTCAGGATACTGTTTCAGCCTAGGCTCGGGAGTATTCTCATGGTGCACAAAGAAGCAAGAGACTGTAGCACAATCCACCGCTGAGGCTGAATTTATAGCAGCAACAGCTGCTGTAAATCAAGCTTTATGGTTGAAGAAGATTTTATGTGATTTATCTTTGCAGCAGAAGAACAAAACAGAAATTTTTGTTGACAACCAGGCTGCAATTGCTATTGCAAACAATCCAGTATGTCACGGAAAGACTAAACATTTCAACATCAAGCTCTATTTTTTGAGAGAGATGCAACAAAGTGGGGAAGTAAACTTAATTTACTGCAAGTCTGAAGATCAATTGGCTGACATGTTTACAAAGCCATTATCTATCAGCAAATTTGAATATCTAAGGCAACTGATTGGAGTTTGCAGTTCCTAAAGCAAGGAGGAGTATTAAATGTGCTTTTGTAACTGCTAGATTTATTATTACTATTTTATTTTATTGTTTCAGTTTTTAGTCAATTAGTGGTTGCTATACTTTAGGAGCAAGCTAGTAGTAGTTGTTATACTTTAGGAGCAAATTAGTTTAATTATTCAATTCCCTAAAATTCTGGTTACGTGGGATAGTTTTCAGTTTTCCTTTCTATTATTTATTGTAACACTTCTATTGATCAAAATATATTCCTTTCTTTTAACCAACAGTTTTCTCTACTTCTCTGCCTCTCTATTTGTTATTTTCAGCCATTAAACTAACAGCCTGGATAAGAGCCGACCTACTAGATCCAATAAGGAGAAACCTCATTGAATGCATAAGAGTCAATATTGACCTCTTTGTTATATCCCCGTATGAATTTCCCATCATCGACCCTAACGTAGCTGCCACCAGTTGAAGGTAGATCCTTTTGTCACATACTTCACTCATAGAAAGAAGCGACCAGCCCTGAAAAATTCAAACTCACCATGAGCACAATATGAGGTCTAATTTGTGCCAACTTTATTTCCAAATCAAGATAGATGGAGTGGCTACCTAATTTTATCCTAGTAAAAAAGGCATCACACAAGAGATGATGTGTGGCGATTACATTGATGTTAATTGGGCTCGTCCCAAAGAATCGTACCCTCTCCCAACATTGATAAGTTGGTGGATAAATCAGTCAGATGAAAACCACTTTCATGGATGTGTATTCCATATATAATCAAATCCCTATGCACAAAGTAGATAGAGATCAAACCACTTTCATGACAGAGTGCACAAATTATCGGTACAAAGTTATGCGTTTTGGTTTAAAGGCACCACATATCAAAGAATGATGAATAATATTTTTGGAGAAAAAATCAGTGAGACACTTGAGATGTACAAGAACCATATAATCCAAAAATCCAGGGAAGAGGAACAACACAACAAACATTGTGTCCACCGAGGTTGTTAGCCCTAACCTCATTTGAGAAGTAGACTCCATGCAAAATATGATATATTTTACATCTAGAGCATTCGAACAACATGAGACGTGGTAATAGAAAAATTGAGAAGATTTACTAGAATTTCTTACAACCTTAAGGAATATACAACATTGCTTTCTATCATACAATATTGTCTTCTAAACTGATTTATCTCTTAAGAAGGTCCTACATAGGCCGGAACTTTTAAGAAGAATGACAAAATTATCGGTTGAGATCTCCGAAATTGATGTCCTCATAGAACCAAGGAAATCATTGAAGGCCTAGATGTTTGAAGGTTTCCTTGAAAAAATGAAACAGGCTACCCTAGAGCCAAGCACAATATGAATCATATTCACGAATAGATTGTTCAATAATAGGGGAGCTAGTGTCATCCTCATCTAAGAGCATGAAATTGGGCTGGAAGTTTAAGTATCCTTGTGCTTTGAATTTCATACCACAAATAACTAAGCAGAACATGAAGCCTTCATTATCGGTCTCAAGTCGGCGTCCGAGATGGGGCAGATGAAATCAAGTTACAAACAAACTCACAACTAATAGTATCCAATTTCAAGGGAGATGGATATTTGTTTCTTTTAATCCAATTACTCTTTCTTTGAGTTTGCATGTAACATGTAATTGTTGGTGTATGTTTTTGTTTGTTTTTTGCATGCATTTTTCTCTTTTTCTAACCCATGTATACTGAGATCTTAAGCTTGATTAACAATGGTACCGTGGTTTGGTTTCTATTTTATTTCCTCATATAGTATGAGTGCATCTAGTTATTCTATATCATTTATTTGTTGTTGCATCTTCATCCCTCCTCTTTTTATTTCATGATACATCATCTTTTTTTCTTTTTGGTGGTTTCTAATTTTGAGTAGTTGAATCTTTTCATTCATGCATTCATTTGTTCATCTTTAGAGTTCGGTTAATTATTTGCTTTTGTACTGCATTAAGTTTGTTATTTATCATTATTGTTTCAGTTTTGTTTTAGTCAATTAGTTAATCATAAATTTTAGGAGTAAGTCTAGTCAGTTACCCCATGTTTCTAATGTGGTGGTGGTTAGTTTTACTTTTGAAAAACACTATAAGTGTTTTGGCTGTCATGAATAAAAATACAGTAATTCCCATTTTCTCAATCTCTCTGCTATAATAAAACCAACAATTGGTATCAGAGCTTTCTTCTTACGGGGCCTGTGAAAATGGAAGGTGGAGCAAGTTTCTCACGAATTGCTCCGCCCACCTTTGATGGAGACAACTATGACCTTTGGGCAATTAAAATGGAGTTTTATTTGGAGGCGTTGGACCTTTAGGAAGCCGTGGAAGAGGATTATGAAATTCCTCCGCTGCCGAAAAATCCTACCATGACTCAAATAAAATTGCACAAGGAGAAAAAAACCAAGAAGGCAAAGGAAAGATCATGTCTCTTTACTGGTGTTTCATCAATAATCTTCACCAGAATCATGACTCTCAAAACACCAAAAGAAATTTGGGACTACTTAAAGGAAGAATACGTGGGGATGAGAGGATTCGAGGCATGCAAGTGCTTAACTTGATGAGAGAATTCGAGATGCAGAGAATGAAAGATTATGAGACAATCAAAGAATACTATGACAAGTTGCTTTCCATTGCGAACAAGGTTAGATTACTCGGCACTGAATTCACTGATTCTAGAATTCTGGAAAAAATTCTGGTTATAGTGCCAGAGAGATACGAAGCATCAATAACTACTTTGGAGAATACAGAGGATTTGTCCAAAATCACTTTAGCAGGAGTGTTACATGCCTTGCAGGCCCAAGAGCAGCGAAGGCTTATGAGACAAGATCACGTGGTTAAAGGTGCTTTACTAGCCAAGCATCATGAAGTTGGAAGTAGTCAAAGCAGCCAAAGCAAAGACAAAGGTAAAAAGAAAATTACCCACCTTGTGAGCATTGTGGCAAAATGGGTCACCCACTGTTCAGATGTTGGAGAAGACCAGACGCAAAGTGCAACAAGTGCAATCAGCTTGGACATGAAGCTGTAATTTGTAAAGGCAAATTTCAACAACATGAAGCCAATGCCAAGGTTGTAGAGCAAGATGAAGAAGATCAAATTTTTGTGGCAACATGCTTCTCAGCAAGGAGTAGTTCTGAATGCTGGCTGATTGATAGTGGTTGTACAAACCACATGACATATGATAAAACTCTCTTCAAGGATTTGAAGCCTGTAAAATTCTCAAAAGTCAGAATTGGGAATGGTGACTATATTTCTACAAAAGGAAAAGAAACCATTGTAATTTCAACTAGCTCAGGTATGAAAACAATCTCAAATGTTCTGTATGTGCATGACATTGACCAAAATCTGCTTAGTGTGGGTCAATTGTTAGAAAAGGGATTTAAAGTTCTTTTCGAAAATCAAGATTGTCTTATCTTTGACACTACCGGTCGGGAGATTTTAAGGGTAAAAATGAGAGGTAAAAGCTTCTCATTTGATCCAATTGTGAAGGAGCAGACAACTTACATCACTTAAGTCAATCCCACTGAACTCTGGCATAAACGACTTGATCATTGTCATATTCAAAGGATGTTGAACATGAAGAGGAAAGATATGATTGAAGGTCTACCATTACTTTCTGATCATTTGCCAAATTGTAATGCCTGTCAATTTGGTAAACAAAATAGAGTGTCATTTCCCAAAACAGTTTGGAGAGCCTCTCAAAAGCTGCAACTCATTCACACTGATGTGGCAAGACCTCAAATAACTCCATCCTTACAAGGTAGTCTATACTTTATTCTTTTCATAGATGATTTTACAAGAATGTGCTGGATTTTTTTCTTGAAATTCAAGCATGAAGTGGCTGGAGTCTTTGGAAAGTTCAAGAATATGGTGGAAACTCAAAGTGGTTGCAAGATACAATTTCTAAGATCAGATAATGGGAAGGAGTATACCTCAACACAATTTAATCTATTTTGTGAAGAACTTGGTATTTTACATCAACTCACAACCCCATACACTCTAGAGAAAAATGGAGTTAGTGAAAGGAGAAATATATCAATAATGGAGATGACCAGATGCATGCTGGATGAGAAGGAATTGCCTAAAGAATTTTGGGCCGAAGTGGCAAACACAACCGTTTTTCTTCAAAATCGACTTCCATCCAAGGCTTTGAAAGAAAAAACTCCTTTTGAGGCTTGGTATGGATATAAGCCTTCACTAACCTTTCTTAAAGTGTTTGGTTGTGTTTGTTTTGCACATGTTCCACAGGTTAAGCGCGACAAGTTTGACAAGAAAGCAATTTCGGGTATTTTTGTGGGTTATAGTTATGTTTCAAAAGCCTATAAAGTATATCATCCTCAAACTAGAAAGTTGACTGTTTCTAGGGATGTGCATTTCAATGAAGATCAACAAGGGAATTGGAAAAACCTACAAAAAACAATTGGATTTTTTAACAATATTGAAGATGATTATGGCGGAAACCAAACAACAAATTTGTGTTAGGATGAATTAGAAGATGACCCTCCTATTAGAGGCACAAGGTTGTTGTCAGACATTTATCAAATATGCAATGTAGCAGTATGTGAACCTAGTTGCTGTGATGAAGCACTCAAGAACCCAAAATGGAAAAAGGCAATGGAAGATGAGATTTCGATGATTCTAAAAAAAAACACATGGTGTCCAGATTAGATAAATACAAGGCTCAAGATAGAAAAGTTATTGGAGTTAAATGGGTTTTTAGAACAAAGCTTAATGCGAATTGCTCTATCAATAAATACAAGGCCAGACTTGTAGTAAAAGGGTATGCACAAATTTTTGGTGTTGATTATTCTGACACTTTTGCACCAGTGTCCAGATTAGATACAATTAGATTGGTGTTAGCAGTTGCTACTCAACAAGGCTGGAAAGTATTCCAGTTAGATGTCAAATTATCCTTTTTAAATGGAGTTTTACAAGAAGAGATATATGTGGAGCAGCCAAAGGGATTTGTTATCTGAGGCCACTCTTTATGTAAAACATAAGGGACAAAATTTTCTCATAGTTTCCCTCTATGTTGATGATCTTTTAGTAACTGAAGATGATACAAGGTTGGTTGAAGAATTCAAACAAGAAATTATGCAAGTTTTTAAAATGACAGATCTTGGTCTTATGTCTTATTTTCTTGGAATTGAGATCAAACAAAATGAGGATGATGTGTTCATATGTCAAAAAAAAATATGCTAAGGAAATCTTTAAAAAATTTCAAATGGAGGAGTGCAAAGCGGTTAGCACACCAATGAAGCAAAAGAAGAAGCTGAGCAAGGAAGATGGTGTTGACAAAGTTGATGAAGGCTATTAAAAGAGCTTGATTGGATGTTTAATGTATCTCACTGTAACAAGGCCGAACATTCTGTTTGCTGTAAGTCTTCTCTCTCGATTTATGCATTGTGCTAGTGAAATGCATGTAAAGGCAGCAAGAAGGGTATTGAGATATATTAAAGGTACTGCAGGAGATAGTAGCACAATCCACTGCAGAATCTGAATTCATAGCAGCAACAACAATTGTAAATCAATTTTGTGGCTGAAAAAGATCTTATGTGACTTACATCTCCAACAGAATTATAAGACATAAGTGTTTATCGATAACCAAGCAGCAATTGCAATTTCAAAGGATCCAGTGTGTCATGGCAAGACTAAACATTTTAACATCAAGCTCTACTTCTTAAGAGATATGCAACAAAATGGAGAAGTGACTTTGGTTTATTGCAGGTCAGAAGATTAATGGGCAGATTTGTTCACAAAGCCACTTCTTGTCAGCAAGTTTGAGCTATTGAGGCAGAAAATTGGAGTTTGCAGATCCTAAAGCAAGGAGGAGTGTTAATTATTTTCTTTTGGACTGCATTAAGTTTTTTATTTATCATTATTGATTTAGTTTTGTTTTAGTCAATTAGTGGATCCTAAATTTTAGGAGCAAGTCTAGTTAGTTACCCCATGTTCCTAATATGGTGGTGGTTAGTTTTACTTGTGAAAACATTATAAGTATTTTGGCTGTCATGAATAAAAATATAGTAATTCCCATTTTCTCAATCTCTCTGCTATAATAAAACCAACAAGTTCAAGTTAGTATAATTCTCTCCCCCCCTCTCTCTCTCTCTCTCTCTCTCTCTCTCTCTCTCTCGTAGGTACTTTTCTAGCTTCTTTTCCTTTAGCCATGGTAGTGAAAGTGGACCTCAAATATACAATCTCTTTTTACTTCACCAGCTTTCCAAATGAAGTCACACGGTTTCAGTTAAGAAAGAGGTTTGAAAAGTGTGGCTTGATCCATGAAGTTTTTATCCCTTCAAAGCTTAACAAGTATGGTACAAGAGTTGGCTTTGTTAGGTTCTTAGAAGTGAAAAATATCTAAAAACTTCAAGGCAACCTCAACAATGTATGGTTTGGGTTCTTCAAGAGTAGGTGCAAAATGGCTTTATTCTCTAAGAATGATCATGTTTCTCTTCATGGTAATGTGGGTGTTGTTGCAAGCAAAGTTGTTCATAGATTGCATTCCTCTAAGTTCAAAGTTGCTTCCTTTAAGGATATGGTGGTAAATGATTATGTGAGGTTGCAACCTCCAAATCTAGAAATTTTTGGTATCTCTCTTTGTCAAACTTCTTTTTCAATAAAATACAAGTGGCTAGAAGTGTCTTTTGATGAAGAAAATGTCTCTCTTTTTTATAAATATCTTGTGGGGGTGATGAAGTCTCAAGTCCAAACTTCCTTTATCCTTGAACAACTTCTCTTCTCAGGCTTCTCATCTCTTAAGTACCCCCTAAGGGGTGGTTATGTTCTCATTATCTCTAGTGTTGATGGTGTTCTTGAAGATTTCTAGGCCAATGACGTATCTATTTGGAGTTCCTTATTTGAATCTCTTGCACCTTTGTCAACAACTTTTTGTGTTTTCAAGAAGGAAATGTGGTTGTCTTGTAGAGGTATTCCTTCCATTTGTGGTATGAAGCTTTTTTCCATAATCGTAGTTCCTTATTTGGAAAATTGGTTAAGGTGGATCAAGATTCTTTGTGTGGATATAGGTTTGGTGTTGGCAGAGTTCTTGTTTCATTGGAGTTAGTATCTTTCTTGGACACGAAATTAAAGGTGAAAGTAGGCTCAAGTTTGTACTTCATTTGGGTTTTTGAAGAAATTCTATCCCCATGTGATTGTGTTTCCTCACCCCCTTGTCTAGATTCGATTATTAGGGATGAAGGTAGTTCAGGTTTTTATGGGCTTGATGGAAAAGATGATGAAGCTCTTTTTTTTAATCCAATGGTCTTTTTTTAATGAATTTGGTGGTGAAAAGGATGAAGTGTCTGATAGCTCTGATGGGATCCAACAGATCCATGTAGTGTTTTCTCATCGCCCATATCATGTATGTTAGGTGGGAGACATGTTAGATCAAATGGTGATGAAGTTGAAAGCTATATGCGACACATAGTTTCATTGAAGGATGAAAGTAATAGGTCTTTTAATTATCTCTCTTTCCTGAACAGATCAGATGACAGGTGTACCTGTTTACCGGTGAAAATGAAAAACAACCGCTAGTTCTCCAAAGTTATAAAATTTTTGGTCACTTACAGGATCGACTAGATTGATCCTAGGACATGTGTTGTTAAATTAGTTTTGATTTCAATGAATATGAACATTTATTCAATGCTCTTTGAGTATTTTCCAATGTTATCAAAAGAACGTTGTGAAATTCTCTTAATGTAAAAGAAAAGCTTAAATTACAGAGAGATAAAAAGATGAATTGCTTGAAAGTAAATAACTGAAGATAAGTTTCAATGAAGAAAACTAATTGAAATTTAAATGACTTTGAATATAAAAGAGGGTATTCAAACGTACAGTCTGAAACAATTGTCCCCTAGTCGAGGCGCCAATGTTTCGATCGACCTCAAATATGTTTTATTGTGGTTATGATATATTGTTCAATTTAGACTTGAAAACCTTTGTGGTTTCTACTATCTATCTATAACAATTCAATTGCATGAACTTCCAAAATTGTTCATTCATCACAAATTATTTACACTAACAAAAAGATATTTTAGTAATCAACTAATGTTTACTTTTTTTCATTCACATCTCCTATTACACCATTACAAGTGTCATTCATTTATCAACATCCATCAACTAAATCATAATTAAATATTATATGAACTCATTTTCTCTCTTCATTCAAATTTCAAATCTCTATCACATTCTTTTTTCCACATTTTCTCACTTTTATTTTAATTTTTTCTTTATTTATTTATTATCACTAAAAATATTAATAATCTATTTTTTAATTTTAATAAAATAATACTATATATTTATCTCACGGGTCCCTATCAACACAATGCTTATTTTATTTTAATCAACAATTATCTTAGAGACAAAATCCATATTCTTAAATATTAATTTTTTTTTTCTTTTCCATCTCATGATTCCTTTTTTTTTTCTTTCTATTTATATAATTATTGAATACAATTAAATTTATATGATTATTGTTCATTTTACAATTAAGTAAATCATGTTAAACTTTACATTTGTATTTAAATACATTTATATCTCATCAAATAATTTGTTTTATTTCACAGATCATTATCGCATCAAAATTTTCTTTTCTGTCTTTCTTCATCTCACGAGTCATTTTTTTGCATGATTATTTAATACAATTGAGATTGTATAATTATTTTTTATTTTACAATTAAATAACTAATTTCAATTTTACATCATTATATTAATACATTTTATATTATATCAAATAAACCTTTTATTTCATGGGTCACTATAAACATAATACATATTTTATTTTAATTAATAATTACATTAATTTAAAAGATAAAATTCTTATTTTAAAATATTAAATATTTTTTTTCATCTCACGAATCGTTTTTTTCTTTATATTTTATTTAATAGAATTTATATAATCTGATCTGACCTGATCAGAAGGGAACCACTGGACTGCCACGCGTCTTTGACTTGCTGCCTGTTCACCGGTGTTAAAGAGAAGAAGGGGGGGTGTACTTGCAAGACACTCTGATGTCAAAGTAAGGAATTGGACAGAGTGAGAGCAAATACAGAAAAGAGGATGAGAATTGAATACCTGACCCTCTTGTGGAAGAGGGTATTTATAGAGAGACCCCAGCGCAGGGCCAACGGTCATTTGAGTTGAGCTGGGTGGTCAGGCCCAACCCAAGTGACTGCTAGGGCTTACGTGGCGTAGTGAAGACCAGGACGTGGTATTCACCCTAGTTCAACTGTTCTGTGAACTCCGGAGAGTGGGTTTACCTGCTTTTTCGGAGGTGGGCAGTTGGTTGATGACGTGTCCCCGCGGAGGGGAGCACGTGGAGAACGTGTGAGGCACACGTCTTTCCTGTCCGACGTGGGAAGTGTCTTGCCCGACGGGGCAATACCTGGCCGGCGGGAGCCTCGTGCTCGACACAAATGAAGAGGACTTATTTGGGCCTTTCACCCAACGTAAGTGGGCTGGGCCTTCCCGGTCAAGCGGGGACCCATGCTAGAACAGGAGCCCCCCAAGTCGTAGCTCCGCGGTGAGGGAGCGAGGACTTGATGACATTATGCTTAGGCGGGAGAGCGTGTCGAGAAAGCTGATGTCGGGTATCGGTATCGGAGAAATGTCCCTGCCCGACGTGAATGTTTTGCGAGCATGGATGTGTTCGGTCCGTCGGACGTCCATGCCGAGGGAGCGCCCCCTGACGTTTTTGTCGGGGAGGCGTAAGGTTATTGTTGGGGAGATAAGAAGGGACGCGACTGTCAGCCTTCGCTACGTGTCAAGCGTTGGACAGGCCAGGTGGGGCGGCTACTCTAGGGAATTCAAGTGCCTAGGGACGCTTCGAGTCCCGTGCTGGGGGTACAAGTACGTGAGCCCCCGTCCATTCCATATTTTTCGCTTCTGCTTCCTTCCTTTCATGACGACTGCTTCATTCGTGTCTGCTCGACATCTCTGTCGCATCAACCGCCGCACACTTCGCCGTTACTCACAGACCAGTAAGTTCCCTCTCTTTGCCTTTTATCGTCTTATGTCTTTGAATTGCCACCGGAGTGCGTTGGATGCCCCGAGGATAGAGGCGAATCTCCGTCGTCCTGTCCGAGGAGGAATGCGTAAGTCCGTCGCTATATGCGGCATTTTCTAGGAATAGTATGAATGCATCGAGGTCGTGAGGGGGTGAGGATTGAATTTCTCGGAGATAGATGCTAGTTTCAGATGAACGCTCCGGGGACGGGTAGTGGTGTTCCATGAGCTCCCCGGGGAGGTTGGTAGGTTTAGAAGTGTTCCCCGGGGAAGGTCGAGGAACGTAGGACGAATTCCCCAGGGATGCTTACCTGGGGGAATTTTCTCCTCGTCGTCGAGGTTGTCCCCATCGCCCTTTCACTTGGTCTGCGGTGGAAGGGTGAATTTGATCACGGACATCAAATTCACTGTTTCCTTCTGCTTTTCAGGTGTTAATGACATCATTGGTCTCAGGGACTATGGACGTGGACGACGAGCTAGAGGTGCCCATCATTGAGAACGCAGTCTGGCCAGTCGAGGAGTGGGTGGCTGAGGAGCCCCTGATTACCCCCTCATACTTTGTGGATGGCGAGAACGGTGCCTTCGCCACCGTCGAGGATAGGTGTGAGAAAGACCCCACAAACTGGCAAGCGTATCATCCTCGCGAGCATCACCGTATCTGCTCGTCGTTTGGGAAGATGTGTTTCCCTATATATGAATTTTGTTTTCGAGAAGCTGGTCTTCGGTTGCCGTTTACGGATTTCCAACTGGGGGTCTATGACTGGTTGCGGTTAACCCCCTCGCAGCTGCATCCCAACGTTGTAGCCTTTGTTCGCGCGTTCAAATTGTTTGCCGGTATTTGGAGATCAGGGTGATGTTGTCGTTGTTCTTCCGCCTTTTTCATCTATAACGGCAGACAATAAATGGTCGGCACAGTTGGGTTTCGCTAAAACAACCGAAGAAGCTTTTTCGGACATATATGGATTCTGTCCGGGACTTCAAGGCTCGCTTCTTCGTTGTTAAGCCGGTATCTCATGGGGCATGCTCCTCGTTGTATCGGCGAAGAGAGCGAGTGGTGAACGGTCAGCGGGAGGAAGTCTTGATCCCGAAGGTGCCCTTGGAGTGGACTGAGGAGCACTTCGCGAGGGGCACTGACCGGTATATCGTGCGGGTAGGGACCCTAGGCGAGGACGACCTGGCCGGCTACCGGAAGATAGTTGGGTTTGTGGCTGGCCTACCTTCGGTGAATCTCGTGACGCCCTACGGTAGATACATCCGCGACAGTGAGGGGCGAGTTTTCTAGAAGCAGAGGCTGATCTGCATGAAGGCTCTACTCGAGTATTCGACGGAGGAGGAGGCCCTTAGTTACTTAGGTGGTGGTCGACTCCCTCTCCCCTTGACCTCCCCATAATTTACTCTTTTGCTGATATTTTTCTTTTGTTTTGCAGGGAGCATGTCTACTGCTGAGGAGAGGGTGTAGAGGCTGGCTTCGACCAGAGCTCCGGTTAAAGTCGGTAAAACGCGGGTTGCCCAAGTGGCGGGGCAAGCTACTTCTGATCAGGGAGGCAAAGGTTCGTCTTTGTCACCCCAGGGCAGCCAGTCTCTGTCGTCTCAAGGGGCTGCAAAATGGGCCAAGGTTCATCAGCCGGAGGGTGTCATCGATTTGACGGCGGGGTTCGTTGAGGAGGGCTTCTTGATCCCTTCGTGTTACCAACACCCTGGCTTCTTCCATGGTGCTCGGTTGCCAGCCGTACCGGTTGGGGAGGCCAAGAAGCTCCTCAGTTTGGACCAGGCTGCTCGACGGCAAGTTTTGACAGAGGACTTGGCGGCCATGATACGGGTGTTCTCGACGGCTTTGGTCTTGAGCGACGAGAGCTGCTCCTCGACCGAGCTAGCTAAGCTGCAAGGTGACCTTACCTTCGCGCAGTCGCGACTGAACAATCTGATCGAGGAGTTGGCGAAGGGCCAGGAAGATATAATTGTGGAGCGCAAGGGGAAGGAAAGCGCCAAGGAGAAGCTAAAGGTCGCGGAAGCAGAGGTGCAGGCGTTGAAGGCCCGTGTGGGGGAGCTGGAAGGATCTCTCGGTCCTGCCGACAACGAGACGGACGAGGACAAGCTCATGGTCACCCGTGCGAATTTGATGAGGAAGATTTGGGAGTTAGAGGGTGATTGCCTGGAGGCGTTCGGGATTGGCTTTTCCAGCACCATGGACCAGCTCAAAGTGGTTAACCCTGTGGGCAGCCTGGTCGTGGATGGAATCGGGCCTTTCCACCAGATCATCGACGGACGGGTGGTCGATCCTGCTGCTGAAGTTGTCGATGACTCTGCCCTGATGGAAGAGCATGAGGTGGACGTTGAAGATGTGTAGATTTCTCCGGGCCTGCGTGCCTGTGGTTTATGGGCATGCGCGCCAATGTTTAGGTATTTTTGTTTAAGTGTTTTTGTTGGGCCTGCGCGCCTCATTTGGTATTGTAACCTGACTACTGGGCTGGTGCCCGATTTTATAAGATGGTATTTTGTTCAAGTGTGCGATCGTTTTGTTTTTGCATGATGATATGCCTGTTTTATTTCTGCACGTTGTATGCTCGTTTAAAATGCGTGTTCATTGTGCTTTTTGGTATGTCTGGGGGAAGTAGCTTGACGATAATTGTGCCCGATAGTGTGGAGAATTGGTCGGTCGACCGATGTCATTACCTGATCGTGGTGGGGGTAGTTTGGTCCTCGCGAGGTGAACGTCCCATCGCGAGCTAGGTGTTCTGCCTATTCTGGTACAGCGGCGGGGAGTCTCGGTCGAGGGGATCTCCGTCGAGCAGAGCCTTATACCTGCGCACACAAAGGTAAGGCTTGCTATTTCGTTGGTCTTGGGAGACGTGAGGAGGTGCGAAGGTACCATGTCGCCCCCATGTGGTTGCGGCGGTTGTCGCCGTGGGCAGTATTTTAACTGTAGTATTTTTTCAGCTTCTTAGCGTTCCATGGTCGAGCTAATTGATCCCCGTGGAGATTTTCGAGGTAATAGGCCTCGTGCTCTGTTTTATCTTGCACACGATAGGGGCCTTCCCAATTCGCGGCGAGCTTGCCCTCGTGTGAGTCTTTTTGGTTTCTTCGTAGGACCAGGTCCCCAATCTGGAATTCGTGCCTCAGGACTCTGCTGTTGTAGCGTTGGGTTATCTTTTGTTTTAACCTGGGCTCACGGAGGGTCGCTCCTGACCGGATCTCCTCGACTAGATCGAGCTCCTCCTGAAGAGCTTCGTCGTTGGCTTCCTCTTCGAGAGGCGCCTCAGTCCTTCTGGAGGATTCCCTAATTTCGACTGGGATCACGGCCTTGGTTCCACGGTGGTCGAGTGAGGCGTTGTTCGGTATGCCTAGAGCACGCTGTGGAGCTCCTCGATCCACCCTCTTTTGGCGTCGCCGAGTCTTCGTTTTAATCCTCTGAGGATTACTCTGTTCACGGCCTCGACTTGGCTGTTTGTCTGTGGATGTTCGGCCGAGGTGAAGTGGTGTATGGTTCTGAGCTTGGTGACAAAGTCCCGGAAGTTTCTGTTGGTGAATTGTGTCCCATAGTCAGTAACTATGGCGAGCGGGATGCTGAACCTCGCGAGAATGTTCCTTTTGTAGAACCGAAGTATGTTGTGTGCCGTGATTTTAGCTAGAGCCTCGACTTCGACCCACTTGGTGAAGTAGTCGACGCCCACTATCAGGTACTTATTCTGATATGAGCCTAAGGTGAACGGGCCGAGGATATCCATCCCCCACCAGGAAAACGGCCAAGGCGAGGAGAGGGATTTGAGCTCGCTCGGAGGGGCGAGGTGCATGTCCCTGTGCTGTTGGCACCTGTCTCACCTCTTGACGTGCTCTTTTGTGTCTTCCTGCATTATCGTCCAGTAATACCCATCCCGGAGGGCTTTCCTTGCCAAGGATCGCCCCCCGAGATGCTGCGCGTTGATGCCCTCGTGGACATCTTGTAAAATGGCTGAGGCTTGGGTTTGGTCAACGCACTTGAGGAGTGGGATCGCGAAGCCTCTACGGTAGAGCTTGTCATTGAGCAGGACGTAAGAGCAGGATCGTCGCTTGAGGGTGCTGGCTTCCTTCGCGTCGGCGGGGAGGTTCCCCCAGTCGAGGTAGGCGTGTATGGGAATCATCCAACAATCGGCGTCCCCGATAGTGTTTACGTCAAGCAACGCTTTTGCTCTCTCCGTGCTTGGTCGTGTAACACCCATTTTTAATTATTTGGTTTTTCCGTATTATTTGTTTCTCGGTGCAAGGTGTGTGGAAATTGTTTGAGGAATTGAGTTCCATAATATTAGAGAAATATGATTAATAATAATAATATGATGATTTATAGTGTTGATACTATTATTATTAATATTATTGTTATCATTGTCATATTTAAAAATATTATTGGAAGAGTTTGGAAATTAAAGAAATTGTGGAAATAATATTTATTTGGGATATTAATATTAAAGTTGATTTTTGGAATATAAGGGAATTTTGGGGGTATTGAGGGCAAGTTTGGCATTTTGGAAAAGTGGAAGGAAGGAAGGAGCGAACGAACACGGAAGGAGGAAGAAATGAACGATCAAGAGAGCTTGAGCAAAGAGGGCATCAAGGCTGAAGATTCGAGAAACTGATCATCATCCGTCTACATTCGAGGTAAGGGGGGGGAATTTAACGGTTAAATGGTTTTGCATGGAAATTGGTAGAAAGGGGGAAATCCCTAATCCCCATAGGATATGATAATCTGATGTTGAATGCATGGTATTGATGTTGTTATTATTGTGTTGAATCGTATTGAAATCATTGCATGTGGCTATGTTCGATTGTTTGCGTGTTTTGGAGCTTCTGAGTAAATTCGAAGTAGAGCCAGAAGTTGGTTGTTAGAGCTGAGTTGAGTATTTGTCAGATTGAATCGGGAATAGACCCGTAGCTCAGTTGTAGTGTGTTGGTAGTTGTGAGTTCTGATTTATTCGGGCGGAATCGGGAGTGGGTGATAATTCTGGTGCACAAATTTTTCTGTGTACGCAGGCATTCGCTGGGCGAATGGGGGCGAGCCTTTGCTAGGCTTCGCCGGGCGAACTAGCCAGCGAGTGCTGGAAGAAGCTTCTGTCTGGCTTCGCCAGAGGTTTCGCCAGGAGAATGGCAGCGAGCCTTCGCTGCGGGGCTTCGCCGGGCGAACGCGCCAGCGAGCCCGACAACAGCTTGTGTTTTTGCTGCTGTTTTGTGTTGTTTCCTTGTGGTTTTGGACCCTTGTTGGTCATGTATGATGAGGAGCTTGCTGGAGAGCTGAGGTGAGTGTATGTATGGCGTCGGGACGTGACGACGGTGGTACTCGTGGGATCATGATATGTGGATTGGGGTATGTTATAATACCTGTATGTTGTGTAATGAATGATGTGAACTCCTTAATATTCACTTAATTCGAGAGATTGCGTCAGTGTATGTTAAGATACATGTATGTGGTGATATAAGGGTGTTGAGTGCGATCAGATTGATCTGCTATGATGATAGCTGAGTGTTGAGAGTGTGTTGAGGGTTGTAGGGCTATGTGGCCGGCGTTTATCGCATTTGACATAATCGGTGGATTATGTGTTAAGTCTAGATAAGTATGGATGTGTATGGATGTGTAAGGATGTGTATGTGATATGTATACACTATGTGCTATGTGTGGTGATGTGTGGTGATGAGTGGATTCGTAGGATCGATACGCTTGTTATGCATTGTGTTTGTATGTTGTGAGATGGATGTGGATCCGTAGGATCGATACGCTTGTTATGCATTGTGTTTGTATGTTGTGAGATGGATGTGGATCCGTAGGATCGATACGCTTGTTATGTGTTGTGTTTGTATGTTGTGAGATGGATGTGGATCCGTAGGATCAATACGCTTGTTATGCGTTGTGTTTGTATGTTGTGAGATGGATGTGGATCCGTAGGATCGATACGCTTATTATGCATTGTGTTTGTATGTTGTGAGATGGATGTGGATCCGTAGGATCGATACGCTTGTTATGTGTTGTGTTTGTATGTTGTGAGATGGATGTGGATCTGTAGGATCGATACGCTTTATGTGCGTTGCATTTACATACTGTAGTATGAGGACTGGATCAGTAGGATCGTTACGCCTAGTGCACGTGGTATTGATGTGTTGTGTGCGAGATATGAGGATCAGTATGATCGTTACGCCTTGAGTACGTTGTGTTGGTGTGTTGTGGTGAGTGGATCCGTGAGGATCGGTACGCTTATTATGCATTGCACTTATGTGCGGCTATGTGATATATTTGGGTCAGAAGGACCGACATGCCTTGTGTGCATTGTATGTGATAAGTTGTGTGGTGAATGGATCCGTGGGATCGACGCACTATGTGTACTTGTTATGTATGTATTTTATGATGTGAGTGGATCCGTGGGATCGGTACACCTTGTGCGTCGTGTATATGTATATGTTGTGTGAGGGGTGGATCAATAGGATCGGTGTGCACTTGGTGTGCCAGATGTTTGATGCGTGTGATATTGTGTTGTGCTCCCGGTGGGGAGGGTGATGGCCATGTGTCCATCGATGATATTGTGTTGTGCTCCCGGTGGGGAGGGTGATGGCCATGTGTCCATCGAAGATGTGCTCCCGTTGTGGAGGGTGATGGTCAGGTGTCCATCGGTATTGTTGTGGTGCTCCCATTGTGGAGGGTTGATGGCCAGTTGCCCATCAATGTGGTGTGCTTCCTGAGTGGAGGGTTGATGGCCAAGTGCCCATCGTTGATATGTGCTCTTGTGTGGAGGGTTGATGGCCAGTTGCCCATCGTGATTGTGAGTCGGTACCGTATGTTTAAAGTTGTGTGTGTGCATTGTTGCGTGACAGTGTGTTGTGGTTGATGGTGGGACCGTGAGTCCGGATGATATGTATATGAAATAGCATTATTATTGGTTTCTGCCTTTTATTTCATGTACTATTATACCATTATTATTTGATTGTGATTCTCACCCCTTTTGTTGTTGTTGTGGTCAGTGCTTCTTCGGAAGTACAGACAATCCAGGTGATTAGCTAGCTTGGATTGTGGTGTCTCTATAAGACTGCTATGATACGTAACACCGAGGCCTTTTTGGGAGTTTTATCGCTTTATGTTGAATTTGTGTGCCCCTGTGGCGTATCCTGTTTGATGATGATTGTAGATGATGCTATATGTATTTTGGGCAGATGGTCGTTGTTGTATGTGTGTGTGTGTGTATATATATATATATATATATATATATATATATATATATATATATATATATATATATATATATATATATATATATATATATATATATATATATATATATATATATATATATATATATATATATATATATATATATATATATATATATATATATATATATATATATATATATATATATATATATATATATATATATATATATATATATATATATATATATATGACGAGGTTGATGGATATGGATAATATATATGATGTTTTATGATTTATGACAGACTATGTATATATTTCCGCTGCAGTTTTATTGAGGAATTAATTTGGAAAATGTTTTGTGGAATTTTAGTGTGAATTGTGACATCCCGTTGTGGGAGATACTCTGATGTGTGCTTATTTAATTGTTTTATTTTATTTTGGGAAACGGGGTGTTACAGGCCGCGCCAGGATCTCCTGGATGATGGATTTGTGCCCGCCTTTCTTCTTGGTGCTCGCCAATTTCAACAGGATGTCAGCCTGTGTGTTCTGCTTGCGCGGCACGTGTTGGGCCTCTGCAGAATCGAAATTCTGCATCCGCTCTCTTATGAGAGCTAAGTATTCGCCCATGTTGTCTTTTTTCGCTTGGTATTCTCCCCGTACTTGCAAGGCGACCAGCTGGGAGTCCGTGAAGATTTTTATCTCCTTGGCTCCAAGATCCTATGCTAAGCGGAGGCCGGCTAGGAAGGCCTCGTACTCCGCCTGGTTATTCGTTGTTGGGAGGGGCGGTGTATTCCGTGAACCGTCTAGCTGGGCCCCGCTGCTCGCGGGGATCTCTGGGCGGTCATCCCGTCGTCGGTCTCCCCCTCGTCGGTGGCTTGAGGCTCCGTCGTCTCTAGATCCGCGGGGGGTCTCTCTGTCCCGGGTGTCCCGGGCGGAGTTGGCAGCTTGCGTTTCCTCGAACCGGATGTAATGGCGAGCACAATCGAGGAAATCTTGGAGGGAGTCTGGTCGATGGATGGCCACGGCCTCGTAGAATTTGGAGTCTCGGCACAGGCCTTGCTCCATTAGGTAACGCTTCATCTCGTCCGAAGTCGTTACTTGTATTGCCTCCCTTGTGAACCTCTCGATGTAGTTCCTGAGGGGTTCTTCGAGGGCCTGGATGAAAGCGCCAAGCGCGGCTTCTGTCTTCGGGTGGCGCCTAGACGCCGTGAAGTGTCGCGAGAAGAGGTCCTTTAGGACCCTCCACGACGTGACGGACTCCGGCTCTAGGCTCTTGTACCATGTCATGGCGCCTTTCCATAGGGTCGTCAAGAAGAGCTGACATTTGATGGCTCCTTGGACGTTACGGTAATTGAGCATAGCCTCGATATCTTCCAAGTGGTCATTCAAGTTCGAGGTGTCGTCGTATGTTGAGAGCGTCAGTGACTTTTCCATCCCGTGGGGGATGGGAGCTGCCATTATCTCCCGAGACAAGGGGGTCCGGTAGTCGTCCTCGTCGCTGAGAATTGGGGACGGAGGAGGTGAGGGTCCGTGTCGCGGGTGCGGTTGATTTCGTACCCTCGGCTGCCTCATCGGGGGTTTTGTTCCCGTCGCCCTTGGCTTCTGGGTTCGCTTCTCTTTTCGGGCTGGAGACCTTGTCCGCTTCTTGGAGGCAACAGGTTGGGGCCTCTCCAGCTGTGGTCGGCGATTTCGTGGATGGGGTGACGGGCTCCTTGAGTTCCCGTGCTGCTCTTCCCGCGGAGGGTAGCGGGACGGGGATTCGTGCTCGAGCTCGCCAATGTACTGATTCTGTTGGAACATCATCTGATATGTCTGGTTGATGACTACAAAGAGGGCGACCATCGTCGGGTCCGCGCCGGCCGGAGTAGGGATAGGCTGGACCACTGTCGGGCTTCGTTCCCGAGGGGCTTCACGGTGCGAGGAGCCTTCGGGGAAGGGGAGGCATCCTGGCCGTCCATGGCATCAGTCTCATGTAGTTGAGATGTCCCAATGTGACCGTTGTGTTGGCGGGCGAAACGACGGAGGATTTGTGGACGGCGTCGTCATGGCGTGGGCTAGTCGTGATTCGGAAGGGTTGAGATGAAACTTTGATTCTCTGCTCAGAGGAACGGGGAAGTTTGTATTCTCACAGACGGCGCCACTGATCTGACCTGATCAGAAGGGAACCACTGGACTGCCACGCGTCTTTGACTTGCTACTTGTTCACTGGTGTTGAAGAGGAGAATGGGGTGTACCTGCAAGACACTCCGATGTCAAAGTAAGGAATTGGACAGAGTGAGAGCAAATACAGAAAAGAGGATGAGAATTGAATACCTGACCCTCTTGTGGAAGAGGGTATTTATAGAGAGACCCCAGCGCAGGGCCAACGGTCATTTGAGTTGGGCTGGGTGGCCAGACCCAACCCAAGTGACTGCTAGGGCTTACGTGGCGTAGTGAAGACCAGGACGTGGTCTTCGCCCTAGTTCAACTGTTCCGTGAACTCCGGAGAGTGGATTGACCTGCTCTTTCGGAGGTGGGCAGTTGGTTGATGACGTGTCCCCGCGGAGGGGAGCACGTGGAAAACATGTGAGGCACACGTCTTTCCTGTCCGACGTGGGAAGTGTCCTGCCCGACGGGGCAATACCTGACTGGCGGGAGCCTTGTGCTCGACGCAGATGAGGAGGACTTATTTGGGCCTTTCACCCAGCGTAAGTGGGCTGGGCCTTCCCGGTCAAGCGGGAACCCAAACTAGAATATAATCATTATTCATTTTAAAATTATTAACTAAATTTAAATTTAAACACATACATGAATATATTTTATATCGTATCAAATTTACATATACATTCAAATATATTTTATAACATATCATTTTATCTGTGCTGTGCTATGTTACTAGTTATATTTTAAAATACACTTTGTTGGATTGTAATATATGTTGTATATAAATTACCTAATTAAACATTGACATTTTATACAAAAATGACTAGATTGTCAATTATTTTTTGAAATGGTGTGTTAACTTTTTAAATATGTTAAAAGAACTTATGAAGTGGTTGGCTCTTTAGGTATCAATTAAAATAAAATTAACTTAAAATTGTCCCATTAAGAAGTCCAAATGGTAGCTGTACAAAACATATCAGTGTAATTCTTCATGTCTATTATTTGTCAAGTTTCAAGTTGATTTGTAGGACAATGAGAAATATCATCATGGTTTGATCTTAACATGCAGTTGAAGCCTCATCACACGAGAGCCACAAAACAAGAACCAAATATAGTAAATAAGGTGACAAACTCTTAGCCTGCATAACCTCATTCTATTACAAAGTCTTACCCATAAACAATTCAATTAGACCGTTTCTATAGCCAATAATTTTGTTACTTTAACACAAAACCACTACCTTTCACACTTTAGTTTCACTCTTAACAAAAAATAATAAAATTAACAAGAACAATAGCCTCTGTTTCTGTATGTTCGTATTGATTCCTAAGTTAAACAATGGCAATCTACAGAATAGCAATTGGATCTCCTAGAGAGGCCAGTAATCCTGCTGCCATTAGAGCAGCTTTTGCAGAATTCTTCTCTATGATCATTTTTGTTTTTGCCGGCCAAGGCTCCGGCATGGCATATAGTGAGCAATCTAAACAACTTCTCGCAACCGCGACTAATACATTTTCTAACACTCTTTTTAATGCCTTCTCAATTATTCGGTAAAATTCTTGTAGGTCTAATCAGATCTACAAGAATTTCACTCTTTAAATGAGAGAGTGTTGGAAAGGAATTATTATTTGAGTTAGAATAATTATTGTTATTTTTTGAGAATTTTAAGATGGTTTGTTGGATATTGTGGCAGCCAAACTTACAAACAATGGTGGTGCAACTCCTGAAGGTCTCATAGTGGCATCATTGTCTCATGCATTTGGGTTGTTTGTAGCTGTTTCTGTTGGTGCCAACATTTCTGGTGGACATGTCAACCCTGCAGTCACATTTGGTGCTTTCATTGGAGGAAATATTACATTCTTGAGAAGTATTTTGTATTGGATTGCACAGCTACTTGGGTCTGTAGTTGCTTGCATTCTTCTCCATTCATGCACTGGTGGAATGGTAAACAAAATTTTCACTTAATTTACAATTAATTATTAACTATAAAGCACTACCACATAGTTCAGAGAAATAACCGACATATACAATACTCACATACATGCTGAGACTAATACTAATTTAAAAAAATAGAAATAATTGATTCGAACCATACATGTGTCTCATGTCATAATGACTTAATAAAAAATATTGTTTTGTTTATGGCTTAAAACGAAGATATTAAGAGTGCGATAGTATTGCATCAATGTCAGACATTAATATGTCACCCGTCAGATATGTCTTTCATCTAAATCATCAATCCATAATATTTATCTAATATTCTCAAAAAGACTAAACCAACCTATTCAACTAAATATCGGCTAGTTCACTAGTTAGTTCAACTACACTGGATTTTCAACATGTCATAACCTAATCGATTCGGATTCAGCAGTTGGTTGAACCGGTTCTTTATTGAATTTTAACCTTTTTTTTTGGATTATCTATGCAGGAAACAACAGCTTTTTCACTATCCTCAGGTGTGTCAATATGGAATGCATTAGTTTTTGAGATAGTGATGACATTTGGATTGGTATATACAGTTTATGCAACAGCAATAGATCCAAAGAAAGGGAATGTAGGTATTGTAGCACCACTAGCAATTGGTTGTATAGTGGGTGCAAATATCTTAGTTGGGGGTGTATTTGATGGTGCATCAATGAATCCAGCAGTGTCATTTGGGCCTGCTGTGGTTAGTGGAACATGGACTCATCATTGGGTCTATTGGGTTGGCCCATTCATTGGTTCAGCTACTGCTGCTATTCTTTATGATAATATTTTTATTGGTGATGACGCTGATCATGAACCTCTTTCAAATAGTGACTTTTAGATTTTTTTTCTAGAATTTTTTCTTGTTTTTTATTGGATTTTATATGTCCTCTTCATATTGAGGAGTGAATAAATCAATTAATGTAGCTTTTGAATGTCAGATGAATGTGTGTGCCATTTGTTCTCCAGCAGAAATAGCAGAATTGTTTTGTGCATTTTAATTTTTTAATTCTATTATTAGTGTCAAAGTGTTTATTCAAATTGGAAGCATGTAGTGTGCATGTGTTGGTCACATATAAAATGGATAAATGTTGGTTACTTATATTTCTTGTAGATAAGTTACTACATAACAATTAAAATCGCTCAGGCATATGTTATTAACTTTTTTTAATGAATTTTATGTTTGAGATAATTTATGGAGTACATATGAGTAATTTAAATTGCGGATAAATAAATTTTGAAAAAAATAGGTGGTGCATATGTAAATTCTGCCAAATCACAAAACTATTTTAGAATTACTTACCTAACATGTCAGATAGGTGGTTTCTTATTGAATGATATTAACTTTCTTTTACACATTTCTTATTAAATGTTATTAACTTTTTTTTACACATTGAAGAGAATGTCCATTAAATTCATAACTTTTTTATTACTTTTCACACGTGCATGTATTTCTCACTTGTTTGAGATTTATTATTTTTGACACGTGCATGTATTTCTCACTTGTTTGAGTTGACTGATCTATAACACATATTCTCTTAATTTTTTTAATCATTATTTTTTAACTTTTTTATATTAATAAATTTTGTTAATTTAAAATAATAATTTTGTAGGATCACAGTGTCTCGGATTCTAAAAGGTTTTTAGAGTCACGTATTCAATCTCAAAATATTGTCGTCATCGAAAAATTACTTGTCAGATAACAATATTCTCAAGAGGATCTATTCTAAGTGTAGTTCTCGTGTCACTATGCCAAAAAAGACCTTTAGCAGCACTTTTTTTTGCCTTTAGCAGCGCTTAAAAGCGCTGCCTAAAGTGGCGCTGCTAAAGGTAAAGACAGCGCTTTTTTTTTGCCTTTAGCAGCGCTTTTTTTTTTTTGCCTTTAGCAGCGCTTTTTTCACCCTATAGCAGCGCTTTCATAACCGCTGCCTAATCCCCCTTCATCTCCCCCCTTTAGCAGCGCTTTTTAAAAGCGCTTTCTTAGACCCCCTTTAGCAGCGTTTTTTTAAAGCGCTGTCTTAGACCCTCCTTTAGCAGCGTTTTTTTTAAAAGCACTGTCTATTCTTCACGATTTTGAATTTTTTTTTTTTTTAAAATAATCACATTTTTTATATATTTTTCAATAAACCTGCTTATAACAAATACATTCCCTGCTTATAATTCAGGTCTTTAGTTCAACAGTTTGGCCTTATATATAACAATTATTTTGGCCTTATTTTTGTGTATTCATCAATTTGCAATATTATACACAATAACTAAAGTATACATTATAATTCATCACTTTGAAATATTATACACATAAACCTGCTTAAATATATTACAACACAGTCCGATCCTCAGAACAAAATCACATATACAATCAATTCACATATAATTACAAATCTGATAACTTTACAAATAGATACAATATCAGATGTCGCATTAGGAAGAAATAAACTTAACAATCTTTACTTGACTATTGAATTCTGTATGAGACTGCATGGAGTTCACTATCAGCCACAAATACACGGTTTTCTTCGAGCTTTGTATCATTATTCAATTGAATGTCTTCCAAGCTTAATTCAATAGAACATGATTCATCTTAACAACAGCACAAGCAAAAACAATAATAGATAAGTAACAATACACTTGAACAGGCCCATGTAGATCATTAAGTACTAGATTTCTATGAAATTTTCAGTTCTTATCATTATTTGAAGTTTCTGTTAATCAGATTAATAATTAAATATGTATTTATAGAATTAATCTTCATTATCATTACCTTCCAATATATATTTCCTCATGAAGTGTCAAAGCAGCCAATACAGTCACAATCACTGTCACAAGAGGGCTAAACAATGCAGAGAAAAGAGGTCCTCTCTGTGTTATGCACCATGCTTGAAGACAAAACATAACCGCTGATCCCATAATTCCCTACAAAATATATTTATTACAAATTATCTAGGATTATGATGTATAAATATTGGTGTGTATCATCATGAAAAATTACCGCATATAAAGTGGAACCAAATTGAAGTAGAGAATTAATCTTCCATGCATTAAGGTCTGGCTCCAAGAATACTGTCACTACGGCTGATTGTAATGTTGAAATGAAACACATCCAAGCTGACAGTGATAGATAATTAGGATGACTTTTGTAAACTGGAACCTGAAAAATATATAAGGGTGAAATGTTATATGTTTATAGAATAATAGTTATATCATAAGTATTAATTATTAAGATTTTAAAAAACAGTCTCTGATGGTACCGATATTGATTTTGTTATTGATTCTGTTATTGACGGTTTTTATGATAAGGAATTAATTATGGTTAATTCACATCCGCAACAACCACTAACACCAGTGCCGACTAAAATCGCGTAAGCATAGACCGTTATTTAAGACTTTGATTGTACTGAAATTAAGTACCTGCAAAATTAGCCAAAATGACCAGGCAACACTACTTGCCAAAAGAAAAACACATCCTAGCAACCAATTCTTATCAGTATCACTTCCATCCATGATTGATTTTAAAGGTATGATCGTTGCATTTAATAGTTTTGGACCCTTCAACAATACTATAGACAAAGCTCCACAAATACATATCAAAGTCCCCACAATTTTGGCTATAGTTCTCAAACTTCTAATATTTACTTTTTCCATTCTGTAAAATATTCAAAGAAACATATTATTATTGGTTTGAATTTTGATTGACTAACAAATATAAGTTAAGTTAGTTATTAATTACCCTACAAAGGCTGCTATTAAAAATGTAACTCCGGGAATAAGATTGATCATGGCACTTGCAATTGAAGAAGACGAAAGATGTAGTCCCTCAAAATATAGATTTTGATACAATGTAATGCTGCAACATCAAACATCATTATACATATACAAACATAAAGCTGTATGAATGATCTATACATTCTAAAACTATATCCACATTCATGAAGACACGTGAATTCATTAAATGATGTGTAACTCGCCAAACAAACTTTATTTCAAAAAAGTTGTCGGATCTATATATTTATGTTTTAAAATTTAATAAATAAATAAGGATTATTTGTGAATTTAGACTATTTCATAGAAAAATAAGGATTAAGAAAAATAAATAAATTTCAAGATTAACAGAAACTTAAAGCTTTCATCTAAATCACAAATAGTGTGAAGTTTCTAAAGCAACATAATCTAAAAAATCATTGAATATATGTGCAGTATTTCCCTTATAAAAATTATTAGTAAAAAGAACTCATATAAGGTGTGACATTTCAGCAAACACCTTGTATATGGCTAGATATAATGAAAGTTAACATAAGTAAATTCATTGTGGCATTTCAACAAACACCTTGTATACAAAACTCAAGCCAATATCAAACGAGTAATTTTCATCAACGGTATCAACAAAAACAAGTCAAAAACTCAGAAAAGAAGTAACACTAACATCATATAATCCAAAAAAAATGAAATACTAAGACATTAATCCAGAAAAATGCAAAATGAAAAACTTCAAATACCGTAACAATGGACGGACGGCAGCAGAATGAGGTGACGACATAATGACCGGAGGAAAGACGACGGACGGAGGCTGTCGGACGGAGGCGCGGACGGAATGCGTCGACGGTGACTGTTCTAATTCTGAATAGGGCAACATTCGCGAGTGGAAATAAGAAAGAAGAAGACTGTTCTGATTCTGTGAAAATATTGGAATTTTTTAAATTTATGCTACTTAAACCTATAGCAGCGCTTTTTTTGGCATTTAGCAGCGCTTTTAAAAGCGCTACTATTGGTCTGCCTTAGGACCCCCTTTAGCAGCGCTTTTTTTGGCATTTAGCAGCGCTTTTAGAAGCGCTGCTATAGGTATGCCTTAGGACCCCCTTTAGCAGCGCTTTTTTGGCATTTAGCAGCGCTTTTAAAAGTGCTGCTATAGGTCTGCCTTATGACCCCCTTTAGCAGCGCTTTTTTAAAAGCGCTTTCGTAGACCCCCCCCCCCTTTAGCAGCGCTTTTTTAAAGCGCTTTCTTTGACCCCCCCCCCCCTTTAGCAGTGCTTTTTTAACAAGCGCTGTCTTAGGTATGCTATTTTTTTGTTTTTTTTTCATGACCCTTTAGCAGCGCTTTTTTAGAAAGCGCTGTCTTTTGTTGCGCTGCTAAAAGTCATTTCTGGCGTAGTGTGTTACTCCAACAAAACAAGTATGTTCGGATACCAATACTATGCAACCACATTATATCTTAATGTTTTTCTTGAGACTCAGGTGAAGAGTTTATCTCACAGAGTATAACAAGCAATTTAGAACGTCTTTCGCAATATCACAAGTGTTGAAATTGTAATTTCTTGTATCGAAGCAGTGTGCCTCGACAGAAACAAGGACTAGTCGAATTATCTAATGTGTGTGTGTCGATTTATATTAGTGTGTCGAAGTATCGAAGCAAGTTGCTTCACACAGGATTTCGACTTAGGTCTATTTTAGTAATGTTAGCTATTTTGGGATTTTATAGTTTTGGCCTTTCCCTTGGGGTGCAAGCTAACCTAAATTTATAAATAGGGAGAAACCCTTATTTTGTAAACATAACAACTCATAATATTGTATTCACAGATTTGCAGTTGCAAGTAAATAAGAAAGTTTCCACAGTTTGCGGGCAGAGAGAACTTTGTAGTATATTCATCTTCTTCTTCTTCAACGTTATTTTCTTTCTCTCTCAACCTTTTCTTTCATTGTCATTGCATGATTGATAACAATCTTGAGATCAAGATTGAATAGGAATTCTCCATAGGTTGTGGTTGCATTTTCAACATCTAGGATCTAGAGCTCTGATTGCGATTCAAGGAAGGAAAATCGTGATAGCGATGAATCATCCAAACAGGCACTTTTCGAAGAATCTTCAAATTCTCAAGAAAGATGATTCTGAGAATTGGTGCAAGCAGATAAATGTGGTTTTCTGTTATCAAGAACTTTGGGATCTTGTGAAGAGAGGAATAACATCGCTTGCAGAAAACGCAACGGATCAAGAAAAGGCTACACATAAAGAATTGAAGAAGAAAGATTATAAAGCTCTCTTTATAATCCATCAATATGTTGATTCAGGTAACTTTGAAAAGGTTAGTGATGTAGAATTAGCGAATGAAGCGTCGGAAATTCTGGAAAAGTTGTTTGGAGGAGCAGAGACGATGAAAGAGGTGAGGTTACAAACTCACAAGATAACCTATGAATTGCTTCAGATGGAAGAAAGTGAGAGTATAACAGATTTCTTCACTAGGGTTACTAAACGAGTGAATCAAATCAAGGTACATGGAGATGTGTTGACATCAAGATCAGTTGTTGCAAAGATCTTGAGGTTATTGGCTCTAAAGTTTGACCACATGGTAGTAGGCATATAAGAGTTGAAAGACTTGTCAGTATTGACGAAGGAAGAGCTTTAAGGGATACTTGAGTCTCATGAACAAAGGATGGATGAAAGAGCTGCAGAAAATTCGAAGAGTGATATAACTTTGCAGGCGCAGTAAGAAAAGAAAAAGAAAAACAAAGGAAGTTGGAATGGTAACAAAGGTAGAAGAGGCTACAACAATTTGACTGGTCGAAATCAACAAGAAGCAAACTGGTCGAATCAGAAAAAACTCTGGAACCAAGGCAACCAAAGAGGTGGTGGTTGAAAGCCTGACAAAAGTCAGATTCAGTGTTTCAATTGTCAGAAGTATGGTCACTATTTTAGTGAGTGTCGAGAAAAGAAGAAGAATTAAGAAACTGATGCAAAACTGGCGAAACATGAAGAAGAAAAGATCTTGCTGATGGTCACAATAAGAGATGAAGAAAAATTCTAGGATCAGTTGTACTTTGACTCAGGATGCTCATCACACATGACTGGAAGGAAAGATTGGTTTGTCAACATAAAACCCTTGATGAAGAACATGGTAAAATTTACAAATGACAATACTCTAGCAGCTGAAGATATTGGTGATGTTCTGATTATGAGGAAAGATGACAAGAGATCAGTAATTTCCAATGTGTTGTACATACCAGGCATGAAGAGTAATTTTCCCAGTATAGGGCAGCTGGTCGAAAAGAACTACAAGGTGTCGATCAAATACAAGATGATAAGAGTTCTCGACTCAGGTGGTAGGTTAATCTTGAAGGCTTCAATGTCTCATAATAGGACCTTCAAGATTGAACTTAATGTGATGCATCATAAGTGCCTTCAAAGACATCAAAGATTTGAAGAGAAGAAATATGGTTTTAGGATTACCACAAATCGACATTCCAAGTGAAGTATGTGAAGAATGTGTTCAGGTGAAACAACACAAGAATAGCTTCAATAAGGATGCAGGAAGCAGGTCGAAGGAAATTCTTGAAGTCATATACTCTGATGCATGTGGTCCTATCCAAGTGGATTTGATTGGAGGTAAGAAATACTTTGTCACGTTCGTAGATGATTTCAGTCGAAAATTATGGACTTACCTGATCAAGAAGAAAAGTGAAGTGATCGAGGTATTTGCCAAATTCAAATCTATGGTCGAAAGACAGAGTGGTCGTAAGCTAAAGACTCTGAGGACTGGTCGAAATTTTTTGATGCATTATGTGATAAAGAATGGACTGTGCATGAGATGGTGACACCCTACACTCTACAACAGAAAGGAACTGCAGAAAGGAAGAATAGAACCATCATGAACATGGTGAGAAGTATGTTGAAAGGCAAGCATCTACCTAAATTATTATAGGGAGAAACTGTGTCGGCAGCAACATACATCTTGAATAGATGTCCAACGAAGAAGCTAAAAGGAATTACGTTAGAAGAATGTTGGTCTGGTGTCAAGCCTAGCCTAATTTATTTGAAGGTGTTTGGATCTATAGCACATAGACATGTGTCAAATCAGTTGAGAAGAAATCTTGATGATAAGTCGAGTCAGATGATCCTGATAGGATATCATTCGACTTGAGAATACAAGTTGTTCAACCTAGTGAACAAGTAAGTTATGGTCATCAGGGAGGTTATCATAGATGAGCTTGAGGAATGAGATTGGACTAAAAATGTTAAGAAGGATTCAGTGAGAATCTTATGTGAAGAACCAGCTAGTGAAGTCGAAAGAGAAGTTCGACAAGAAAAAGTCAGAGGTAATATAGGCCCAAGCAAGACTTCGACGAACAAGACACATGCCTACAAGGTTGCATGAATGTGCGATTACATCAGATGATGTGGTCGATGAAGAAGGTGAGCTGGTACATTATGCTTTCTACTCAGTGTCGCACCTCGAAAATACATTCGAAAACGCGACCCTCGCGCAAAAGGCGCAGAAATGCGGTTCGACAGAGTCGTCACCGAACTTTATTTTTCCCGAATGAACGGGAGAGGAAAATATCGAGAAAACCTCATATAAACAGAAGGAACACGACCTTCGCAACCTGATGTTCTTGGGTTCAGGAGTCGGTTACGCGAGGGGAAGGTATTAGCACCCCTCACGTCCGTTGTACTCAACGGGAACCTCTTAATTTGAGTTGTGATGGATGTTAGCTAAGATTAATTCTTCTCTTCTCAATACTAAATACTAAAATGGTACTATAAAGGATAAAGATTCTAGGGGGAAGGGGATGGTCAGAGGATAGGGTGCTCGCCAAGGATTGGGGCCCTTGTGCCTACGTATGCTCATTTGGACGAGAATGAGAAATCAGAGCTCTCGTAGTTCGACTACGGGAAAGGATGGAGGAAATGGAAGATGAAGGGGAATGTGGAGAAAGGTAGAAGTGTGCTCACCAAGATCATCGCAATCTTGTGCCTACGTATCTTACATTTGAACGAGAATGAAGAATCAGAGCAGTCGTAGTTCGTGGTAACAACCACAAAAAGGATACGGGATTGAATAAGTTTAAAGTGGGTACGGATGACGATTACTCGAATCTTAAGAAAGACTTCTCGAGCTCAAGTAATCGGGAGAGCGAACCAAAGACTTGGAACTCTCTCTTTTTCATCTTGAAGAAAAAGGTTGTATTTGAAAGGGTGAGGTTGGTCGGATGACGACTACTTGAAGCTTAAGAAAGGCTTCTCGGACCCAAGTAGTCGGGAGAGCGAACCAAAGACTTGGAATCCTCTCTTTTTCATCGTGAAAAGAAAGTTGTTTGAGTTTGAAATGGTGTTTGGAAGGATGAGTAGTTGGAGATGGTTGAATGTTGTCGAGTTGTTAATGTTATTTAAAGGCGTCAATTGCTCACACACGAATAAGATAACTCGCATCCAAACAACCGAAAGCAAGATCAAAGACTTGAACCTACTATTTACACCTTGAAAAGAATTAGATAGTTGTTAATTGATTAATGGTTTATTACGAAAATTCGCTTGACGTTGGATCAAGGGTTTGAATTATTATCGCGTGCAAAGCGTGTAATAGACATGGTTTGAGAAACGGGACCGAATTGACTTACGCATCAAAGGTCGAATTTGTGCAATAGGTTGATGGTGAATGCGTATGAGCACTCGACTTACAAGGTGTGAAAATGGCTCGATGAAGAATCGAGAATTAGTTGGAAAATAGTTTGATCTGCTCTAGTCCCTATGGATGCTCCTAGGAGATAAACTAAATCAAAGAAATGTGAAACATACATCGGAATGGGAGGGGGGTACATGTAAGTTACACGGTATTGCATGAAATAAAGGGGTCTCATTGTCAGGTAGCCCAAGAGAAAGCCGTGTGTGTGCATTGTGTCCTAAACTACGCCTTGAGCAAAGTCGGGCACGACTCAAAATTAGGGTTCCTGCAAATAACCAATGATACAACAGTCCACCAATTCGGCTTTTAGGATTTCGATAATTTGTTATGTGTTTTCGATTATATGGGTGAATAAGAATGAATATGATATGACAATATGAATATAACAAGATAATATAACAATAATATCCACAATAATATTTTGACTGAAATATAAAGCAATGGTTAGTTTGATTACAAATTAAATCGGGGCAAATGTAATGCTAAACCATCGTAGCTCGACTTATAATGGAAAGTCGGTCTATAGGAGGTCGCGTGAGTTGATTTCCGTGCTAAGAAACAAGATGGAGAAATGATATTAAGAATCATTCACCAAGTTAATCGTGTCGCACAGACGGGATCTCGTCTTTAATCATAAACAAAATATCGATTAATCGAAGGTAGCCTATCACGATCCCAAAGTAGGGAAAATGACCCAAATGGCCATTCTCCATAGATTTGAAATCGAGAAGGTTATCGACTTCGATACACGACGCTTACGAATCGGAAGACATCATCGATCGGAAAAATGAATAAAAATGGAAATGAAATAGAAAATGAAATAGTCTCGAATAAATTATCATCTATCAATAGTTTGACCGATAATAATTTGTAAAAAATGTCATTGACCAAAAATGAATAAAATGAGTAAAAATGAATAAAATGAGTAAAAATTGATAAAAATCGAAAATGAAAAGTTTGAAAGAAGTTGGTCCCAGATCCAACGTTATTTATCAATAATTTGACAAATAACGATTTACGGAAGTCTCGTCATAGACCCAAAAAAGTAGAATCGAAAATGAAAAATAAATAAAAAAAGAGAAGATAATCGAAGCAACTTAGGAAACCAAACAAAAACATATTAACATTTTTTTTAATAAGTTATTAAATCAAGAAAACAAAAAGTTTAGAAATTTTTAATAAGATCTTAAAAAAAACTAAAAAAAACAAGAAATAGATAAGAGTTAAATAACAAGGGGGTATGAACAGAAATATGAGGTGGGTGTTAAGCAATGCAAATTTTTTCAACAAGAACTTGGTAAATTAAGATAGCCATACTTTCATGGGCTCTTCGGCCCGTTCAAACCATCTAAAACAGCACCAGCTCATTTTGATTAAATTTAAATTAAAAAAAATAAAATAAAAAAATAAACAAAGAAAAATAAACGAAATAAAAGAAAACAAACACAGCCAAGAACGCAGCTCTAAGAGAACGACAAAGTGTCGTCTTCACCGACATCGGCGCAACAAAAACAACAGGAAATGGCAATCTCCAAACCCCAACCTTTCCGTTTTAATCTCTCCTAACTGCGCCTCAAACTAGAGCATTTCTTTGGCTCTGCTTCCGCTTCAAACTCAGGTACGTACGATCCCGTTTCTTTTGACTTCGGAAAAACCCTGTTCTCACTCTCTTCTGATTCTGAATCTTTCTCTGCTTTGTTCTGGTTTAGGCGTTGGTTGGGTTTACAGAAGGGTAGGCGAGTCGAAGATTTATATGGGTTATTATTGTGGGTTTTGTGAAGGTATTGATTTTTTGAAGTTGAAGAATGAATACAGGTTTATGCGTTTTGAAGATTGAAGGTTTATTGAAAGGTTTTGTTTGAGGATTCGAAGAAGAATGTAGTGGGGATTGGGGTTCTGAAATGGATGAAGATGCGATTCTGTGGAGGTATCTTCAAATGTTTGAAGGTCTGTTTTGGAGTTGTTGTTGAAGGTAGAAGAAGAAGAGTTTGTTGAAGGTTGAAGGTGTTGAAGAGTGTTATGTTGGATTGAGAGTGAAGTTTTAGGTTTCGATGATGGGTTTATTTGAATAGGTCTTGATGTTGAAGAAAGATGAAGGTGAGAGATGGTTGTTGAAGGGTGATTGTTGTTCAATAAGGTGGCGGCTAGGTTTTGGTTCCACCCCCTTTGCTCTAAAAGAAGATGGTATTTATGTAAACTTGGAGGGTATCCTCAAAACGTGGTGGGCTGTGTGGAATGAAGGAACCTCCGAAATGATTCTCACTCCATCTCCTCTTTTGTCTGTAGTGAGGTAAAGACTTCAATTGGTTTTCACTGCGGTAACTGCCTTTTTCTGTACTTTTACTATGGTAAATGGTATTCAAATTGATTTGTAATTACATTTAAAAATGATGCAGGGTATGATTTTGTAATTGGTATTAAAATAGACACTCGCAATAAGCTTTCTGTTGCACAACAGGTATTAGTCTTTCCATAGTTTCTCAAACACTTCAACAATAAAATACTCGGTTCCTTCCATTTTCCAACGAATCCTCGCAAGTGAACCAACAATTTTCATAATAACGGGAAGCATATCAAACCTTGTTCAGCTAATGATTCATGACATACCCCCCAGCAGTAAGTCTTGTAAGGACATCCATAACCTCCTGTGAGGATAATCTGCTCGATGTATACTCTATCGGACACCGTTTTTCCGTCAACAAGACGAAAACCTTCAATTATATTCACGGCCTATAATTGTGCACCTTTTAGCGTAATAACTCATGTATTTTCCTTTACTGTTCTTGTTTTGCTGACATTTGATTTGCTTGTGACAGAGTTATTGTCACTAGTTTTGCCTCATGTTGTAGCATTTATCGGTCATTTCACCAAGTCAAACTAATGAAGTGGGTACAGAAAGCTCACGTCGCTGCTCCTATACTTCAGAGATTTCGACTAGCCATTTGATCATGTGGTGAATGAGAACCAAACCATCAGCAAAACTAAGAAAACTGCTGTGAGTTTTTAGACTTGTCTTATTCAAATCAAGACTTCTTCAACTAAATCTTTCCCTCACATTCTGAGACATTTGTGATATCCCAACTTTTGATTGTTTTGAAGGCTATCTACTCCTGTTAATCCATTGCTGTCATTAGTGAACATGCTGCTGTGCACACCAAATTGTCGTTGCATCGTGACCGTACTGTGGTATGACAACTTGTTTTTTTTTCTTCTAAAGAAACCATCATGTATAATATGTGGGTGTGCACATATACTGATCTTTTGTTCATGTTGTAGATGAGATTATGTGGTGTGTTACAGAATCAAGTTGTTAGGCTTTTTACGACATTACGAAACGTTGCGGCTTTGTTGGTGTGTGAACGGTTTGTTTTGGAGTTGTGGCAACGGTGTGAGTGTCGTAACAATTTGTTGGGTTTTGTGAATCGCCCCCAATTCTTGATGCTTGTTGCATCGCCCATCCGCAGGTGGTTACGTGCGTGCTGTTTGGTTTTTTGCTGCAGGTACTGGTGTACGGTGTGGGGTCCAAAACGGTGTTGTTGGATTAAATTTTGTTGGGAGCTGCTACAAGTTGAAGTGTTCTGGTGCGTGATGGCTCAAAACGTAATGGCTAAAACTTCATCTTTACCGCTATCTTCCCGTACGAAGTGCACAACTCTGCTACAATTCGTGACAGCCTGGCCATAATATGAATTCAGTATTGCTTGGAGAATAGGGTCATGATGGTTTTGAATGAACGACTTGATGCATTGTGGGAGCGCATTTTGCTGTACCATGATAACTGTATAATGCTGCTGTGAGAAAAAAATGTGGGGTCTAAATGATATATCGTTCTGCAATATGTTAGTGAATCAAGTTGTGGCCACGGATTGTGAGCATTTTTGTAACCTACTGAAACAAATTTTATGGTGTGGAGGTGACGGGTTGTCTCTGATGACATAAAGAATATGATTTCTCTTCTTTCGTCATTATACATTTCCTTTCTCTATTGTTAAATTGTAATTCAAATATGTGGCCTTTCTTTCAACCTTTTTGGAATATTGATACCACTTTAATAATGAAGATTTTGTTGTGGGCTTTTGTAAAACTTGCACTTACAAATTGGTCGAAATAACCTCTTTAAATTCACAATTAATTTGACGATGAAATTCCCATACGAATTCAAAAACCAAAGTCCACTTTACTTAACTTCTCACTTGAAAATGAATGACACTTGAAAGAGCCCAGAAAAAGTCATAATTCCAAATTGGCCTTGAATAAAAATTGAAAGAATCACAATAATAAATCCACTTTCAAACTTGCTATTAAATAGGGAGTGAAATCGCATTGCCATGAACCAAAAACCTCATTGCCTTGAAATCAAAGGATAATGCTTTGATACCAAAAATAATGCATTCAAATATGCACTGTACTGAAAACTCCGCAAAAATCAGCTTCAACCAAGTGACCTAAACCATTCCTCATTCAACATTATCCACATGTCTGACCTGACATTCTCAATTGAAAATAAAAACATATTTTTGGAATTTTTGAATAAAGCAAGTGGGTAAATATATGAAATGGAGGCTGTACAAAGGTAGGACAAATTTGGGGTATGACACTCAGATGTCAAACCAGTCAATGTAGCCGAGGAATTGAAAGATTTGAAGTGGGTGAAAGCAATGAATGAGGAGTTAAAGTCCATCAAAGTCAAAAATAATTGGTCACTTGTCGAATTGCATTAAGGCAAGAAGGAAATTGATGTGAAATGGGTTTACAAGGTGAAGGTGAATCCTAAAGGAGAAGTAACTCAACACAAAGCAAGACTTGTGGCGAAAGGATTTCTTCAGAAAGAAGGAATCGACTTCGATGAAGTTTTTACACTTGTTGCTAGGATTGAAATAATCAGGTTGGTTGTTGGTCTAGCAAACATGAACAATTGGCACACATGTTAGATGGGTGTGAAATGTGCATTCCTGAATGGCCCCTTAGACGAAGAAGTTTATGTTGCACAACCAGTTGAGTTTGTAAAACAAGGTGAAGAAAGAAAGGTGTACAGACTGCATAACGCCCTATGTGGACTTAAGCAAGCTCCATGAGCTTGGAATAAGAAGATCGACAGATATTTAGGGATAAGAAATTTGTGAAGTGCACGATTTAGCATGGAATATATGTAAGGAGAAGCAATAGTGAATTGTATAGAAGCAAGCTTCAAGCACATTAAAGTTTTGATGAAGACAACAAGAACAAGCTTTCTACGCAACATATACATACGCAAAAAGCAAGAGATTCAAGTAAACATCAAATATCAAGATAGTGCTCTAGCATGTGAGGATTGGATCTAAACTTCTCATACAAGCTTCAAGTGTTGAAGATAGAGTTTTGAAGATCAACTCAAAGGTATAACAAATATTACTTTAAATACCTATACAAGTGTTCAAAAATTCATATCTCACTACACATATGTCACAAATATTTCAGTGTTAATCGATTAACCCTTTTGGTTAACCGCTTAACGGATCTCAAAATTAAGTTTCTGGTGAATTTGTTATAGTGTTAATCGATTAACATATATGGTTAACCGATTAACATATGTTAATTTTGAATATTATTAAACGTTGAAGGGTGTTAACCGATTAACCTATATGGTTAACCGATTAACACTGAAATAGTAAGCAAAAATGACAGTTTTTCATGAAAATATGCATTGCTTTCTATTTGATTTCTAACTGTTTTTGCTGTATAAAATCACACCCTTTTGAAAAGGTTTTTTGTCAGTATATATTGGTATCAAATTTCAAATTCCAATTCACCTCCAAGAAACTCAATCATAAAAATTACTCATTCTCTTCATCTCTTAAATTTTCATAAAGTGTTCACAAACAGTTTTTGAAAAGAAGCTTTTTGAATAAATTTTCACATTATCACAACTTCATTTCATTTCTTTTTAAAAGAACACTTGTATATTTCTTTGAGTAATATTTGTTTCAAGGAGAAGATCGATCGTGAAGATTGATAGCATCATACTCTCAAAGATATCAAACTTATTTCAAGATTATATTTTGTATTACCTTGTTATCCAAGATTGTTGGAACAAGTGAAGTGTCTGAAGAGGATTGTTCTTCCTACACTTGGATTACCTATAGATTAGATAGTAGGCTTCACCATTGGTGTGATTAGGCTGTGCAATCATTCTAAACTATAGTGAAATCTCTTTCGATTCGAAAGGGGAGTGGAGTACTCTCGGAGTGTGAGGGGAACCACTATAAATTTCTTGTGTCTCTTTTTCTTTTCCGCACTTTATTTTCAAGTCCTAACTTTATAACCGAAAAAGAATCAAGAACCGCAAAAGATTGCAAATAATTTTTTAGAACCTAATTCACCCCCCCCCCCCCTCTTAGGCGCATTTACAAGTTACAATTGGCATCAGAGCAGGTGATAGGTAACATGTTCCTATTCGATCCAGATGGCTTCCGCAAATAACAATCTTGAATTCAAATACAGTGGCAGTAGCAACAAACCTATTTTGTTTTGTGGCGAATATTTCGACTTCTGGAAGATCCGTATGAAGGAACGCCTAGAAGCAGGAAGTGAAATATGGGAGGCTGTTCAAAATGGTCCTTTTGTTTCTACAACGGTGGTCAACAAAGTTGGTTCAACAAAACTGCAAGGGTCATGGGATGATGATGATAAGAAGAAGGTCCTCTATGATAAAAAGGCGATAAATATCTTACAAAGTGCACTTGGAATGGATGGATTCTTCCGTATCTCAACATGTTCAACGACCAAGCAAATTTGGGACACTCTTGTTGAAATTCACGAAGGAACCGCTAAAGTCAAACGATCCCGATTAAATACATTAAGTCAAGAGTACGAACTATTCAGAATGCAACCAGGAGAATCTATCCTAGACCTGCAGAAAAGATTAGTGCATTTGACAAATCACTTGAATGCACTTGGTAAGACACTAACAAATGACGAACTTAATCTTAAAGTGCTTAGGTCTTTATAAAGAGAATGACAACCTAAAGTGACGATGATTTCCGAAAAGAAAAGTCTATCAACAATGGCATCCGCTACGCTATTCGGAAAACTTCAAGAATATGAAACGGAACTTGGACGATTGGAGAAACATGAAATTCAGGAGAAGAAATCCAAGAGCATTGCCTTAAAAGTTGAATCCAAAGAAGTGGAGAAAGATGACAATCCTGAAGAGGACGAAAATTTTACGCTTCTTGTAAAAAGACTAGGAAAATATTTTGGTGCAAAAAATAATATTAGAAACTCTAGTTATACAAGAAGAAAGAAGTTCTCAAAGAATAAAGAAAAAGAAACATCAACATCCAATGGAGATATTACATGCTATGAATGTGTAAAACAAGGCCACATCAAACCAGAATGTCCTAAACTCGCAAAGAATCGTGACCACAAAGGAAAGAAGGATTTCAAAAAGAAGGCCTATATTTCTTGGAATGACAACGAAATAAGTTCTTCATCGGACTCCGATAGTGATCAAAGCGCAAATCTAGCATTGATGACATCACATCATTTCGACGATGAAGACAATAAGGTTAGTAGTGATTTCTCTATTTTTGATAATGATGCTCAAGGAGCAAATGATGAACTTTTAAGTGAGTGCAAAATTCTATATAAAAATATTTCATCTTAAAAGAAACAAATATCAACTTTAGAAGAAAATATTGAGAAAATGGAAAATAATTTTAAAGATGAAAAAGAAAAATTAATTAAGAATTTTGCATGCACTAAATGTGAGTCACTCTTTTTTCAAATAGTCCAATTAAAAGGGTCCTAGAAAGATATGAAAAATTACAAATTGGATTGGAATGTGTTCTTAGTAATAAAAGATACTCAAATGATAAAAGTGGTCTTGGTTACTCAAAATTTTCTAAATAAACTTCTAACAAGACCATCTTTGTCAAAGCTAAAGAACAAATTCCTATGGAAAAAGGTGAAAATCATAAAAAGGTTCATCAATATGTCAAGAAGAAAAGAAACAATTAGAAGAAATCTTATCCCCCTAGATATAAAAGCAATTTTGAGCCTACATGTTTCTATTGTGGTATAAAAGGTCATACTCCAAATGCATGTTATATTAGAAATTTTAGTGTTGCTCAAGGCCATTATGTATGGGTAAAGAAAGGAACTAACTTTGAAGAACCCAAGGAAATTTGGGTACCTAATAAAACTTAACTCTTTTTTGTAGGTATGCTTGAAGACCTCTTAAAATGAATGGTATCTTGATAGTGCATGTTCGAGGCACATGACGGGTGACATAAGCAAATTTTCACATCTAACGCTTAAGGCCAAAGGATTTGTTACTTATGGTGACAACAACAAAGGAAGAATCCTTGGCGTATGCATCATTGGTTCACCACCCTCAATAACTATAAAAGATGTCCTATATGTGGAAGGTCTAAAGCATAATCTCCTTAGCATTAGTCAATTGTGTGACCGAGGTTTTAAAATCAACTTCACTAAAACTGAATGCTTGATTGAAAACGAAGTTACTCATGAAGTAATGCTAAAAGGTAAAAGAGTTAATAACATTTTCTTAATTTCCTTAGATAACTTGTCTTTGAATGTTAGGTGTCTCTTGGCAAGCAACAATGAATCATGGTTATGGCATAAGAGGTTTGCTCACATTCATATGGAGCACTTGAATAAATTGATCAAACATGACTTGGTTATTGGATTGCCAAAGATCAAATTCATCAAAGATAGGTTATGTGACGCTTGTCAAAAAGGAAAACAAACTAAATCAACTTTCACATCCAAGAATGTGGTGTCCACAACTAGGCCACTAAAATTTTTGCACATGGATCTCTTTGGTCCATCAAGAACAAAAAGCTTCGTAGGTAATGTTTATGCATTAGTAATGGTAGATGATTTTTCTATATACACTTGGAATTTCTTCTTAATGCAGAAAAGTGAAGCATTCAAAGCATTCAAGAAGTATGCAAAACAAATACAAAATGATAAGTCTCTTACAATTGCCTTCATTAGAAGCGACCATGGTGGAGAATTCCAAAATGCCTCATTTGAAGAATTTTATGAAGAACATGGAATTTCACACAACTTCTCCGCACCAAGAACTCCACAACAAAATGGTGTTGTAGAAAGAAAGAATATATCATTGGTGGAACTTGCAAGGACTATGCTAAGCGACTCAAGTCTTCCAAAATATTTTTGGGCAGATGCGGTGAGAACGACATGCTTTGTAAGTAATCGTGTTAATATAAGACCTATGCTTAAGAAAACTCCCTACGAACTCTTCAAAGAGAGAAAGCCAAACATTTCTTATTTTCACGTCTTTGGATGTAAGTGCTTTGTCTTGAACAATGACAAGGACAATCTTGGTAAGTTTGACGAGAAATCTGACAAAGACATATTTCTCGACTACTCTCTCTAGTAAGGCTTTTAGAATTTATAATAAAAGAACTTTAACTATTGAAGAATCTATACATGTCAAATTTGATGAATCTAACCCCTCCAAGGAGGATATTGTGGTTTGTGATGATGATGATGAGTTTGTAAAAATTCCCGAAGAAGATACTTCTAAAGATATCATTAAAGAACTAGATAGACCGATTCAACAAGATTCCAATGTCAACAATCTACCAAAAGAATGGAGGATTCATAGAGATCATCCTATCGACAAAGTGATCGGAGACATAAGTCAAGGTGTTGCTACAAGATTAAATCTCAAAGATGCATGCTTGAACATGGCGTTCGTATCTCAAATAGAACCTTCCAAAGTTGATGAAACTTTTAAAGATGATCAATGAATTATTGCTATGCAAGAAGAATTAAACCAATTCAAAAGAAATCAAGTTTGGGAACTTGTTTCTAGACCAAAAGATAAACATATCATCGGAACAAGATGAGTGTTTAAGAATAAACTTGATGAGAATGGAATAATTGTTCGAAACAAAGCAAGATTGGTGGCTCAAGGGTACAATCAAGAGGAAGGAATTGACTTTGAAGAAACATTCGCCCCGGTTGCAACGTTAGAAGCTATTCGTTTATTACTTGCTTATCTCTGCTCAATGAACTTTCAGCTTTTTCAAATGGACGTCAAAAGCGCCTTCTTGAACGAATACATCAACGAAGAAGTCTATGTCAAACAACCCCCGGATTTTGAAGACTTCAAGCATCCTTCACATGTATACAAAAAGATATTCAAAAAGATGCTTGAAGGATATTCAAAAAGATATTCAAAAGAATATTCAAAAAGATACTCGCTCGGGTGTTTTTCGCGCCATGACAAAAGGATACTCAAAATAAATAAAACAAATATGAAAAAGAAATGAGCTAAAGTAACATGAAACCAAAAATGAATGAAGAAAAGTTAAAACACATATTTGAAATAGAAAAATCAAATTTAATATAAAACGAAATCTAAAAAAACGAAAAATAAGAGGAAATTGCCTGAGTTTCAGGCAGTTGGAACAAGAAGATGAAAATGAGTGAAGTAGAAGATCATAAATTGAGAGAAGTAGTGGGAAATGGGGGCACATTTAAACTCATTTAACTATTAACATATTTGATCAATATATAAATAAGATATATTAGTTGTTTAATAAAATAATTTCTTTTGTTGAAGATTTGAATTATGAGAGTGTATTTTCTTTTACATTCGAAATATTTTAAGTGTTAATTATTACTCTATTGGATAAATCTATACATAAATTTTTCTCTAATTTTAAATAAAATTTCACAAATGAATATGAAATTGATCTTTCGGGTATCAAAATTTAAAAACCAGTGTTAAATTAATTTATACCGATTTTTGTTCAGCTTTAAATAGAATTTTATAAATGGAATATGTGATTGATTTTTTTAAATTAGTCTATCGTAAAATTAAATAGTAAACTTTGTGTAATTTTCTTGACTTTTCTGTGATGTTAAGTTTTTTTTTAATGGCTGTTTGATGTTAATTTGATTGACTTTATTTAATATTTACATAGCTATCAAGAAAAGTCGTTGGTTCCAAAATTGAAAGATGGAAAGATTTACATGAATATAAATGGTCCCAATAAGAAAAAAATTATAATATGGTCATTAATGCTTGAAGTCCATTATCTCCTTCAGCAACTTTGAAATAAATGTTTGCTTTCTTGGATAATGAACTTTCTAAACAACTTTCCTTTTTTTGTATGTTACAATTTTCATTATTAGTATTGAATATGCTACTACTATATGATTATAGTTATGGCAAATTTGTAAAGTTTACAAGAAACTTATTTAAAGTCCTCCCATGCTGGTCTCATTTGACCATGTTTCTCATCGTTTTAAATTTCATTGGGAATAATTAATTAATTAATTAATATTATAAAATATTGAAATTAAGAAAGTTGTTTTTAAAAGTGAATAAAATAAATTATTATACAAAATCTCAAATTTGTCAATGAAATAAAACTTCATAGAATATGTATAATATTTAAAACATAATTAAATATAATTAATTATTTTTTTAACATTGAAATATGTTTAATTTAAGATTTCCATATAAATTTGCTAAATGAAATAATAAAGTCTACGGCGAAAAGCAAATATGAGAGAATAATTTTAAATTTAAAGAGTAAAAAAAAAATTAAAACGAAACAAGAGTATATAATTTCTTTTATATATATATATATATATATATATATATATATATATATATATATATATATATATATATATATATATATATATATATATATATATATATATATATATATATATATTAAAACTGTGATTTTTTTTGTCATCTGAATTGACAGAAATCTTTTTTTCAGATTTTATGTTTTTTTAATAATATGTGGCCATCATAATGGCGATTTTAACTCAACAAATATTAAATTAAGCAAATATTCAACCACTTGACAAAAAAACAAATATTCAAACCATATGTCATTGTAATTAATATATTGTCCAAACATATACTCCGTCTCATCAAACATCATAGCAAAAGTTAAATAGAGTTAGTTCATAATAGTCTATTCTATAGAATTGAATTCAAACCACGTGTACAAATAATATCTATAACACAAAATACACAAACTTCAATTTTTTAATCTTCATTGTTTTTTCTCTCTTAATAGATTAGCTTCCGCACATGGAACAAGATGTAAATGATAAAGTAATAGAATGGATATGTTGGATAGGATTAAACTTTTGGTGCGATGGAGAGAAAGGAGAAATTAATAATAACTAAAAAAAAGTAATTTAAAAATGAGAAAATTAAATATTTGAAATGACGTTTGATGTTTAAATAGTATGAGTTATTAAAATTATGCACAAGTGACTTGACATCCTATGCGGATTTCTGTCCGATTTGATTCAATGGTAAGAGATGTGATGGAGAGCGTGATTATCTATTTCGTATACCTTTTTCTTCAATATTTGTTATTGGACCTCCTTCATGGTCTTGCAAACAATAAAAAATAGTTGTTCTCTAAGCTCTAGTTTTTAGTGCAGCCTATATTAAAAGAAAATAAAGTGCTTTAATGGGATGTTGACGTCTTTTGAAAAGAAGTGCATTAAATGTGTCCCTCATGATTAACAACACTTCTTAGGTATATCTCAACACATGTCCATAAGTTTGACAATAATGATTTTTTCTAATACTAAAGCATTTGAGTGTTTTTGGATAATGTATGATGAGATCTCGACCATTAATGGCGTGATTCCCAATGATGAGGATCACATGGTTCGTCTTCCTTGGGAGATATATGAGGAGTTTTGAGGTTACCATATTCCCTTTTACACCATTTGTGAATCTTTAGACATCTTCTCTTGTGTTTGTAACCTTCTTTATCTTTGCCAATATCCTCCCATCAACCATTATTTTTGACGTACTTGCGTCACCTCTTCTAGTAGAACCTATAGCATGTGGGTCATTGAGTTCATCATTTTAGGGTAACATTTGAGCTTGAAATTTTCTTTTTTACATACTTTCTTACTTTGTTAGGATTTCTAAAGATAATAGATGTGAGATTTGAGTCTTTTCTATTTTGTACTTTGGTGAATTGTCTTGCTATAGATGACTTGGTGGGCGTTAATTTAGTCTTTATACTAACCATATACTTTTCTTATGACCATTTCTTTCATGCATAGACAACTTCTTTTAACATGAATAATTCTAAACGTAGGGTCTAAAGGACAATAAGTGACAACTCTATAGTATGGGTGGATCAAGAGACAATGGACATTATTTTTGCATTTGTGGGTGAAGGCGGCCTAGAACATGTCTTTACCGAAGTGGGTCTCTTCTCAGATTATAGAATTCTTCCCCCTGAATGGGATAAGAGGGTTTACAGGAAGTATGATGGGTGTGTCACTCCTCTCTACAGATGCTTGTTTTCTTTAATAAGTTTCCGCCACCCCCTCTAAACCATCTATTAGTTTCTCTTTCACAATTGAACCCGGTGAGCTAAGCTTATATCAAATTCTTCCATACTTGTGCAAATACAAGAAAGGTGTGTCGTCTCTGACGTTATTCCTCCACCTTTTTAAAGTCCAACTGTGTGCTGATAATTTAGCCGAAGATCGAGGTCTAATTTTCCTTAGGCAGAGTACCAAGATGTTTGAGGTTTATGTAGAGAGCATGAAGAACCTCAAGGACCGGTGCTAACTTGTTAATTCCATTACCGAGGTGGCTTTTGCTAACTTCTGCAACATAAGTTTCGAGCAGCCTTATCAATGTTCAGACAAATTCTCTAAGTTATGGCGCCAGAGCCATCTCTTGGTGGATGTTGGGTATTATGTCTATAGTTTGGATAAATATTCCTTTAAAGAAACTTATATGAAGAGGAATTGATAGCCTTCTTCAAAGATTTGTGCTACGTTGATAGTGTTTCTCCTTCGGGGGCACCGGAGAAACAAAAGAAATGGATCATAGATACACACTTTTTAGTGGAAGTTACTTCAAAATTAGGATATGCAAGCCATCTTTGGTGAGTAATAAGGGAGATTTCCTCTTTCATTGGTGATGCTTTGATGATTATTATTTCCTTGTCTTAATTGAACTCTATTTTGCAGATAAGACGAAATTTACAACAATGCTTCAGATGAAGTGGACGCCTATGGTTTCTCCATTTCCTACGATCGTTGATTCTGGGAAGGGTACTGGAGGAATCTAACATACAGGGTCCCCTACTGGTTTAGTTGCGGTTAACCTGCTTATCTCGCTTCAAGTGGAAATCTGAGATTGTCCAAATTGATCCATGGTTAAAAGCGCTCTACGCTTATCTTCGGTCGAAGTTATCCACCAATGAGGTTCCTCTTGAAGAGGAAAACAAAGAATAGGAATCTTCCTGCAAGAAAGTGAATAATTTAGAGTTGTCTCTAAACAAGACTCGAGAAGGTTGAAAGGAAGCTGGGGACGTCTTTGGAAGATGTGTCATGAAAACCTTGAGTTATCCAAAAAATATGTGAAGTAAGTGGAAGACAACTTTTCCATTCTGCATGTCTCTTTTAAAATTGCCTTGCAGTAAGTGGAATTCTTACATCCCTTGGTTCACATTTCAAGAAAACAAATATGTCTTGACTTGGAGATGAGGTACAAGAAACCCATATTTTTCGGGGACAGTTGGCCTCATAGTATTCTTTTTGTTTTGTATCTAAGATGGATTTACCCAGTGTAATATTTGTATTAAATAAATTCTAATGTTGTTGCTTCTTGGCATGTTCTTAATTTTATGACTTGCCGTTATTTTTATTTTTATGGTGTTGCTTTAGTTCCCAGAGTTTGTTTCTTTTGGAATTAACCGACATCCGAGATTGCTCTGGGAAGTTTTGTTGGGACATTTTAGTTGTGTGCATGTGGAGTTTGTGATAACACCCCTAATTAGTGACTACCGTTTATAATCATAAGGAAGAGTATTTAGTGAGACTTTATTCATTTATTCTCAAAAAAGGTATTACATTTATAGTGCAAGGTGTGCTTTACACATACAATAAAAGAAAATTTAACCAAGTAGTGTGATTAATGCTTATGCTCACTCTGATATTGACACATCATACCATAACTAACCTCAGTCTTTATTCGAGGTTGCTCCATTGTGTAACTAGAAATGGAAAGGATTGTAGAAAATACGACAATGTGACACCAGGGATCAGAAGTCGCGATTAGTGTGCTTTTTGAACCAGAGGTATTGATCTTGATGGAATGTCATTAATCAGTATGTGTTGTCTCTGATACAGTGGACCTAGGGGTACCTGCATGGTTAGCCCTCCAATGTCTAAGTTAGTTTAGGGTTCAATATAGTGATAATGAAAGTGGAGATTAGAGATTGTATACCTGAAAACCCTTTACAAAGGTATTTATACCTTTCTCCTGATGGGTTAGGTTGGATAATGAGCCTCATGTTATTGGAATTTTACCTAGCAAGGAGTGGTGGTTTTTGGCTCTTTGGCCGACACGTAACATTTTCCCTCAAGACTCGTCGGGCATGTTTGATGTCGGGGGAGTCTTCTAGTAGTAGTGTTTGACCTTATATGATGTTTGTCTAGGCAGCGGATGGCATGCGCCGCTTTGGTTTCGCCAAAGCATGACAGGAACATGAGCATTAAATGCAATCCCATTGTTTAAAATTTTAACATTTTTTCTTTGACGTGTCACCTGAAAAGGTACAAGGTGATGTGACACATCTTTCTGTGTACTCGAGTACACTTGTCTTCCCAAGATGGATTCTGACCCTTGATTTACCCCAGTTTCTTGCTTTTGATATGATCTGTTTGATTGCCTCTGCCTATATAAAGATAGAGAGAGATCATAGAGAAACTTTTTATCCATCTTGTAGACTAGATTTCCATTACCTTTCTAAGTCTTTCTCTCTTATTTGATAGAACGTTTCTTCTAGAGTAACTATCATTGCACTTTCGTAATTTCAAAGCACTAAAATTTCAAAATTTTGACCTTCTTCCTTTCTCAATTCTTTCACCCTCATATTTCAAGGTAACTTCTCTTCACCTCATCTTTTACACAAGTATTTATTTCATTTTCATTACGATGAATGGTAACCCAATTGCCATCAAAAGTGACTCAGAGGGTTGTGTTTCTTTTTCTTTGAAAATGGGAATGGAATTTGAATCGAATTCATTACCTTTTGTTAGTGGGAATTTTAGATCAGAAGTCATCCTTTTAAGTGATGATTCAAATATGGAAGGGTTGTCTGAACAAGATTTGTTCATGACATATATTCCTTGGGTTTTGATGATAACAACGTATTTAAGGAACAATAATTTTATTTGATGTGTGTTTCTTGCATGCAGGTTCTAATACTTGTAAATATTAGATACAAAATCAGATATACAAAGGCACACTTGAGAGAAGCTAAATTACTAGCTTCTGGTGATGCAGAATCTGAAGAACAATTGCTAAGTGATATCTGGCGTAGACTCTAAAGATGAAGGTCTCGGCATCAGAAGAAGTAATACAATTTTCTATACACTTAGTAAATGTAAATTGGCTTCTGGTATTGTTCATAGTTGGTGATAAAGTTGAAGTTGTTTGTACTGCATAAAGCAAGCTGCATTGTCAAATCAGTTTGTCAGCTGGAGTCTGAGTTTGCAAGGCTTAAGAATGGTTGACATGCTTTATGGATATCCTCTTCAACGGCTATATAGTACATGATCTTCTTGAAGACTCAACTATTAAACATGTTACACAATAGATCAAGATCTTTTGGTGTATCTATCGTCAACGACTATTGTACTATGGAGTAAAGCAAAGACATTGATCAAGTTATCCATCCAACAGCTAGTCTGCTGCAACTGCTATATAAGTGGCTGAAGGTTCAAACTGAATGTTTAACAAGGATTGACCAGAGGATGGAGTAACAAGATCAACAATTATCAACTCTATAGTTTATGCAGTTTTTCTGTTGTAGGTTGTAATTGTAAAAGCCTTAAGATTTCTTACACATTGAATATCTTAGAAATCTTAGGATATTTAGGTCTTTGTTATGGTTATTTCTCGTACCTCTAATATTAGTATTATGCACACCTTGTTCTCTATTATGCTGAACTTGTTTATCAGTTTAGATTAAGTCTCTTACCAAAGATGCTTGAGCCATGTAAGTCTCTTGCTATGTGCTTGAGCATTGAAAGTCTTAATCAAGTGTATTGAATGAACCAGTTTGGCTTGAGCAAGTTGGCTTGGTTCATGAAATTAGGAGTAGTAAGTTTTGAGTCTGAGGGGTTCAAGCAAGGATGCTCGTTTCATGGGACTTGGAGCAGAAGTCTTGAGTTTGGAGGACTTAAGCAGGAAGTCTCAAACCTAGGGCCTGAGCAGTGTAAAAGACTTATGCAGAATGCATAAGCGATTATAATTATGATTTGGTTATAATGAAAATCTCTTATGAAGTAAGGGGAGTGGACTACTCTAAGTTGGAGAGGAACCAACATAAATCTTTGTGTCTTATGTTTTTGTTTATTTGCTTCTGTTAACACCGTTGCTAAGTATAAACAGAATATAAACAACAGTATAGATTCTGAACTCTGACCAGATGCAGATTTAAAAGAAATCGAAAACATAATTCAATCCCTCTTCTTATGTACTTTTCTCACCTTCATTGTCTACAAAATCTCTTTCACACGAAGTCCTTTCTAGGGGTACATCGAAGACTTTCTTCCCGGCAAAGTTTGACAAGGGGTGAAAGTATTATCGAAAGACCTATGCCTCCTCATGTCTTGAGCGAGGTAGGAATAGAGGTTACCGGTCAAAGGAGGGAAAGTTTCTGCCACTTTTTCAAAACATACTGCGAAGTAACTTTTCATGACCGAAGTGATGCAAAAATTGCTCATCATATGGAGTGTCATATGAAGCATGATGTCATGTCTTGTGTTAGTCTCGATTACCATCATAGAGATGACGTAATAGCCCGTAAGGGTCTTTTATTAATAGAGTCACTAATGCTAATAAATATAATTGGGTGGCAGCCAAAATAGTTAGGACTCTTTCCATCTTGAACACCTTCGACGTTGTTGTCGCGGTGATAATTGGATATCAAGCTATTAATTAACTTGAATCACAAATCATAATTCACCACCGATCTTTAATTTATCCAAGGGAAAGGAAAAAGAGTGAATAACCTTAAATATACAATGCAATGCAAAGCAAAAGAGAATCTAAGGTTCGGAGGTTGGTTATACCTAAGGAAGGTGTTAGCGTCCTAAGTATCTGTAGTACTCTACAGGAACCTCTTGTTTTAATGTGCTATTTTTTATTTTGTCTTCTAAAGGATGAAAAGAAAAGGGAGACCTAAGGTGTTATTCCTAAGTATGCTCGCCAAGACATCGCATCTCGTGCCTATGTATCTTGATGGAAATGGAATCAAAGCATTCGTAGTTCCCCTCAATAAGGGTGAGGAACTCATGACTATGGTCAAGGTTCCAGGGGAGAGAGGTAAGTGTCTATGACAAAACACTTACATAGATTTAAGAAACTCTAAAGCTAAGGTTATGTTGAAAGGGTGGTAAGTGTTTTTATTAAGGTTTTTGAAACAGATTAGAAATATGATTAAAGTATTTTTGTATTTTTGAAAAAACAAAGAGATTTTAGTTTTAAGAAAAGAAATACTCGATAAAAGATCGAGGTTTGAATTTGCGTGATGGCGATTGTAAAAGACAGTCGACTTACGAGGGAAGTAACCACTTGATGTTGGATGAAGGGTTTGAGAAAAAGTTAGGTCGATTCCTAGTCCCTAAGGGTGCTCCTAGTAAACGAAACTACAACCAAAGAAAAGGTGCAAGTGTATGCATAAGGTTGACAACAATGCT